>CM068763.1:9716393-9833834 GCA_035084275.1 Hydrolagus colliei | reverse complement strand
TAGAAACCGGCACAATTGGAAGGGATAGGGACGTCTATTTAGCCCGCGAAACACACGTGGGGTCAGTTCACTCTACGCCGCGTTCGGTGACGCGCTCCGAGACATCTCGCCGAGGTTATTGGGCTGCGTGTCGAGTGCGGGTCAGACCAGGGTCTGAGCAAGATCGAGGTGGTGGTGGGTGGGGGGGGGGGGGGGCGAGGGGGAGTGGGTGGGGGGGGGGGGGCGAGGGGGTGGGGGGTTAAGGCTTCGAGCTCAGCGGCGAGTTCTGACGAGATTTGAACTTGGCTCCCTCTCTTTTCGGAACCTAATTGGTCTGCTGTGGATTTGCCAGGCTTCTCGCTTCGCTGTTGAACAGACTTAAGAACCTCGCCAGAAGAAATCTCTCTCTGTATTTTTGTGACGGGCGGACGAGGGGGGTGGGGGGGGGGGGGGGGGGGTAGAGAAGAGAGAGAAAGAGAGAGAGAGAGAGAAAGTGTGTGTGTGTGTGTGCATAGTACAATGCTTGCAGCAAAACACATCGAACCCCAGAAGAGATGTGCGAGATCGGGGTAGGTTGACGATCCCAAATCATTCCAACTGTGGCTATTACCGAAGGTGCCGTTTTTCACATGAGACGTTCGTGGGGAACCCGCCTGTCTGGGTGGACGTGAAAAAGAACTTGGGGCAGAATTTGCGGAAGGAGAAGTGAAGTCGAGGGGCTCCGTGCATTCCAGCCGAACTATCCCGCCTACGAAAATGGTCCGTGTCACCCCCGTGGCTGTTTGTGTGGGACCTCGCCCTGCGTCAGTCTGCGCCCGCCCGCCCGCCATTAATTACTCGGAGGCGAAACGTGACACCAGAATAATAATACAGCAATAATAATAGTAATAATAATCCCTGCATTTGATAAACCCCCCCCCCCTCACCCACCCCCCTCTCTCATCTACTGCTAAGCGATACGTCCGTGGGTGGGACACGGTTACCCGCGAAGCGCTTTGAGGAGCGTGCGACGCGCATACGGGTGCCGTATAAGCGCATGGGATTAAATATTTTGACGGCCGACTTTTACCGACTGATCCGAACATGTGTTTATTACTGCGAAGAGGGAAGGCTGTGTGTGTATGTGTGTGTGTGTGTGTGTGTGTGTGTAAACTCTCCTCTCTGCCCCTGGTCAATGTAACACTGACCAACCATCTCCACCCCCCCCCCCCTCCTCCCCCCACCCCACCCACCGTACATCTTCTTTGACATATTGTTTCAGTGATTTTGTTTTCTTCTTCTTCTGCCGCTGCGTAAAACATTTCCTGCCTCGATTGCTGGCTGCAGACGGGCTGGTCACCTGCGAGACAAGTAATGGGGGTAGATCGGTTCGGATCGAGTTCCCGAAAGTACCAGCAAAACTTGGAGAGGCTTTTTTTGTGTCCTACAATTGGCCGCTCACCGGACTCCCGCAGTGAGACAGCCTTTCCAGGACAACAACTACTGGCGCATGGATGGAGGCAGGCTGATGTACGTCCCTCTGTGTGAGCAGGCTCTCTGCCCAGCACCATTTGTGCCTCGTTGGCAAGCTCCGCGCTTGGGAATGCAAAGGCTCACTTGATTTTCCCCTTCTCTGATTAACTGGGCGCATCTGCGGAGCGAGAGAGAGAGAGAGAGAGAGAGAGAGAGAGAGAGAGAGAGGGAAGGAGAGAGAGCCAGTTGGATCATCGGAACTGGAGGAGTTCAGCTTCCCGAGCCGGTTCCGCGTCCCGTCGCTAGCTCGGAGGTCAGAGCGCTCGCCTCCCTCCCGTGAGCGAGAGACCCGGGTTCGATTCCAGGCAGAGTGAAACGTGGGGGCGGGTTTCACAATCCTCCACAATCCTAATAATAATAATAATAATAATAATAATGCCTAAAAAAAAAACCCCCCCAATAATTAATTTCAATCCACTGTTGTGTCTGCGCAATTGGCTGCCGCGTTTCGCCCACAAATATACCATCGGTGAGTGGGCGGTTTTTCAGTCTCTCTGCCCCCACACTCTGGAACTCCATGCCACAGTCCCTTCGCCTCGCCTCCTCCCTCGCCTCCTTCAAGGCCGGTCTCAAGTCCCCCCCTCCTCCTCGATCGTGCCTTTTTTGCTGCCCTCCCAACTCTCTCCTTCCCCTCCTAACTCTCTCTCTGCCATTCCCCCTGCCCCTCTCCCTCGCTCGCACCCCGACCTGGCTGTTCAGCGCCTTGGGACTTCCTCTTGACGTGAAACTCCCAACGTTTCTTGACGCTCCATGAATGTCATTTTCTTGTGTGTTGTTATTGGCCACGACTGCCCGGCGCTTGGAGGAGAGACATCTCAACAATGTGATAAGCCTCCGTATCAAATGTCAGGATTACTCTTACTCTTAGAGTTCCATAGTTACCACTAAAACCCTCTTCCGTCTCGTGCTCCACTAATGGACCCTTGCCTCACCCTCCCTTCAGTTTGCTCAAGCGTTTCTTGGTTCGTTTTTTTCTCTCCAAATCTGCATTACTTTGCATTTAACCACACTGAAAACCCATCTGTTATTATTTTACTCCCATCTGTTTAATTGGTCCAGATCTTCACCAATGCTGTTTACCCTGTTTCTTCAGCATTAATCCGTTGCTCACTCAGCGCACAGTTAATTGCAGATTTTAGAATATCATAATCAGAGCCTCTCCTTCGGTCTGTTTTGGAATAAAAACATGATAATTTGATACCGTGGCTGATCGCGTCGTCTCGCGGAGGGAGCTTCGGAGGATTTACCGCAGAGTGTAGTGACTGTGTGTTTTGCAATTGAAAGTTTGTAGAATTATTTATGCACTCTCCCGCACCCCCACCCCCCTCCCCACCCTTCCCCCCTTTCTCCCTCTCTCTCTCTCTCTCTCTCTCTCTCTCTCTCCCTCCGTTTCTCCTCTGCTCCTCACGAGCCAAACACGCGATCCTCCGCCTGCCTCCGTCTCCCAACCAAAAGTCTCTCTCTCTCTCTCTCTCCCGCGGAACTTTATCAAAGGCCTTCTGGAAATCCGCGCCCAGTTATTCTCTGCCGTCCGCACGGGCCCCCCGTGAATGGGCAGAGTTGCGGCGAGCTTTGTGAGGCAGGAATCTATTTCCTCGTAATCCGTTTTGGCTCCTTACTCTCCGCAACATCTGTGCCCATTAACTGAGAATTGATGGGCCAGATGTGGGCGCTGCTCATGCATTTCCCCCCCCCCCCTCCAGACGTTAACCGAACCGCGCTACAGACCGTAGCTTCCAGGCTCAGGCTCCCGCTCCCGTTTCGAAATGTGGAATAACAGCCTCCTCAGTCATCTGGACTTCGGGCCGTGATCTTCGTTGGTTAATCTCCCAACGTTGCTCTGCAACCAAAGGATACGAGTCGAACGGTGACCTTCTGGTAAATAATAACAATAATAATAAATAATCCTTGCATTTGATATAGCACCTTTTCACGTCTTCTAGACTGCGTCTCAAAGCGTTTCCACAGAATTTACCGTAAAGTGAATTGACTGTATTCTAGTGGGCGAAACGCGGCAGCCAATTGCGCACAGCAGCGTCCCCCAAAACAGTCATGGATTGAGTGACTATATTGTTACTGTTTTTTTTGTGTGTGTGTGTGTGTGTGGAGTAAGGAAACTTGCCCAAGGTTTCGCCCTGACCTGCCTGGATTCGAAACGCAGCTCTCACGCTTGTAAGGCGAGTTGCTCTAACCACCGAGCTACAGGAGCTCCACAGACTCTGGTGACAATCCCAATGGGTTTCCGCATGTGTCAGACACCAGGCTGATCACCCCCATTCCCCCCAAAAAAATCCCTCCCTCCTTCCTTCCCTCCCCTATCCCCCGGGCATGTCCGCGCTGTTTTACAATCAAGCCACCTCTTCGCCCCCACCTTCTTCACCTGCTCACCGGTTTTGAGAACAGTGACAGGAAACGATTAACATCGTAAGAGGCGAGATCATTGGCTTTCTCTCAAAGGCCTGGTTGAGTGCGAGGCTCTCCACCACGCAGCCCAGGTGCAGTCTCTCAGCTTATCTCTGCCAGGGCAGGGTATGGGTGCTGTAATTGGCCTCGATATCTCTGGACGAGGATCCACAGGAATAAAAAAAAATGCCATTTTGTTGATTGCCACTATTTCACCATTTTTATTAAAATCGTAGCAGACATTGTAAATTCCATTCCCCACCCCCCCCCCCTCCCCCATAGCCCCTTAATACCCTTATTTCCCAGGTGTCTCAAAGGAATTGGATACAACAACAACAACTTGCATTTATATATAGCGCCCTCTCTCCACGCCGGACTGCACCTCAGAGCGCTTCGCAATAGCGGAGCCCGGGGCCGAGCCAGGGGGAGGGGGGGAAGGTGGCCTTAGGCGCAGTCGAACAAAAGATTCTGTCCGCGTGCCTGTCTGCGTCTCAGAGTAATAGAGGAATCTTTACTGTGCAAAAATTGTCTGCCACATTCCCCTAAATGTTGCCACAAAGAGCTTTGTATGTTGATTGTATAAACCATAATAATAATCCTTGCAAATTTTATTATTATTATTATTCACTTCATGCGCACCCGCCTTTGATTTCCAGAAAATATACTGTAAAGCGTATATGTGAGTGAAACGCGGCAGCCAAATGCACACAGCAGCGTCCCCACAGACAGTCGTAGATTGAAATAACCAATTTCTTATTGTTTTCTTGGAGGCATTATTATCAGGCGCGTGTGTGGAGTAAGCAAACTGGCCCAAGATTTCACACCACACTGCCTGGAATTGAACCCGGGTCTCTCACTTGTAAGGCGAGTGCTCTAACCACTGAGCTACAGGACTCCAAGTGGTCTGACACTGCACCTTTCACTGGGCAGCAGGGCAGCCCAAAGCGCTTCACAGGATTTACTCTCTAGCGCGTAGTGACTGTGTGTTTTGCAGGTCAATGGCGGGAGAAAACTTACACACAGCCACGACCACCTGCAAATTGAACGCCAGTCATTTCAACATTAATATGCTGTAACAATTGTCGGGATTATTAATATGGCTATCACTGTGAGAGCTAGAGAAGCAAACATCTGTCACTTCTCTCAGGAGAGGAGCCGAGAGATGGTTAGGAGGAGGTGAGGGTACATCCAGACATTTGACCTTTTCAAATCAGACTCGCACCTTTAAGAATCTAATAATATCTCACTTTATTTCCCTTCTGCTGGCCTGGAATTAACACCCAACAGAACAGTAGCGTTAGCAAACACAAGAGTGATTACTTTGGCTTCCTCCCCACTGCCAGCAACGTCTTGCGTAAGTCAAAGGCTCGGACTTTAATGATAATAACAGTATTAATAACCTTTCCATTTGATCTAGTGCTTTGTGACATCGAAGCGCTTCGGGGAATGTATTGCAGAAGTGAATTGCCTGTGTCTTTTGACGTTGCGAAACGCAGCAGCCAATTTACGCACAACAGCGAACCACAGACGGTCGTGGATTGAGTGACCACATTCTTGAAAGGGATTATTGCCCGCCGGAAAGTGATCCGCCAATCGACCGACAACCGGGTTCCTGCTGACCTACAGATAAGCGGACTGATAGGGGTTCGGAGTAAGAAATCTTGCCTAAGGTTTCGCCCTGGCTGGGAATTGAACCCGGGTCCCCTTGCTTGTGAGGCGAGGTACTCTAGCCGCTCCTCCACGGGACTCTCACTGCAAAGAGAAAGTGTTTGTTTGCGGAGAAAGACCTTTGTTTGTTTCAAGTCCAATTCATTTGGATTTTGACTCCCTTCCCCCCTCCCCCACCCCACGCCGGAATAATCTTCGAAAAGTTATATGTTCTGATAAATCCTCTCGCTGTAGGACCGTTACTGGTCTGAGACAGCGCTGTGTAAACCGCGCAACATCTTGACATTGTGTAACTCAGTGACCCGCTAATCAGCGTTAACAACGACTAAATTGTAACATGTAATAAGTGTGCCTCTACCTGCTAATCACACTAGCCTAATGATGCATTCACTGAGAGATGGGCCCGCGGAGCCCAAAACATATGGTGATTTTTTTCTGGGTAACGAGGTTTCTTAATCCGGGGGGACTTAAGTAAAGGGCTCCTACTGACCACGGTCAAAAAAGCCCTTCACCGCTAATCGCTGTCGAGTGTAGTGACTGTGGATTGTAGTGAAGAATATTCACCCGTCACATAGTAATAATAATAATCATCCTTGCATTGGACGTAGCGCTTTTCACGTCTTCTAGACGTCTCAAATGCAATGTGGTCAAGTGAATTGACTGTGTATTTTGTGGGCGAAACGCAACAGTCGGTTGCGCTCGGCGCTGTCCCGTTACGGCGGACCGAAGTTTAACATTTTAAAACGTGATGAAAATGTTATGAAAACTTCCTCAACGGCCTCCACTGTCGAAAATAACTCGTGTTCAATTCCTGCAGCTCTGAGACACCGGCCCGCGGGAGGATAAACGCAAGCTGTTGGCCTCGCGAAGGTATTTTACCGAGCGCCCATTGTTGTGTCCCCAGCCTCCAAACAGTGAAACAATTCCCATTGTGTACAAAACAGCATTAAACTTGCACACAGGGCTTATTGTCTCGCATTGTCTGTGAGCACACATTACATGCCACCGGATGTCAGCTTGTCAGACTCACATTCATATGATCACGAGCTAAAATCTGTCTCTCCCTTCCCTCTCTGTCTGTCGCTCTCTGTAAAACAAAGATGTCAGCATAATCCCTCTACGAACACCGACGCGTTGGATCGGACTCGCTTAAAACCTGAGGCTTGCATCCACATCGATCTGTTCCTTAGAAGTGTTTTATCAAGGTTTCCTTTCGAGCAGGAAATATGAAAGTTATGCATTTCGGAAATGTAATCGAAAACAGTGCTCCAAAATACACCACAGTGTACGTTGGGCCTAAAGGCTATAATTAAATCCTAGGTGATGGAATTGACAGAACGTTATCTTGCGAGACGCAGAGAGACGAGATGCGCGACGAGACAAATTGCAGGTAATAAACGTGTCTAAGCGTGTAACTTTCCCCCCTGTCATCGCTTGTTATCTGCGCGAAGACGAGATGCCACGAGGCTCACAAGTTCGTCAATGTTACTGTTGGTCGCACATCCCTCGGAAATAAAATGAACCGACAATACATTGGTCGTTTCGATCCACGACCGTTCGTGAGGGGGTGCGCCGCAGTGCGCGATCGGCTGCCGCGTTTCGCCCACAAGTATACAGTCAATTCAGTTTACCCTGTATTCTGTGAAGCGCTTTGAGACGTCTGGAAGACGTGAAAAGCACTGTATCAAATTCCAAGGATTTTATTCTTATTAAGGTACAGCATTATTAATCTGAGCTAGGTTTGTTGGAATGGTGATATCAGTTAAAAGGTAAAAAATATACATGTTGCTGAGAATCATCAAATCACAGAATGGAGTCACTCAAACTCCTTTTTCTTTTCAAGAAAGAATATTTGGTCCCTCATCCCACAAGTGTTTGCGGGGACGCTGTGCGCAACTGGCCGCTGCGTCTCGTTTCGCCCCCAAAAAACGCACAGCAGTCGGAACTCACGCTTTACCGTCTGTTCTGCGAAGCGCTTTCGAATTCACACTTCACAGGCTATTCCGCGAAGCGCTCTCGACGAGCGCAATCGAGCGCCGCATCACGCGCGCGGATTGTGATTATCGTTGAAACAATGAAGCGGCACGGGCCATTGGCATTTTACAGATCAGTGGAATGCCCGACAATTAACTCCCAGCAAGTTTGGGTTTACTTCTCAATTACTCTCCTGCGCCTGGTTTCATCTGCATTGCTTCAATCTCGGCTGCCTGACCCCAATCTTCCCCCAAGGCCTTGGCAGTTGCACATCTAAACAAAGCGCTGGGTTCATTTTAGCTGCTGAATTACCCTGCTTGGTTGGCGTGTGATTATCGTATAGGTTGCGATCATTTTCGAAAGGATTTTTCTCTTCTGAAAGAGAAAACGTGATTTATTTTAGGATGCAGACGAGTAACCGACCTGCCCGCCCCTCCCTCCCTCTCTCCCCTCCCCTCCCCTCCCTCCCTCCCTCCCTCCCTCCCTCCCTCCCTCCCTCCCTCCCTCCCTCCCTCCCTCCCTCCCTCCCTCCCTCCCTCCCTCCCTCCCTCCCTCCCTCCCTCCCTCCCTCCCTCCCTCCCTCCCTCCCGCCCACCCTCACCATCGGCAGGCAAGCCTTCAGGCCACTCTGCCCTCAACCTTTGGAATTCTCTCCCTCCGCCTCGCCTCCTCCCCAGCCGCTTTGAAGCCCTGCTTCAAGACCCTCCTCTTCTTGGACTCCCCACGTCCCCTCCCCTCCCTCCACCCCAGCTCGGGTGCGAAACACTGACTGTCCAGCGCCATCCTGACATGAAAAGCCTTGTATAAGTGTCATTGTGTTGTCGGTTCTGTTCCGACTTTTCAACAACAACAACAACAACAAATTTACACAGCGCCGGACAGTCAGGGATTATGGACCCAAGCTGTTGGTTGGGATCGGGAATGGTGGAGGGCCATCAATGTAATTTTGTTGTTGTGGCAGTTGTTGTCGTTGTTGTACGGTGAAGCGCTACGAGACTTTCGTAGCTGCCGTCGCGATATCAGATGCAAAGGTGGTTCATCACGAAAGCCACTTCCGTTACATTGCTTATTTTGCCACAAAGTACGTAGAAAGTCAACCCACTTTACAATGTATCCTCAACACGTCGTCCCAACGATGCAGCAAACGCACGGATTATCATTCTTATTCTTCATTATTCTTATCTCCGTTTTATGTAACAAAAATGCAAATGTGAAACGCGAGTCCTTGAACCCACCAGGGGCTGTGTACAGCCTGTAGTTCCGTGGCTCGGTTGTCAATAAAGGAAATTGGACAACACAGCAGCAGATGACCTTTTCAGTCGTTCCCCAAGTCAGCGTTTACATTTACCTTCAGTTGTCAGAAGCCTTGAGGGCCAGGTTTCGCTGGTTAGGGCGTTCGCTTGAAAGGAAGCGTTTTTCTGTCCCCGAAATAAGTACAGGACAAAGGACAAGAAGGCAACTTCTCAATGAAGTGCTGAGCAATAGCACGTGGGTTTGTATTGTGGTCGCACAGACACACGCTCAGCCCTGCTTAGAACGTAAGAACTTAAGAATAAGGAGCGGGAGTAGGCCATTCGGCCCCTCAAGCCCCCACGCCATTCAATAAAATCACGGGTTGATCTTCTACTCTAACTCCACTTCTCCGCGTTCTCCCCATATCCCTTACTCCCTTTATCCTGGCAATGTCCAGGGAAGTGGGTGGTGGGGTCGGAAGGGGAGGAACGAAATCCTCAAGACAACAACAGATGCTTGCTCCGCACTTACCTTCCCGCTTGGTTCAAATACACGCGGAAGGGAGTAGGAAGATGATGGAGTCCTGTAGCTCAGTGGTTAGAGCGCTCGCCTTACATGCGTGAGGCCTGTGTTGGAATCCAGGCAGGTCAGGGCGAAACCTTGGGCAAGTTTCCTTACTCCACACACACACCTAATAATAATCCGTCCCCCCCCACCCACAAAATAATCAAAATTGGTCATTGCAATCCACGACTGTTTGTGGGGGACACTGTTGCCGCAATCGGCTGCCGCGTTTCACGTTTTCGCCCACAAGAATACGGCCAATTCACTTTACAGAATATTCTGCGAAGCGCCTTGAGATGTCTAGAAGACGTGAAAAGCACTACAGCAAATGCAACAGTTATTAATATTATTCGTCAAGAACAAAGTCTTGACTTTGTGAGTTACCTGGGTCCTTCTGTTCATATTCGCCTTCCGTTGCTTTTGTCTCACTCGATAATTTATTAACACTCTGGGTCCCTGGGAAGGCTCACAGACGCTTCCTCCTGAATCATTTCGAACGGAAACCAATTACATTAGGACTCCAGGGATCGTGTCTTGTGTTACTTTCAATGTTTGCAGTCGGCGGAAAGCAATTTAGTTAATAAAGCGAAGTGAAGCAATTGGGTGGGTGATGCGTCTTGCAAACAAGGACAGGTTTGGTTCAGTATTGTCTCAGACAGCTGAGCTAGCAATAGTACCATGCCTGGCTTGGGGGTGGGGGTGGGGGTGGGGAGGCGCGGGGGGGCTTGTGTCTAGGTAGGTGGGTGATGGGTTGTTGAGTGTGTTTGTGGTGGTGGGTGGTGATGAGGTGAGGTGGGGAGGGCGGGGGGGAGACACCCTCAATGTTTCTGAGTAACCAGATCTTTTCTCCGCACTCACCCACCCTGCGTTCCCCTCCGCACCTCCCCCGCCACCCCCCCCCACCACCCACACTGCATCACCGCCAATGTTTTTGCGTGAGATCCACAATTCAGAAAACGTGCGCTAAGAAGTGCGCTATCACAGAAGATTGGGAGACTTTGCATCGATATGAAGATTTGTCCTGCAGCGCAGTGCTGAGCTCGCTCGCCTGACAAACGAGAGGACCCAGGTTCGATTCCCTGCCGGGGCAAAACTTTAGGTAAGTTTCCTCGTAGCCCCCCCCCCGCCTCCGTTTCCCTAGCAGTGAGTAAGAATCCGCTTGTCAGTCAATTGGCAGATCATTTTACAGGTGGGGTAATAATAAGGCCCCACTCCACCTCAACACATAACCGCGGTCACTCAATCAACGATTGTTTGTGGGACACTGCTGTGTGCGTTTGGCTGCCACGTTTCACCCACAAAATGCACAGTCAATCTACTTTGCAGGATTGGGGCGTGTCTGAACGACGTGATAAGACTATCAAATGCAAAGGTTCCTCTTCTTATTGTTATTCATCCGTGCCTGTGTTTACAATCCACACAAGCCTCCGATCATCCTCTCCCCTGCTCTGTCGATTCCTTTCTCCCTCTTGCAGATGCGAGTATCCATAAGCTCTCAAAACTCAGTAATCTAGCAACTGCACAAATGAGCAGTACATAAGCAGATATATAAATTAATATAATTTTCATTTTACTTATATATTATAAATAATTCCCATCAATAACAGTAAGGCCCAAAACACGTCAAATAAATCACAACTATAATTCTGCGCGCGCAGGGACAGAGCCATTGTACTTATACTGTAATAAGCTTAGCTGAGAGCAATAAGCCCTTTAAGGGTTGGAACTCGGGGAATGGGAAACTGATTTCACATGTCTGGCTTCATAGAATCATTAGGATTTCCTAATCATAATTCCGAATCATTTCAAGACATCGCGCCTTATCGTAGCAGTAGTCGAGAGATGTCTCGAAGTGCTTCTCAAGGATTGTACTCTGACGTGTAGTGACTGTGCCACTCTGCCCCCAGCTTCTGGAACTCCGCCTCACCATCCTCCCTGGCCTCCTTCAAGTCCCGTCTCAAGATTCTCCTCTTCGACGGTCCCATTGGCAATCTTTGCATTTGGTATAGAGCCTTATCACGTCCTAATCCCCCACTTCCCTGCCCCCCTCTCTCACCCCTCCCCCCCACACCCCCACCCGGGATCAAGCCTCGTCCCCCTCTCAAAGAGCTTCTCGGTATTCACGATGACAAAACAAAAGCCTATTGAATTCCCATCTTGTTTTTGCGGAAGAGGAGGGCGAAAAATTCTTACACCGACGCCAAAACACTGGATCAGGAAGTCTGAGACTGTGAAATCACAATCTATTCCACTTGCTAATATGTTACCTCTGCATTAACCAGGGTGAACGATTCATCACATTAACACACCTCTCAAACGAAGTGCGATCCCGTGAGATTCAGGAAGTTGTCCGTACACCCCTTTGATGGCGTTATATCAGCCATCAAAGGCTGATGTGCAATCAGGTTTTCGAGCGGAAAAAGTTCCCGCTTAAGAACTCTTGTAATGCGGGAAGGAGAGAACAACAATGTAACCTTAGACACTATCTGTACGCGCATATTGCTTCGCAATCCTTAAATCCCTTTTATATTGCTTTCATCAAATGTTAATGATTCCCTATAGCTTTTCACGAGGCACATTCGGAAAATGAGGCAGATCTGTGCCTACGTGTTATTCCCACAGTTGTAGGCGGTATCAAACTGGATTGGAAACGCAACTTAAAGTGCCCGTGTGTTTATCGCACACACAGGCGCACGAAAAAATGGCTGTGTGTTTTTTTTATTTTAGACGCACTCCCCAATAATTGCCTTCATTTTCGATTTAGTCATTTCTGCACTGAAGGACTCACAGGTGAGATTGTTCAACGTGACAAATTGGAACCGGCTGAAATTAGCTTTGAGTCGGATTCATCACCAAACGAGCTGCATTGTCGATATGTGCGAAATATGTTTGCAGCCTCACCCACGCATGACAAATCCATGATGAATGCAATTCAGTATCCACCCGAAAAAGCAGACAGAACCTGGGGCTTTAACAGTTTAGAATAATAACACTTCCCCCTTCTCACCTCTTTAAGATGTTTCATGGCGCCTCACAGAAGGTACAGTCAAGTGAATGGACGGGCGAAAGTGAGTTTTACGGGCGAAAACACGGCAGCCAATTTCGTACAGCAGCGTCCCACAAACGGTCGTGGATCGAGTGAGCCAACCTTGTTTTTTTGGGGGAAAAAAGGGACCGTTTACCCGCAGCAAGCGAATCACAAACGGGTTTCCTATCACTTCTCGGGAAACAGGAGCGTGCGGAGTAAGGAAAACTGGCATAAGGTTTCGCCTCGGCCGCGGGTTGAACCCAGCTCCTGACTCGTGCGAGGCGAGCACACTCACCAATACGCTACAGGACTCCTTAATGTTATAACTTAATAAAGGGCTCGAGACTGCGCGAGTTGGACTGCAGTATTAGACTGCTCTTTCGTTTGACACGTCAGGCAAAGCAAACCTAAAATTGTGCTGCTGCGATGGAGGGAAGGTAGGCCGGGGTAGCTCATAAGTAAACGGTGGCTGGGGCGGAATGGCAAGATGTCAAGTCGACTTGTGTCTCTCGCCCGGCAATGGGATCCAATTACAGGCAGTCAAAACAATCAGGAGGAAATCACAAGGGGACAGAGGAATTGCAGACCTTTAGGTCAGTGACAGCATGGAGACGGTTTAGCCTCGGTGCTTAATAAATGTTCCCTTCTTTCCCTTCCGCCTGACCAGGACGGTTTCGAAATGCGCATTTAGCGGAGGGAGAAGCCAGCCGCAGAAAGCAAGAGTAAATCGTTTGCTCCACTTAAACTGGTGGGGGTGGGGGTGGGGGTAGGGGTGGTGCAAATCCAGGGAAATGGATAGAGGCAGGTAGAGGAAGGGTATTAGAGAGGGAAGGGGGTGGGGGGAGAAGGGTGATTGATCTGAATTAGGATGGTTGTAAACTGAGATAACCGGGAGGAAGTGGAGGAGGGGGACAGGGAGTGAGTGGTTGGGGGGAAGAGGGTTGATGGGGAGGGTGGAGGTGGCGAGGCGGAGGAGGGCGGGTGTTGGAGGGAGAAGGGCAGGAGGATGAGGGCAGGGGGCGAGGAGGGAGGAGGGAGGAAGGCGAGGGTGTGGTGGGAGGGCGAGGAGCTGGGTGGGAGAGGGCAGAAGTATGAGGAGCAAAGCACTTTACGTCAGGATGTGTAAAGTGAAGTGACTGTGTATGTTGTGAGCGTTAAGTGCTCCGAGGCACTAAACCATGTGAAGGGCGCTGTACAAATGCAAGTTGTTGTAACATAAACAAAACCAAAGTGGTAAATAAATAATAAGAATAATCCTTACATTTGACATTGCGGCGTTGAGACATTCCCAAGTGCTTCACTGAATACACTATAAAGTGTAGTGACTGTCCAGTATGGACATTTTGTGAGCGAAACGAGGCAGTCGGTTTAAAGTAAAGTAACGTAAAGCTGACTAGATAGACCAGCCGGAAAAATGGCATTGTATTTGTTTGTTCGCTGGGCGGAAATACCTTATACATCAACACCATAGATGCCGATTTCTGGGACGCGGATCTCTCCCATTGTCTCGGGGACACGAGCCGCGCACATCTCGACACATCACCAGCACGTCAACACACTGAAGCAACCCACCAACACGCAAACCTGCTTTGTGATACAAATGGGGCTTCAAAGATCACCAAAGTGATTCCACGCTCCTGACATTACTTGCAGGCTCGTCAGCCCTGTCTGATTGAGTCAGCTTAATTTGACAGTCAACAAAGGAGCTGACACACAGATAAAAAGCGATGTACAGAGTAGCACGGCGTCAGCGAGAGATCCGCGGTAACATTTTGTGACAGGACGGAGCAGAGCGAGCCAGGCAGCCCACACTGTCACATTCTCAACCACGGAAGAGTTTAAGAACAATCACTCTTACGTTCGGGTCCCAGCGCCTTTCGCCTCGGGCGGACGTCCCAAAGCGCTTCACAGAATTTACCGTAAAGTGAATTGGCCTGTATATTTGCGGGCGAAACGCGGCAGCCAATTGCGCACAGCAGCGTCTCTCCCACAAACTGTCGTGGATCGAAACGACCAATTTATTATTGCTTTTTTGGGGATGGATTATTACGAGGCGAGTGTGTGGAGTAAGGAAACTCGCCCAAGGTTTCGCCCTGACCTGCCTGGAATTGAACCCACGTCTCTCCCGCTTGTAAGGCGGGCGCTCTCACCACTGAGCTACAGGTTGACGGACAAAGGCAGGTGGTGATACAGAGGCAGACAGAGAGAAAGAGAGAGGGAGGGAGGGAGAGAGAGAGAGAGAGAGAGGAAGACACCAACTGTGTACAAATGTAATTCCTGCAGTAATGGTTAGGAAGTTTGGCTCATTTGAAAAAAAGACCAAAGAGAGGAAAGATATCACAGGAACAAGGTTGCAGTAATCTATGATTACTCATGTAGAAATATGACATGACATGCTACATTATTGCCTGGTGGAATTAACTTCTGAAGCTATATTCTCATTACCGTTCAACCAGCTGAAATGTGCAACATTTGTGGGTTCTTTTCTATCTGTTGCAATAAAAAAAGGTAATTTTTTTTCTGTCTGAAGACTGAATCTTTGAGTTCCAATTAGCCTTGCCGAGTCGTTTGCTATTACTTTAATGGGGTATGTGACCTGAGTACAAATAAAATATCAAGCGGGGGTGGGGGTGGGGGGGGGGGGGGTAGTGGGGGGGGGGGGGGGGGGGGTGAGAGAGTTCGGGAGGGGTGGGGAGGGAGGAGGGAGCGGGGAAGCCAAAGTAAATGTGTACTTGTCGCAATTGTTTTCAGAACGTCGAGAAATCAGAAGGAGGAATTCTAGCTGGCCTTTTCCCCCGATGTTCTTATTTAAAAAGTGGCTTGATGCAGTGATAGTGAGTGGGTGGGGGGTGGGGGGGGAATGGGGGGGACGGTGGGTGGTGGTGCTGGAGGAAGAGGATGATTTGGTTACTCGATCCACGACTGTTGGCGGGACGATGTCGTGCGCAATTGGCCGCTGCGTAGTACGCAGTCGAACCACTTGGCTGCTGTTCTGCGAAGTGCTTTGTGACGTTTCGAAGATGTTACAAGTCGCTGTATCAAACGCAAGGATGATTATTATTATTATTCCTGGCCACTGTCTGTCCAGCGCCTTGGGTGGTCCTCCCGACGTGAAAGGCGCTCTCTAAACGTGATTTTGTTGTTGTTGTTTTGGGGGGTAAAGTGGGTGAGACATTCCTCCAGCAAGGAGAGGCTCAGACATGTATTTTCTGTCTCCCATTTGGCGGCGTTGATTTGATGAAATGGTGGCATCTGATACAGCAAGCGATGTATTCCTCAGAGGCCCATCAAACGCCAGTCGAGAGCAATACTGTTTCATTTTTACACATTCAATCAAAGGGGGAACGAAGCAGGAAAAGCATAATGGTACCTTCATGGCTGCGTTCGGCACGTGTCATCTGTCAGCACTGCTCATCGCTCGCTCATGTCCTGCAGTTAAAGGAGAAAGGGTTGCTTTTTTCCGAGGCTCAATGCGGTCCCCAGCAATGTGGGAGTCAGGTACCAAACTGGGGCTTGTCCCAGACTCGTTTTATCAATTCGTTTAAGTTGCGCTGAACTCAAGAGAGCGTTAACAGAGGCCTCTTGCGTGTGTGTGTTTGTGTTTAGTTGTGTATGTTTATATATGTATCTGTATGTGTGTGTTTATATATGTATCTGTGTGTGTGTATCTGTGTGTGTGTGTGTGTCACACATAGGGGTTAAGACTGAGTTCACCAGGGTAATTTTTATTATTAAGAAGTTGGACGCATTTAAAAATAATCTGCAAAGACTTGGGGGGTAAAGACAGCTCACTGACCTGTCCTCCAGTAAATGATTAATAATACTACTAATAATAATCTTGGCTATAATATATCGCTGTTCATGTCTTCTAGACATCTCAAAGTGCTTCACAGTATAGAATCCTTGAATTCAATATAGCACTTTTCACGTCTTCTTAATGTCTCAAAGCGCTTCTCAGAATATACTGTAAAGTGAATTGATTGTATATTTGTGGGCAAAATGCGGCAGCCGATTGCTCACCTGATGCCCATTCTACACACACACACACACACCCACCTACTTGACCGCTTGTTCAAATACCTGTGGAAAGTAGGAGGAAGATGGTGGAGTCGTGTAGCTCAGTGGTTAGAGCACTCGCCTTACAAGTGCGAGACCTGTGTTCGAATCCAGGCAGGTTCAGGGCGAAACCTTGGGCAAATTTCCTTACTCCACACGTCTAATAATAAATCCTCCAAAAAAAACACTATAAGAAAATTGGTCATTTCAATCCACGACTGATTGTGGGGACCCTGCTGTGCGTAATTGGCTTCCGCGTTTCGCCCACAATATAAGTTAATTTACTTTACAGTGTATTCTGAGAAGCGCTTTGAGACGTTAAGAAGGCGTGAAAAGGGCTATATTGAATTCAAGGATTCTTACCATTATTATGAAGCGAATGACCAATTTTACCCGTCTGATTGTCGGGAGAAACGCTCCTTCTCTTTTCAACGGGATCTTTAACATCCGCCTGAACGGATGACAGATGAGGGGAGAATCTCGGTTTAAAGGCATCATTGACAACTCGAAGCTCCCCCCCTCTGCCACCCCCCAGCACTGCTCTGGAATGTCAGGCTAGATTGTTCGAGCCAAGTCCCAGCTTTCAAAATGGCAGAAAAATAATCGATTCCCCATCACTTTTTTTGGGGGAAAAAACACGTAATGCTCTTACATTAGCGCGATCCCCGCAGAGATTTGTAACCACGGGGATTTTAATGCGTCTGTGTTGCGTGAGCTGACATCGAAGCTTCCTTCTTTCGCCTGGTGTTCATTTAAATGTTTACGGGGTTTAACTAGGTTTCCATCGAATTTCCGCAGCTCTGCTGTGTAACGACGGACATCAGAATTGATGGAAAATCATTCCGAGTGTGTTGTCCGATGGAAAATGCGTGCGATCTGAGAAACCGTTAAATAAGACGATTTCTGCTGTGCATCAATTTCCCCCCCCCCCTCCTCCTCCTCCTCCTCCTCTCTCGCCAGGGAAAAAGACAGCCAGGCTCGAGTCAATATGGATCTAAATCCTTTCATACCATTCATCAGGAGCGTTTAATATTCACTCCATCGCTGTCCTACTAGATAGATGTCTGGAGTACGACGAGGGAGACAAGGAGGACAATTGTGTAAGAGAGTAAGGGAAGTACACACATTTTAAATGCCAACATTAGTTGATGATCTTCAATACATCGACTGACAGACAAACGGCCAGCGTGGTGGAATGTGGATTATTGTGATTGAGGATGGATTGGTTGTTGGTAATATATTTCACAACCCCCTAAGGCCCTAAGGTGCCGATGGTGCCCTATTCATTTCCTTCTCCCCTGTTATTAATATTTACACTGGCCTTACCCGCTGTTTACTGAGCTCTAATCAGCTGCGTTGTTTCCAGTTGTTTGTGCCGTCACTGCCATCTGTAGGTGGATTCAAGCAGTTGGTGTAGATTGGCCGACTGGACTTCCTTTCCCGTCGAAACGTCTCAAAGCGCTCCCACTTTTTTTTGCTGCTGTGACGTGTAGTGACTGTGTACTTTGTTCAGCGGGCCCCGCGGCCAATTTTGTGCCCAGTAACGTCCCGCCAACAGGCGTCTGGTGAACGGCCAGTTTAAATCTGGGTGCATTGGAGGGTGGTGGGCGTCCGTGGGATCTTTAACATCCACCCGAGCAGAGAATAGACACAATCTCATTTAAAGGATGGCTCCTCCGTCAATGCAGCACTCACTCTCCTGTCTCCTGTCCCCTGTTTCCCCCTCACCCCCCTCCACCAACTCCACCCCATCCAACCTCCTCCCCCCTACCCCCAGCACTGTGCGGGCGTGCCAGACTAGACTGCCAGGCCAAAACACTAATGTAGGGGCTTGAACCCACGCAACCCTGGTAATTTAGCGCAGGAATGAGCTCTCTAAACAAGGAAGCCTTTGTGTGAGCGTTACAGCGCTGTGTTGCGGTGTGCTGTATTTATGGTGTTTGCCATGTTGGCAAACATGGCAAACATGGGTGGGGGGGGCAAAAAAAAAAAGTGAATCTAAATCCAAACGTATCAACAAAATGATTCAGTATTGATTTGGAAACGACTAAATTTGGAAACAGCAAAATAGAACCTGCGCAGGTACCGAGTCTGCCAGACACACACCCAACCACAGGCTGGGAGGAATTTTTTTGACGGTGAGAAGAGATAATTGACAATAATCCTTGCTGTTGACATATCACGTTGTTTAGAAGATGTCTCAAAGTGCTTCACCACATGTATTGCAAAGTGGATTGTCCGTGTATTTTAATAATAATAATACTTGCATTTGATGTGGTGCTTTTCACGTCTCAAAAGACTTCACAGAAAACACACTGTCAAGTGAATTGACTGATTGTTTGTGGGCGAAACACCGCTGTCAATTTCACACAACAGGGTCTCACAAATAGTCGTGGATTGAGTTGCCGAAATTTTTCTTCGACTGACTTACAGCTAGGCACACAGTGGCGTGAGGGGTGAGGAATCTCACCCAAGGTTTTTCACCCTGCCAGGGAAATCAAACCCAGGTCCTCTCGCTTGCGAGGCCAAAAGCGCTTCAACCACCGAGCCACAAAACGCTTCAAATTCCTGATGTGAGGATGTAGATCCACTGGCCTTGATGTGTGCAAGCAGCCGAGTGAGCTAAGCGGCATTTAATCCTTGGTGTGCGGTTCCACTTTGCTTTAGATTGCTGCACTTTATCTCAGCCCCAGCTCGGCCAACTAGTCAATCACTGGAGGGTTAGCTGGCAACCCACGCTCACCACTCGCCCATTCTATTTTAGATTTGGGATCAGAGAAGCCGGTCGGGCTTCGTACAAATCCAGTGGGTTTATCTCACTGAACACTAACTGCATGTGCAGCTGAACAAAGAACATGTCCAACATTAATTGCTGTCAAGTGTAGTAACTGTTTTTTCAGTGGGCAAAACCAGCAGCTATTTTAATAATAATAATAATAATCCTTGCATTTGATATAGCGCTTTTCACGTCAGCGCCTTGGAAACGTGCCTCCCGACGTGAAAGGCGCTCTATAAATGAGAATTTGTTTGTTGTTGTTGTTGTCTCAAAGCGCTTCACAGAATATAAAGTGAATGTTCTGTGTGTTTTATGGGCGAAACCCGGCAGCCAATTGTGCCCAGCAGCGTCCCACAAACAGTTGTCGATTGAAATTACCAATTCTTTATTTTATTGTTGTTTCTCAGGGGATTATCATCAGGCGTGCGGAGTAAGGAAACTTGCCCACGGTTTTGCCCTGCTGGGAATCGAACCCAGGCCCCTCGCTTGTAAGGCGAGTGCTCTAACCACCGAGCTACAGGACTCCATCATGCACACAAACAACAACTTGCATATATATATATATATATATGTGTATATATATATGTGTGTGTATATATATATAGTGCCTTTCACATGGGGTAGTGTTTGGAACAAATACTGAAGGAACAATTTATATGGAGTATAATATATATATATATATATATCTAGACTGTTGAACAGGCAGGTAGAACCTCACAAAATACACAACACTTCTTAGGAGGTGCTTTGAGATGTCCTCCTGATGTGGAAAGCGCTTTATCAAATGGAAAGGATTAGTGTTCTTATCGACAGCGCATCCCATTAACAATCTCAACCCAGCACAGCCCTGGGATACCAGCCCAGGCTACGAGCTAAAGCCCGAACATGTTGTTGGAACCCACAAACTCGTGAGTTAACAACAACAACAACAACAACTTCGATTTGTTCAGCGCCCTTCACGCCGGACGGCGTCTCAGAGCACTTGAGTTACTCTGGGTGGGTGGGGGGGGGGAGGGGGAGGGGGTAATTCCTGGCAATGGGACAGTTGACAGCTAAATAGGAGGGTTGAATCTTGGGCGGTGAATAAACTGCGTTTGAACGCAACCAATTTCAACTCCGTTCACCAAACCCCCCCTTCCCCGCGGCCACTCCGCATCTAATGCGAGGATTACTCTTGCTTTTGTATTATTATCGCGGACGAGATATTGCCGGCGTCAACCCGAAACGCATCGAGACCGAATCGAATCGAAACGGCATTGAAAAGGACAGCGTTGAGTCGCCAAATAGAGTGCTTGGAGGATCGTCAGTGTGTTGGAGATTTGAGCCCATCCCAGAGGAAAATACAAGGCGCTTTTTGCAAATACCACATTGTACAGACAATCCTGTTGTAAAATGCCATGACCTACAATTAAAGCCCAGAGCCAACAATAATGAGCAATTGTAAAAGTCAGCAAGACTACATTGGATGATTTTTCAAGAACCAACAGTAATTAACGGGGCAAATACCATTCCGTTCAGTAGAGAGATTGCGTTCTGTCAAAGTGCAATGTTCATCAGCGGCTATGCTGGAGTCCTGTAGCTCAGTGGTTAGAGCACTCGCCTGGCAAGGCGAGAGAACCCCGGTTCAATTCCAGGCAGGCAGGTCAGGGCGGAACCTTGGGCAAGTTTCCTTACTCGCGCACACGCTTAATAATAATCCCTCTCTTTAAAAAAAAAACAACAATGAATAATCGGTCATTTCAATCCACGACTGTTTGTCGGGGACGCGGCTGTGCACAATCGGCTGCCGCGTTTCGCCCACAAATATACAGTCGATTCACTTTACAGTAAATACCGTGAAGCGCTTTGAGACGTCGATAAGATGTGAAAAGCGCTACATCAAATGCACAGATTATTATATGTGTATAGTATTATCATTATCAAAGTGCTGCGCCCGTTTATTGAGAGCACGAGCAAGCACCAGGGGCGAAAATACTGGTGAAAACTGAGATCCCCTCCCTCTCTCCCTCCCTCGCCGGTGAATAGTTAATGGTGCGAAAACACCATCGACGTCGTTTGAATTCGCACCATGATCAAAATGCGCCGCATTTATCCTTGCACGGAAGCCAGCAAAGCCATAGAGGAGTTCAGCCTTCAAACACGAATTACGTCTAAATCACCCACGGAGGAATAGCAGAATTTAGTGATCGATATTCTCTTCTATTTGCGCTGGGCTAATTTACCTGACTTGACATGTGCAACGAGAGTGTCCCCGGACTCTTGTAGATTAGAAGCACGTTTCTGAGCTGGAAGAATCATTTTGTCTCGTCTTTCTCACTCTAGCCAGACTGCAATGAAATATGCTTCATTAGTGTGTCTGGAACTAATCAGCCCTGTTTTCCTGGCAGGTTTGGCAACAAGTAGTTTAAATGGGGGGGCGAGGGTGGGGGGGGGGGGGGGGGGGGAGGGCGCTACTGACTGAGCCAGGGCTGACACGAACACACAAAACCCGAGCCAGCAAGACTGAGCAGAAATAATCCGTGGAACCGTCTTCAGTTTAGCAGAGTTTTAATTCACTGATGCGAGGTGAGAAAAAGTATGTCCATGATTGTTGTTGTTCCGAGATCCCTGAGGAAGCGAAACTAATTAAGTTGCGTGGAATGTACAATTTTCCTCTTATAATAAGTTTCCCTCCGGGGTTTCCCTCAGAACTGCCTCGGTTAATACTCCGCAGCGATACAATTTATTAAGCGGTTCGAGGAGGTTTAGCTCCTGCCTTTTGTGATTGATTGATTGATTGATTGATTGATTTGTTAGTTGATTGATTGATTGATTTGTTAGTTGATTGATTGATTGATTGATTGATCGATCGATTGATTGATCGATGGATCGACAGATGGACGGATGGACGGATGGATGCAGTAAATAGAAATGTGCTTTAAAATTGGAACTTAGCAAACCACGTGCCAGCACCAAGGAAAAATGCCATAATATTTATAATGCCAAGGAACAGCAGGCCTGAATTTCAGCCGCTGAAATCATTTGTTTGCTTTTGAGTACAGTATAAGATTGCGCCTAAATTCTTCGGTTCAGTCTTCGCTGCGTAATTGCCTGCTGCATTTCGTCCCAAAAATATAGGTTCGATTCAGTTTACAGTAATAAGGATCCGTTTCCCCCCCACATAAAAAAACACAATAATAAAAATTGGACATTTCAATCCATGACTGCTTGTGGGATGCTGCTGCACGTAATTTGCTGCCAAGTTTCGCCCACAGAATACACTGTAAAGCGAATTGACTGTGTATTTTTCACAGTATTTTTGACGTGAGCAAGACCGAGGCCCTCCTGATTGGCTCAAGCCAGCGCCTCCGCACATCGGGCGCTGCCAGCCTCAACATCCAAGGCTGTACTCTCCACCTCACAAAGCCAGTCAGGAACCTCGGCATCACGTTCAACCATAAACTCTCCTTCCTCCCCCACATCCGTGCCTTGACCGGCACCGCTTATTTCCACCTGCGCAACATTGCCAGGCTCCGCAACTACCTCACCCCCCACGCTGCCGAAACACTCGTGCACGCGTACATCACCTCACGGCTGGACTACGGAAACTCTCTCCTCGTCGGCCTCCCCAGCTCCTCCATTCACAGGCTGCAGGTCATCCAAAACTCTGCAGCCCGTGTACTATCCCGCACCCGCCTCCGCGACCACATAACCCCCACCCTCGCCCGTCTCCACTGGCTCCCCATCCCCCAGAGGATCGAGTTCAAGATCCTCGTCTTCACCTTCAAGGCCTTACACGGCCTTGCCCCTCCCTATTTAACCGATCTCCTCTCCCCCTATAAGCCCACCCGGACCCTCCGTTCAGCAGGTCTTGGCCTGCTCCAAGCCCCCCGCCCGAACCGCCCCACCATCGGAGGCCAGGCCTTCAGCTTCTCCGCTCCCACCCTATGGAATTCCATCCCCCAATCCCTCCGCCTTGTTTCTTCCTTTTCCTCTTTCAAGGCCGGTTTGAAGACTTTCCTCTTCGACCGTGCCTTTTGTTCCCCCCCCGAACTTTTCGACCTCCCCTACTTGTCTCACCCCTCCCCGTACACTCCCCTCCCAGCTCGGGTCACACGCCTCCTGTGCGGCGCCTTGGGACGTCCTCCCGACGTGAAAGGCGCTTTATAAGTTTAAGTTGTTGTTGTTGAATTTGTGGGCAAAATTCTACAGCTAATTGCGCACAGCAGTGTCCCCACAAACAGACGTGGATCGAAATTATCAATTTATTGCTTATTTTTCTTGAGGGATTAGTATCAGGCGTGTAGAGTAAGGAAATTTTGACCAATGTTTCACCCTGCCTGGAATCAAACCAGATTTCTCGCTTGTAAAGTGAGTGTTCTAACCACTGAGCTACAGGACTCCATACAACCTTATCGTTGAGACGTCTCAAAGCGCTTCACAGGATCCACTTTAAAGTGGAACGATTGTATATTTTGTGGACAAAACCCACTGAAATATCCAATTATAAAGATTCACCAACTCGAACTTTAAAGGGATTTTTTGAGAACACAGATAAATCTTTACATAATGATATGAAAAGGGTCTTAAGGCATTATACTGGTTCAGAAACAAATGCAATGATGTAGCGATAAAAGGAAGCTTTACTGTTTTTTATTGTCTATCATAAAATCAGTTGGGGTAGGAATAGAATACCAGATGGCAAGCCATTGAAAATTTCATTCACTGTGGTTGTGCATTGGAATGATGCTCTTTGACACTTTTATTTAGCCGTTTTCTCAACATTTGGAGGAAACATAATTTGAATAATCTTTGCATTTGATACGGAGCCCTTCACATCAGGAGGATTGTTCAAAGCGCTCAACTGAATCTTTCCCCCCCCCCCCCCCCTCCCCTGACTCGTTGGGAAGTGCTCTGGGACGCCGTCTGGCGTGGAGGGCTCTCTATCAGTTCCAAGTTGTTGCTGTTGTCATTGTTGTGCTTGACTCGCATTCCTCTCTCCATAGATGCTGCCTGACCCGCTGAGTTTCCTAGCGCTCTCGGTCTTTGTTTCGGACTCTCGGCTTCAGCAGTACTTTTGCGTTTGGCTGCCGTTATTCTTGTTGTTGTTGTTGTTGTTGTTGAATGCCACAGACTTTCTGGAGTTTTGAGACACAAACATAATCCTTTCGGAGGTTCATGTTTTATTCAACGATTAATTGATCATCCGTGTGCTGGCCAAGCAAAAGAGAGCTTAGCTTTGTATCCAGGCTTATTGAAGAGATGGATTGCAAAGCGTTGAAGGGACGGCCATCAACACATCTGCCTGCTCAGATATCTGTTATCTATACGCGATGTAAAGTCAGGCCTCCCTTGTTTGGAGAGACGACATGTGATCGATTGATCTCCTGAATAAAATATGATTGTTCCTTGTTATTTTACAATCTCATAGCTTTGAGGAATTTATAGCACTAATTTGGCCCTGTTGATCGTAAAATAATTGCTGAGATTGAGTTTGCGGGGATGAAATGCCAGATATATAATATGTGTGTGTGCATGTGTGTGTGTACGTGTGTGTGTGTGAGCGATTTTAAAAACATGAATACTAAACAAGCTGGTGCTTTTGATATACCCATAGTTTTTTTTTGCAAAAACCCAGCAGATAATAATAATTACAATGGGCCTTGTATTTCACGTAACGCCTTATCACGTACTGTGCGATTGAATAGTATAATAATACAAATCCCTACATTTGATATAGTGCCTTATCACGTCTCCCGAGGCATCCCAAAGACCTTCACACATACTGGAAAGTGAAGTGACTGTACATTTTCATGGAGAAAATGGCAACAGTGTCCCACAAACAGACATGAAAGTGAATTTTTTGGAGGGCTGGGGAAGCGGGCTGATTTAACACCAGGACATACAGACTCAGAGAAAGTAAGTTCCATTTCATTTTGAATAGCGCCATCGGGTCTATGGAGTTCTGTAGCTCAGTGGTTATAACCACTCTATAGAGTAACTCGCCTTACAAGCGCGAGACCTGTGTTCGAATCCAGGTAGGTCAGGGCGATACCTTGAGCAAGTTTCCTTACTCTTCACACACGCCAAATAATAATCCCTCCCAATTTTTTTAAATTAGTCATTTCAATTTGTGGGACAATTGGCTGCCGTTTCGCCCACAAGTATACAGTCAGTTCACTTTACAGTATATTCTGTGAAGTGTCTTGAGAAATCTAGAAGACATGCAGCGCTATACCAAACGCAAGGATTATTATTATTATTATTATTATTATTTAATCTCCACCTAACAGACACAGACGGGAAGTTGGTCAAACGTCTCATCCGAACGACGTCAGTGCAATCAATGCAACACACCCCCACAGCACTGCGCATCCCAGCTGATGAACTCAATGTGCCAAAGTGGGTCTTGAACCCACATCTTTCTGACTCAGAGTGCTCCAGGCTGACTCGCTGACCAGATGAGCAGATTTTAACCACGGATTTCGAAGCACTGGCAGCACGACTGTGTTCCCTGCGCGCGAGGGATCAGCAATGTTGATGAGCTCCGTTATTTCTCTCAGCTGTTAAATAAAAGAAAACACAAACACTGGTAATCTCGAGTCAAAACAGATGGAGGGAGGCAGCACTAAACTAAACACTCAGCCACAGAAAATTCGGTTAATTATAATAATAATACTGTACTTGCATTCGATGTGGGTCAATATCTGAAACCTCTTCGTAGGTAGCTGATGTCAAGCAAAGTGACTGTGCATCTGTAGGCAATAATTAAATACAGTACACCATAATTTCATTTGAGAAGCAAGACTTTTCACAAGTTGTCATTAACTTCAAGTGTTTCTATTTAAAATATGGAAGCCATTGAGGAATTCAGTTTTTTGGTAAACTGATCTGAAGTTCTGGCTCATATGTTTTTCCTGCAAAGCAAACCAAGCATAAGTAACAAGGTCAGGTTATCAAAATGAGATATTTTCCTTCCGAAAGAATAAATCAACCGGCGGAACCAACATCAGTGAATAGTCTGTGGAATATTTATCAATACTTCTACGTACCTATGTGGAGTCCTCAGTAGCTCAGTAGTCAGGGCACTCGCCTTACAAGCGAGAGATCTGGGGTTCGGTTCCAGGCAGGGCAAAATCTTGGGCAAGTTTCTTTATTCCACATGCCTAATGATAATCCCTCAAAAAACACAAACAGTAATAATTTGGTCATTTCAATGCATGACTGTTTCTGGGACACTGCTATGCACAATTAGCTGCTGCATTTTGGCCTCAAATATATAGTCAATTCACTTTACAGTATACTCTGTGAAGCGCTTTCAGACGTCTAGAAGACATGAAAAGCGCTATTTCAAATGCAAATATTATTATTTATCTATTTATTGTCTGATAGTTTGATTGGTTGGTTGATTAAGAAACTTATTGTATTTGTTTCATTCTTACTCTCATTTTTTTTGTTTTATTGTTGGTCTATTTTGTGATTGATCTGAACCATTTTGTAGTTGATTGATTTATTAAATAGTAATACATCTTAATTATTAACCAAGGAAGATATTCATTCATTTATTGATTTACTTACGTATGTTTTTTTCACTATTTAGGCATTTAATGATTTATTAATGATGTATTATCTTTTTTTATGTCTATATATTTATGTATTTCGCTATTTATGTATTTTATGTAATTATATATTTGTAGTTCTATTTATGCATATCGATTCGATAACAACTTTTAAAAGGGAGATAGACATTTATTTGGGGAGGACGGTTTGTGAGGTTATGGGGAGAGAGCTGGAGAGTGGGATTAAATTGCTCTTTTGAAAGAGTCGCACACAGACTAGATTGGCCGAATGGCCTCCTTTTGTGATTCTATGATTCTATGTATAAATAATAATCCTTCCATTTGATATGGCGCTTTTCATGCCTTCTAGACGCCTCAAAGCGTTTCACAGAATACACCCTATTTGTATATGTACATATCTATATATTTTTTATGTTTACTTATTTATTTGTTTCGCCTACAAAATGCACAGTCACCACACCTTACTGTAGAGCCTATGGAGTGCTTTGAGATGCCCCAAAGACATGAGATAAGGCACTTTATCCAAGGGTTACTATCGTTACAACAACAACTTCGATTGACATAGCGCCCTCCGCGCCGGCCGGCATCTCAGAGCGCTTCAAACAATAATGGTTCGGTCACTCAATCCACGACTGTTTGTGGGGTCGCTGCTGTGTGCAATTGGCTGCTGCGTTTCACCCACAAATATGTAACAGTCAATTCGCTGAACAGGATAGTCTAGGAAGGGCTTCGCAACGTCTAGAAAATGTGAGAAGCTCTGTATCAAATGCAAGTATATTATTATTGTTATATGTATTTATGTATCTATGTGTTAGTTAGTTAGTTAGTTAGTTAGTTAGTTAGTTAGTTAGTTAGTTAGTTAGTTAGTTAGTTAGTTAGTTAGTTAGTTAGTTAGTTAGTTAGTTAGTTAGTTAGTTAGTTAGTTAGTTAGTTAGTTAGTTAGTTAGTTAGTTAGTTAGTTAGTTAGTTAGTTAAGCCTTGTACAGTACAGTATAGCCATTGGCTCTCTATGCTTGCAGTGGACATTTGCACATGTTGCCAGCTACAGCTGTTTGATGTCGTCATCGGACCGCGCCGAGAGGAGGGGGCGGAGGCGTCATCAGCAGGCGCCGACAGGGACGCCCTGGGCTGTTGCCGTGGAGACGAGGCCTTCCCTCCCTCCCTACCTGTCTGTCATCCATGGCGCTGAGGAGAGCGTCCTGTGTAAGAAGTGAGCGTCTCCTGGCCGCCTACAGAGCCGGGAGCGGGGAAGGCAGCCGCCGGCCGCTGGACAGCTCACTCAGGCGGGCTCTGAGCAGCTCGGTGACGGCGCGGGGCAAGTGTGAGGGTCTCCGGTTCCACAAACACGGCGAGCCGCTCAGCGTGATCCGGTAAGAGAGGGTCAGAGGTCGCGGCCACTCAATCACTCACAGCATCAGCCACACAGATAATAATAATAATAACAACAACAACAACAACAATAAAGTTGGCAGCCGCTTCCCGTCCACTAATAAATATACATTAGTCGGCTGACCTTACAGTAAACTCTGCAAAGCGCTTCGAGATGTTGAGAAGACACAAGGCGCTATATCAAATGCAAGGATTATTATTATTATTATCAATAATGTAAGACTTGCGAGTAACCTTAAAGCTTTGGCGGTGGGGGAGGGGGGGGGAATGAACCCCATTTACAAGTGCAACGTTTCGCCCACAGACGCACGGTCAGTTGACTTGATGGTATACTCTGCGAAGAGCTTTGAGACACAGTCTAGATGATGTGAAGAGGCGTTGTATCAAATGCAAAGATTATTGTTTTTAAAATGTATATATATCAGGGATTTGTGCCCTTTTATATGTACAGTATATGCGCCTGTATTTTAGATATATATTTATGTACGTCAGTCAGTGCTCCACGGGTTGGTCACTACTGATGCAGTATATACTATTCTCAGTCGCTCGCACTCCTCTCGCCTCTGCTTCGGGAGGTCGTGGTTTTGAGTCCCTCGCCAGGACTCGCACGCTCCATTGTAGCAAAAATGGGGGGGAGTGGAGGTGGAGGTGGAGGGGTGTCTTGTCGGAGGTGCCGTCCTCGCTGTTGGGAAAGGATCGGGGAGCTTCTCTCTTATCTGAGAATCCGCCCTTCACTTGCTGTTTGTCAGACGCTCTTGTGCGCCAATTGCCATGTTCGTCCACAAATCCTTAATGGCGACTACGCTTTGTAGTGTGCCCGTGAAGCTTTTCGAGACGTTTCTGACGTGAAAGGGGGCGGAAATAAAGCGAGGATGATTCTTATTTGGATAGTAACTAATGTAATATAACAATATATGATGATGAATAATGAATGAACCTTGCGTTTGGTATAGCACCTTTTCACGTCTTCTGGACGTCTCAAAACGCTTCACAGAATATACTGTAAAGTGAAAATTGACTGTATATTTGTGGGCCAAATGCGGCAGCTAATCTCGCACAGCAGTGTCCCACAAACAGTTGTGGATTGAAAATGACCAACTTATTATTATTTTTTGAGGGATTATTATTAGGCGCGTGGAGCAAGGACAATGCTATACACATTGATATAGCGTCTTTCAAGACAGGAGAACATCCCATGGAGCTTGACACTGCCAGCTGTACACTCAATCTAGGGGCGGTAGTGGATGGTGGGGAATTGAAGATGGCTTAAAGCATGGTCGAAGAGATAGATATTATATAGTATGCAATAAATAAAACATTGTGGTTTACATCAATCCTCTGTAAATTGCTTTGAGATGTTTCAGTGTTATAGGTTATGAGAATTTTAATGTTTTCTTGGCCTCCGCCATGGTCACGGTTTGGGCTAAAATTGATCTTATTTTGCCCCCTCCAATGTGCAAATGTATCTCGATAGAAGGCAAAAGTAGTCGAATCTGAAAGCAATGGCATACCAGAAATCTGACCTAGACATTTGGTCAGGCAGCCAAATGCAAATGGTGCACATCGAACGTCGTGATTACTATACGCTCAATTTTAAATGTTGCGTCTTTTTTTTTTTGAAATTCCTAAGTTGATAGTTCAGTAAATCAACTATACACTCTCCACAGAGTGAGAGAGATTTAGTACATAAGCAGTTTAGTTTTACATTTTGGCCCTTTTTAAAGTTTTAACTTTATGATAATAATAATAATCCTTGCATTTGATATAGCGCTTTTCAGGTCTTCTCAACGTCTCAACGTCACAGAATATACTGTAAAGTGAATCGACAGTATATTTGTAGGCAAAAGTATATTTATATACCTTTAGAAGAAATCTATTTCACTGACCAGGATCAAAATACATTGGATTTAAAAAAAAAGTTTGTTGGTAAAAACAGATTGAAACACGTACATATTATGTGTTTGGTTCTTCACCAGACACTTATTCATCCTTTCCACACCTGACATAAAACACAGCTTTCTGTTTACTGCTCAGTAAGGAATCTGGAGGACAGACATTTTATAAGTTTAGGTTATGAGAAAATAATTTAATTTTGTCAAAGCATGTCAACTGAGCATGAATAAAACAAGTGTTAATGCGCAAATTTCCATTGAAATATAGTTTCTGAATACAACAACAACAAAAACGTTCACTTATATAGCGCCCTCCACGCAGAGTAGCGTCTCAAATAGTAACAGAAAAAATACTTAACAGCATTATAAGTTTGTGCGTGCCACTACTTGTCATCCTTAATGAAAGGATGCTCAGTGCTGAGACTTTTGAGGAATGCTTCATACTGTGTAGTTGATTTTTGGTTTCACCAGCTATTTGGGATGTTGAGGTCTGATTTTTGCAGTAGTCCATCACTGATTAAAATTGAAGACGATGCATGCAGCACTCGTGTTCCCATGGTTACCGTTAGTGTTACTGCCTCTTGAAATCCTTTCACAGCGTAGACAATAAACTATTCTTCTTACGACCCCCATCCTTTTAACTCACCATTCTCTACTCAAGGCTGGAAATAGCCGAGACAATGGAGGTATGATGTGTGAGAGAGCGAAGGGCTAAGTAGATACATGGCTTTTTTTTAACAAAACACAATTGTCCCTTTCAACAACAACAATTATCCTTGCATTTAATGTAGCGCCTTATCACCTCTTTGAGATGTCTCAAAGTGTGTACATTTTCTCATGGTCTTCAGACCCTGAGCTTGCACTGCTACTGTTCTTGCTGATAACATCAGACAGACCACTGGTGCAGCGGGCTTCCCGTTATTTGAATTGCCCGGTTGAATAATTCCAGGCTCCACTGCTATGTGCTGTACCATTCCATTCCAACAAATTGAATGTGTATGCTTGTTTTTATCTGTCTTCTGGTGAAGATTTTGAAAGTAATAATAATAATCGTTGCATTTGATATAGCACTTTTTCCCATCTTCTAGACGGGTTAAAGCACTTCACAGAATATACTGTAAGGTCAATCGACTGTATATTTGTGGGCGAAACACGGCAGCCAATTGTGCACAGCAGTGTCCCCACTGGCAGTCGTGAATTGAAATGACCAATTTTATTAGAAGAAGAGTGGGACCAGGGAAGATGTTTTAAGGGTGGCAGTGATGATGGCTGCTTTAAAAGTAGCAACAAAAATTTCCTCAAAACCTGGCTGTATTTTGTGCAAATCCACTTCCCACACGTTTACGAGGAAAGTGATTGTATTATCATATCTTTTTCTTTGGTATTTGTGTACGAGGTTCATAAGTGGGAATATTTGGCTCTTCATTAAAAGATTCCCAGGAAGAAATAGCGTATTTGGATACAGACAGAGCAGCCGTCCTATGGTATGGCTTAACAGCGTGCCTTAATCAAAACTTTGAAGAATACCATCTACTGTGGCACCTTAACTAGCAACAGCTTCTGTCTTGTAGATATCGTGGGGAAACAATAATCTTAATAATCCTTGCATTTGATAAAGCACTTTTCACATCAGAGAACATCTCTAAGTACCTCACAGGATTGATTGTAAAGCGCGGTGACTGTGTGTTTCGTAGACGAATAGTCAATCTTTTCCAAGCCCTGAGCATATTTTACTTTAACAGCAGATTGTTTGTTTGGCTAAGGACATCTTGTGCGTGCGATGGAATCCCATCACTGTGGGCATAGAATATCGCATTCAACATACGCAAAGCTCTGGTTTAAACATATCCTAAGATAATTTACACAAGGTTGTTGAGTAAGGCTCGAAATTTCACCTGTCTAAAATCCCATTGCGTATTCAGTGATGTCAAGCAGACCTAGTCCATTTATTTGCTGTTTTATTTTGCTCTGAGGGACTCTGAACCCTTTTAGCTGGTGATATATGCACAAGAGAAAATTCGATCATCCTTTTGAAGCTTAACTTGTGAGAAGACAATTTGTGCAGCCTGTTAAAGGTTGGCTTGTTGATTGATTGAAACTTTTACAATGAATGAAGTCATCCATTCCTTTTTTTTTGCAGGCTTGAGAGCCTGGAGCTCCCTCGCATTGGTGATTATGATATCAAGGTTCACATGCTGGCAGCACCCATCAATCCGTCAGACATCAACATGGTCCAAGGTAGTGCTTCAGCCATCAAGTGGCTTCACCATCAAAAAATGACTGATCTCTGAAATATTCTCTATACATTAATCAAATTATCTTCGTATGCAGGTTTGACCCGAAGCACTGGAGAAAAAGAGTACTGTTGTTGACTCTACTTTAAGTGCTCAGACTTGCCATTCACAGTTGCCATGTTGCTTGAGGCAACGTAAATTAATTTTCAGATGATTACCTATCTGCATGTGCTTAAACTTGATTATGTTTTAGTCCTCAAGTCTTTTGAGTGGAATCTGTAATTGTGTTAAGCACAGGGACTTGTACACCATGGGGGACATTCACGCCATGGGAAGGAATTACAGTTAGTCAAAGTATTTGCAAGAAAAAAAACAACCTAAGATTAGCTATGTTATTTCCATGAAGAGTTCAGGATCAGAAGTGGGGAACTGAATAAGTAAAACTTGATGGAGCTTTCCTCCAGGTCATTATATTGGAAGAACTGTACTCTCTTGAGAAGAAGCTTCCATTATTACTTGACCACTGGCTGCTGCTTTTCGCTCACAAAACACACACTACCCTACACTTTTATCCTGTAAAGAGCTTTGATACCTCTAGGTGACGTAATGAGGCACTGTATCAAACACAAGGATTATTATTATTATTATTAATTCCTGGTATCTCTCCAACTCAAAACCAATGCAGAATCTTTGGATTCTTGGCTCTTTCCTCCCTGATCAAGGACAAAGAGAGAGCGTTTACCTTCTTGTGTTAATCACTGCGGCACAACTTTTTTGAGATATGCCAGGTAGCAGGATAAGAAAGCCCAGGTTCAGAGTTGTGTAAGACAATATCTGGACAGACACCGGGAAATATTTCTTTACACAAGGGGTGAAATAATAATAATAAATAATAATCCTTGCATTTGATATTGTGCTTTTCACATCTTATCGACGTCGCAAAGCGCTTCACAGAATATACTGTAAAGTGAATTGACTGTATATATTTGTGGGTGAATCGCGGCAGCCAATTGCACACAGCAGTGTCCCACAAACAGTTGTGGATTGAAATGACCAATTTTATTATTGTGGGGGTTTTATTTGGAGGGATTATTATTAGGCATGAGGAGTAAGGAAACTTGCCCAAGGTTTCGCCCTGAGCTGCCTAGATTCGAACACAGGTCTCCCCAGCTTGCAAGACAAGTGCTCTAACCACTGAGCCACACAAGCTCCACAATGACTAACATAATGACTAACAGGTTACCAGAAGAGTGGTGAAGACCATGACTGGATCATTTAATGTTGCTTGAAACGAGTAAGGGAGAGAGGGGAGTTCAGGAAGCTTGAGACCAAATGGGCCTTTCTCCATGTGAACCTCAAACCAGGGTATCTTTTTTAGGCACCTATGCGATTCTTCCTGATCTGCCAGCCGTTGGAGGGAATGAAGGCGTGGGACGGGTTTTAGATATCGGCAGTCGGGTGACAAGTATGAAGCCTGGTGACCTGGTGATCCCATCAAATACGGGGCTGGGTAAGTCAGCAGTTTTCAGTGGCAATCAAAAAATAACCATTAGTGTAGTGTTGGGGCCATCCCCTAGATTAATGATTCATTCACATTGTGGTTATTTGTAAAATGCTACACATAAAATGGCCTAACTATGGTAAAGTGCTGTGCTATGTTTCTAAGGCGCTATAAAATTGAAGGTTTTAATGGGTGTGTAACAATTAATTCTTCTGGATGGCTGAAGACTTGAAAATATGTCAGCATGATTAATACCAACCAACTTTGAGAGCCTTGCCCCAGAGTTGCCATAAGCGCTACAGGAGCTTTGACATCAAAGATTGTTAGCTTGCTGATTGCAAAGGCTTTACCACTGTAATTATTCATCAATCAGCATCAACACACATGCATCCCTGTGGTGATTGGGTAGCAAATGGGAAGCTTGATCAATTTTCTCCACAACTCTGTAACACAGGACAGTTGGGGCTTAATTGCAGCTTTCTCACCTGACTTCATTGAGATCACCTCACTCAGCAATGTCTGGGTGATTGAATCTGGGATCTTCCCAGCTCTTTTGTATTGGTTGTTTAGCTGGATAAACTCACTGGGCCATTTGTGAGGTTTAAAAAGGAAACTGCTCGTTTCTGTACAATTTCTGTACCTATTGCTGTACAATATCCTGCCAGCCTTTACTTATATTGTAAAGCACGTTGTTTAAATTTCACACTTAGATCATTGTGGGATTCCGTTTCTATGACAAAAGATGCTCTCCCTTAGATACAGTACATAGAGTACAATTTTTTAGATTTGAACTCAATAATATATAGTTTCATCACACAAAAATAAATTGATGGAATGCATCATCCAATTTTGGAAAGTAATTTAAAGTTATTTCTTAACAGGATTCCTTAATAAGAGTGTGTTTGAAAACCCATCAAAACCTGTTTTAAGTGTACTCTGCAGACAGATTGCTTTGACGTTGAGTTCCCACAGGCCCGATGACCTAGAGGGAGTCTGCACAAATTAGAATCTGTTATTAAGGAATCCTGTTAAGAACTACCACAAATTAGACTCCACACCATTTGCATATTTCCAGGTGTAAAATGAAAATTGTGAATCAGTCAAAATTCATTTTATTTTCCAAAAGGCCTTTACATTATTCCCGGATTGTGGGCATAGGTGGTCTTGATGATTGTAAAAAAAATATTAAATCAGACCTGGACTAAATTAAATTTACTTTATGATTGCTTTAGGGAGCAGTTTAAAGCAATAAGAAACCTTGGTTACATATCAATCAAAATTTTTATGAGGTAGTATTTCCTAAGATCCACCCACCCAGAGTATCACAAACACAGAATATATGAATTGTGAATGAAACAGCTTACTTCTGTTGAGGGGGAAAATACAGTCTGGCTTGCGTATTCAAATAATTTGGGTGAACCCTTGAGTTTCAGGCAATATCTTTGTTTGTAAAACATTTAATTCTGATGAGCCTCATTTGACGCTGAACCTCACCTCCTAGCCCTTTGTTTGCAGCAAAAGTCTTAGAAATAACAAGGCCCAGAAGAGCCCACAAAATATACAGTCAATTCACTTTACAGTAGATTCTGTGATGCGCTTTGAGACGTCTCAACAAAGTGTATAAAGCTTGATATCAAATGCAAAGATATCAAATGTATGATGATGAATGATCACTCCTTGAAAATATGCATTATATATATGAATCCAAAGCAAATTATAATTTCTGGCTTGATGTGCTAGGTTCAGGAAGCTTCAATTTCCCTATTATTTAGATATCGTTGGATAATGTATCTTTAATTAGGAAAGTGTACAAATAATTTGTTTAGTTTGCATGAAGGGCATTTTATTTCAAACATATATTCCATATAGAGGCTTTAATTTAGATTACCCTTGAAGGTAAGTACACTATTATTTTGTCGCACAGTCATTGCCTGGGTTTAGACTCTTTGATCATGGTGCGCTTTGAACTTAATCTGAGAAAATGAATGTTTAAATCATGAGCTTTCAATGCAGCTTCCAGAAGTTTTGAATATTTTTCTCAACCATTATCATTCATGAATTATGTGAATATTTATGCAGGGAATTCCAAAACTAACTTAACACTTTGTGAGACGATATTTTCTTTGCTGTTTTTCACTGTGATCTGTATTTTTTTTTGCAAATAGTTTTTTTTAATGCGGGGAGGGGTTACTGTTTTTCTGTTTTTTATTCGTAACACATCGACAGCAGTTAAGGCAGCTGTAGTTTGAGATCTTAGCAACGGTGCGTAGTGAGATATTTTGGGGTAGAAAAGCAGTTCATTTGAACATGTTATTTCAGAAGGCTAATAATCAGATAGTGGATTGTGTTTTTTTTGACATTTATTTGGTACAGGAACCTGGGCGACGGAGGCAGTGGGCAATGCGAGTGCCTTTGTTAAAGTCCCCATTGATGTGCCTCTTCTGTGTGCTGCCACCTTAGCTGTCAACCCATGTACTGCCTACAGAATGCTGAGTGACTTTGAGTCCCTGGAGCCTGGTACGTACCACCATTCATTTATGAGATATCATTCAAGTATGGTAACTGAGCACCCTATAAAGATCTGAGAGGCTTCTATCCTTTCCTTATCGAATCTATCAAAGTTCATGCACTTTTCATGGTGATACCTGATGTATTAACAATGCTAGCAGGCACAAACATTTAGGGATGCATTGTAGATTTTGATAGTGCTACCTGTTCAGGTGTGATAGGATCAGATGCAAGGATTATTATTATCAGAGTCATTCCTCGGTTGAGGAGAAATGCTTACAAGAGGAGAGGTTCTTAGTTCAAGCACACAGAATAAATTCATGGGAGTGGAGGAGGTTAGTCTAGCGTGATGTCTAGCAGTGCTGATATGAGCAGTTGCGGGCAAGGGTTTAGTTTTTTGGTTTGATCCTGGAAGGCCTCTAACTGAGGTGTATTGAGCTGTAAAGAGTGGAGTATATAACAAGAACAATTTGCATTTTTATGGCTTATCTTACATAGGGTAGAGTCCCGGGCTGCTTGAAAGAAGGGAGTCTACATGATGCAGGTTTCCCAAACTAGCTAGATTTTTGTCTATAATACAAATATAATACAAAATTACTGATATAATGCCTTTCACGTGGGGACAATGCTTCAAGGCATTTAACAATGATGGCTCGGCATTCAAGCTGGGGTGGGGGAGGGGACAGATAACTAAAATCACAGTCAAAGACGTAGGTCTCTTAGGTCTTAAGACAGGCCTTAAATAAAGTGATTGAGGAAGTGAGTCAGATGAACTCCAGGATGGAGTTCCAACGAACAGGGGCAGACAGGCTGAAATCCTGACCGAGACAGGTAGGGCATGCGATAAATATTCAGGTTGGATATTTAAGCATATTTTTAGAATGTACAACTAATCCAAAAGGAATGGATTAGGATGTGGCTGCTTCCTCAAGGTGTTTACGTTTGAAAAATTACAGGGGCTGTGCGTAATTTAAAAGAAGATTAAAATTCACCAATGAAGGTAATGAGCCACGGGGTCATTAGGGGGACTGGAAAATTAGACTGATTAAAAGAGATGTTATGAGTCTACAAAGCGCCTAAGAGATTTCACTTTGAGTAAGCAATCAGTTTGCCAAGATGGCTTGTTTTTTGTTTGATTTTCTGCAAGACAATTTCTCATACTCAGGTTGTTGTGGCATTGTAGCATTTATATTTTATATATATCTATATTCAGTATATATAAACATATATTTATATAAATATTTATTTTTAAATACTTTTAAGAAACCAAAAATTAAAGATTGCAAAATATGTTAACATTACTTACAAAGACTGATTTCCTGAGTCGGAAACACTCAATTGCTGGCACAGGTGTAGGGGATAGCGGAAGAATAGCCTTGTATTTATTTTTTCAGAAACGTGCACGTTTTTGATAAATCATTATACATTGTGTTCACAGAGTGTTTGGAAGCGCAATGCATCAGTGAATTGAACCTGTTGAATTGGCTGTATATGATCATCGTGTAACTGCTTCCAGGAATTGTAGAGCATGTTTCACACAATACACCGTGTTCAGATAATTGAATTGGTTTCTTAAGCTACTTGTTCAGTGATTTATACTCGGTTTTCTTGGGTTTAATTCCTCCTGTGGTTTCTTGCTACTGGCTGCAGACTGATTCTCTTGTCTCTCAATTTCTCACTGTCAGAGCCTCAGTGATTTCCCTTGCTCAGGATCTTGTGGATACAAGACCAAAGACTGAACCTGAGGAATCAGGAGACTAGAGCAATGTCAAGCATCACACAGCCAGTGAGAAACTGTAGCTCGAGAACCAGATTGAGAAACCGCGTGGGAAACGGGGGATGAACAATTGGAGTGGGATCAGATGTGAGAATACTCAGTGTAAGAATGAGCAGTGAATCACCATTAATGCCAAACTGAATGAAGGGTCTTATTAAACAATCTTGTGTAAAGAGATCAGAGAGCCACTTTAATCTTCTCTAAACCAAATGCCGATGGCTTTTAAAACTCAGTCCTTTCATTGTCTTGACCTTTTGTATGATGTATAAGCTTCTCCATAGGGGATAATGTCCTTCAACTCATTCATAACTCAAAATTAGTCATTCAAGGGACTTCTAGGGTGATGAAAATCTCATAACAATCCCTAGTTATTGGGGTGAGCATATATATGTGGAACACCTCAGGCATGCAGCCCCCAGGATTTGTTACACACCTTTCAGCTTTCCATCCATCCAAAAATTCCCAATGTTTTTTTCCCCAAACTTTTACATTTAGGTGTATTTTTTTGCTTCTGGGAATCTTTTGTTGTATAATATTCCAACACAAAACAGAGTAGGAAATGCAGGCGAGACAGTGATGGGCACATTGGGAGAATAAGGAATTACAAAAGGTTATGAAAAGCAAGTAGACCAGTTTCTCCCAAGTACAGTAAAAGGGTTCTGGGTTATAAGATTTAGCATTAGATATATTGAAGGGATTTTATGGGAAGTGGGTGGAAAGGCCAGATGCACTGATGGTCTACTAAGTTACGAACCCTTTTATTTTCCAAAAATTACAAATATGTGTCTCTATTTATCAATCACAATTTGTATTCAAGATGCATTCGTGTATTAATACATTCTGTTCAACTGGCTGAGATGCAGAAGATTATTTTATATAGTAGTTCTAAACAGTTTGTAGCTAGTACAGATTGATCCGAGGTGTCTGAATAGCTTTCAGGCCGAACTCTTATAGTCCCAAACCTGCTGAGATCTTGGGAATTTTAACGCGTGAAATCTCACTAGTCAGAGTTGAGTAATGGAGATTATAACATGGAATTGATTTCTTAGAGTTTTTGCTTGATTACCTGCAGGGTTTGGGTAGAAGTTTTGCAGAGCTTTATCATCTTAGACATGTTACCTGTGAGAATTCACCTCACTGGAAGTAAATTAAGTTGGTAATGGTGTACTTTGGTCGATTGGAAGGAATAGTCTTGGTGACCCAAGAGCCTTTTGTTGTCCATCACTTTTTTAAAAAAAAAACTTTCTCCACTGTCCAGAATTGCTAACTACATAATTAGTTTCCCTCAAAAATCTATAACATACCGAGGAACAAAATAGATCACCTTAATTGGTCTTTCGCAAATGATTTAATCAGGTCATTTTTCACACGTTTCCCAAATAACTGGTAATCAGAATTTTTAACTAAATACAGCAGGCTTTGAATTCTGTTCGAGATAATGGTCAGTGCACACTCCGAATAGAAAGTAGACATTTTTAATGCCTCAACAATAATAACAATAACTTGCACTTACACAGTGCCCTCCAGGCAAGGTAACGTCTCAGGGTACTTAACAGTGGCAGAGAACCGCCTGGGGTGGGGTAAGGTGGGTGGGGAGGGGGGATGAACTGGAGGTGCCATAAGCATGGTCGAAGAGGAAGGTTTTCAGGCAGCAATTGAAAAAGGTGAGAGAGTGGGTAAGGCAGAGGCATTGAGTTAAATTATGAGGCATTGAGAAAGAATTATGATCATCTGGTTAAAGTTGTGCTACTTTTATTCTCTCTCTCTCTCGCTCTTTATATTTGGACGGTCGAGCCTTTGCAAGATATAGCTATTTGGGCATTGAAGCTGCGGCATTTGATCGGTTAGGAAGTTAAGTTTACTGTTTTATATTATAAGTTTTGAAGTTTTTGAGGGACGGATTGCAAAATTCAGCACAGTGTGCTGCCAATGGCTGACCGTACATGTTCAAACCAAGATGATTGTGTCTGTGTGCGCATTCTGGATATAGACAACATGCTGAGGTAAGCGGGGAACTTCTTTTCATGCAATTAAGCACCATTACAGCAGCCAGTAATCCACCTGACGTAAGTGCTGTCCATTTAAAATATTTTAGCAGCATGGTTCCACACATGTTTTTTAATCTGAGGCTTCAATAAATAACTATCACAGCGGCTAAAACATTCAATCCACCTTCCTGTGCTTGTGAAGCTCCCAATTACCCTCCAGAGACTCTCCACTTACCCTTTTAAGCACTCGGAGACATTACCATGTGTGGAGAGCACTATATGTGTGCAAATTAATTTTGTTGTAGAGACTGAATCTGGTGATGGTTGAAAAAGGATAAATTACAGTTTAACCGTTTGTCCCTTTGCCAAAACCAATAAAGGTTAAAATGCATAGGAGACCAACAATAAAAGGATGCTTTGGTTTTGTGGTAGAGTTAGGTTTTTTTTTTAAATCAGTTTGACTTCTGCGAAAGTTTCAGGACAAACCTTCTTGTTTTCATTCAAAAACATTTTCGGTGGTGGGGAGCGGGTATTTTTATGTGAGTTTTAGACCAAGAAAATAATCCTCCTCCGAACTCACGCAGCCACAAGCCACAATATTCAAATCTTAATTTTACAAAATTACAACTTGCAGAATGTAATGTGTACCTTGCTCTCAGTCATTTGCCATCGATCATTCTGTAAAGCACATTATCTAATTTATTTCTTCTGTCTTATTTTCTCCCCTTACTGCTTTACTTATATTAACCTTTGATTGATTTCCGTCAGATCCATCCCAGACCCCAATCAAGCTTCCTTTGTTCACTGCCAAACAGCTTCACACACATCAACTCTATTACACTGGGTTCTGAAGGGCAATCTTCTCCATTCAAGCTGTTTCCAGTATTGTATTCCATTACTGGACTGATTGTATCATTGTCTTCTCATGCTGTATAGAGAGCTGTCTCTGGCATTATACTGTATCAGTTTACTCAATATCCCAGCACTTCCTCAGGATTGGGGGATCCCCAAACATCTGTGCCTTTTGCTGCCTCAGCATTAGTACACTGCTTCGCACATTAATCTCACCCTCTATAGGTGTATTGGGGTTAGGTAAGCCATCTGTGCACTTTTGTGCTACCTTTGATTTTATTTTCATGCAGGTTTTCCAAGCCTTGTAAGCAAGGGGAAAGGGAGGGGAAGGGGGTGATCGATGGCATGGTAGAAGAGGAGTGTTTTGAGGCAGGACTTCGAGGAGGGCAGGGAGGGTGCAAGGCAGAGGGATTGCGGGATGGAATTCCAAAGGTTGGGGGCAGAGTGGCTGACAGCTCGCCTGCCGGTGGTGGGGTGGGCGGGTCAGGGCACATAGAGCAGGCCGGAGCTCAATGAGCAGAGGGAGCGGATAGGTTAGAAGGGGGATAGAAGATTGCAGAGGTAGGGTGGTGCAAGGACATGGAGTTCCTATTCCCAGCTCCCTTCTCTCCTTGTCTAGTTTATCAGTATTGTTGACTAGTGTTTTTGTGCTTGAAGGAATCCCTATGAACCATCAAACTGATCCAAAACTGCTCCCTTAATTCAGCTGACCACTGTCCCATGCTTTAACATTGCCATCCTCCCTCTCTCCTCTTTTAAACGTAGTAACTTCTCTCTAGCTACAATAATAATGATAGTCCTTGCATCTGATCTTGCACCTTATAATGTCGCTGGGACATCTCAAACCGCTTCACAGAATATATTGTAAGTGGATTGTGGGCAAATTTTGTGGGCAAATCGTGGCAGCGATTTGTTTACAGCAGTGTTCCACAAACAGTCATGGATTGAGCGACCACATTATTTGGGGGTGAGAGATTAATACTCCCAGAAAGCCATCCGCCAATCAAATAATAACCACTTCGCTATGAGACTCTATACAATAACTCAGGTGTTATGTTACCTCACCCCAGGCAGGCATTATTAACAGGGAATAGTATTATCTACAGCACTTGTAATGCAGATTTTATATAGCCATAAAAGTACAATCCGTGATTCATGGCTCCCTCCCCCACCACAGTTACTTCTTGTATCAACAGACAGAGGCTGATTGCCTGAACAAATGGCTCCACAGCAAGCAGAACATGTAATGAGGGTAATGGACTCCCTGCTTGGTTCCACTCAGAGCGGAAAGACGTCTAGCATCAGTCCATTAGTCAAGATAGATGATTGCAGTTCAGAGCACAGCCCTACTTGTTTTTATCATATAAAGATTCTCAGTGTGTCAATAAAAGCCTGCTTCAGTCTTCACCTGGAAAATACCCGTTGAAATATGTCATGTCTCACAGTGTGGAGATTGTTAATGGATTCAGAAAGCTGTGTGGATTTTAGCACGTAGCTTGAGCATGCGTATGCTTTGGTCAGCTACTAGATTGGTTGCTCAACTAGCTAGCTAATTTTAGGGAAACTAAATTGGACAAGATTCTGACACGTAAGCAGAAGTTGATATGCAATGTTGCATTCAATTCTGAATCTGCAGCTATTGGGTGTACATCCAATCGTTGGGAAAGAATGTTTCGGACACCTCCCCTCGTGACATGAAAGGTGCTACTCAAATGTAATTTGTTGTTGATGTACGAACTGTCCATATTTCTGTAACAACCAGGTTAATGTTTTGTAGGTGACTCTGTGATACAAAATGCCGCAAACAGTGCTGTGGGCCAAGCAGTAATTCAGATAGCCAATGCCATGGGGCTCAAGACCATTAATGTTATCAGAGACAGGTGAGTGTACAGAACGTTTTATTTGCATGCACCTCCTTTGGAAGGGCTGGGCTCATAGACTTACACCTGCCAAGGGGTGATTCTCTGGATAGCAGGGAAGAGTGGGAACCTTGGTTGATATTACCTTCTCTAATCTAGGAGCAGATTAGAATGGAGATCAGTTGTCCTTCAAGTCACTGCCCTTGTGAAGCACCTTGGAACGCACCCCAGACATGAAAGCCGCTATACAATCATAACTTGTTATTGTTGTTGGGTTCAAATCAACTGTTCAGCGTGTGCAAAACTGCAGACCTCCTGCTGTGATTAGTGTTGTGTGCCTCACTGAGCGGTGTCCTTACTGACTAATTTTGATCTTGTACCTCGGGGGCATGGCTTGTTGTTTTTCGCTAACCTTCAGAAATTTTTCTCTGATTTGATTCAGGAATAATTTGAAAACAGCAACACTTCGAACCAGCGTGTGTCCAGCTTGCATGTTCAGATGAAGTGATTTATCACGTCAGTTTCTGTAAAAAAAACTGTTACACTTTGAGCAGGCTTAGTGGGTGATTTCCTCCAATTGTCCACAGGGATCTTTCCAGAAATAGACCAGCTGAATGAGGTCTGTGGTGCATTGATTGGTTTGCCTCCCAACATTCTGTAATTGAATCTATCTTTCACCTTAATAAATGAATGCTTGAATTTCCATCGGACTATTAGGGGACTCTCGGAAGAGTTTTGATTCATGTAAGCATAAACGTCAATTTGCGACTTCATTAAGTTTGGTTGCATGATATCCATTGCTTGTCCTCTGATCAGACACATCGTTATTTTTAGATGTCAGCAAAAGTCAAGCTTTCCTATTTGCATGGTCACAAGTCCCAAATCTATTGGGTTTGCACCGTGACAAAATATCCCACTTACGATCAGCACAAAAAGTGAAGTGTGTTTGCCCGATTACCACGTTTTTGCGAAGCAGCCCTATCAATCTCCACAGACTTTTATTTGCCGTTACATTCAACTGCTTTTTAACAGACATCTTCATCACCGCTTTTGCATTAATTCTTTTCAATGGATGGATACGGATACCCTCTCATTCGAGTGTCTACCGCCATTCATCCCCGTCCGTTTTGGATGCTCAGTTTGATAATGTGGTTCACTATAAAATGCCAGCTTTCTCTCCAATTGGTAGCCATCGCCATTGGTGCTGAGGAATGGAATACTTTCACATTTTGATCACACGTCAAGTTCATTGAAGAACTCCTTGACCACAAGTTAGACGCAAGATAAATGCTTCTCCCATACAGCAACAGGAAGCAGATAGATATTCGGTTGGTCATGATATTAAGGGATATGGAGCAAGGATGGGCAGCTTGATTTAAGATTACTGATCAGCCATGATCTTATAAAATGGAAGAACAGGCTAGAGTATATAATAATTATATTAATATTAAGTATATTATAATAATTATTATTATAGGCTAGAGTGGCTGTATAGCCTATTTTTTATTCCTGTGGTTCTAACAATGTGGTGTAAACCCAGGTGTAGGCTACCCACTGCTACATCAATGTCAATAACAATGCCAATACCAAGTTGGCCATCCTTTGTTGTCTGTCTGGTGAGATTACAATGAGTACTAGGCAACTTGTGCTGTGAACTCCTGAGACGAAAATATCAGTGCTCTTTGCACGTACAGGTTTGTGAGTGAGAGGAGACTTCAATGCCAATAGTCTAGGCTTTAATTGAACCCAATATCCCACGGGCGAAACAACAATGTGCTAGCCAATGTCTTCAAACTGTGTCCCTGCAGGAAAATAATTTTAAAGAGAAAATGATGAGTCTACCAAACTTCTAATTGCGTTGACAGAAAATGGATGTTTTGCTGTAACACAATGAGTCTCTCATTCGCTTGGTTACAATACGATTTCTATACATCTGAAATATTGCCAGGCATCATGTGCCACGTCTTCTCAGTAGGAAAAATATCACAATGTAAGTAGGCTTCAGAATATTTTAGATTCCTTTTTCTTTTGTTTAAAAAAAAATTATTGTCATCGAGCGTAATAATGCTTTAATCTTTCCTTATGTGTTACTTGAATTGCTAAAGACAGAAAGCATTATAGTCAGCTGGAGACTACTTTCAACTGCTTTGTGGACTGAATAATAGGTATAATTTCTGAGAAACGACCATGTCTTCCATCATGTGTTATATTGTATAATTCTATAAAGTCCATTAGGATAATGTTCTCGGAGGTTGGCGAGACATCGTTAACAAACTTGCACTCAATTTGTCTAACTAGGTAGGTCACCAAGCCTAAATTCTATTGTGCCTTAGTTAGATATCTACTCTGTCCATTCATGTACATAATGCAGTACACATCTCTACAACTTTTTGCAGGAACATTACACCAAATGTCGAATTCCTTAAAATGACTAATGGGTATAGAGAGGACCTATCGTTAACTGTGGGGTGGGGCATTATTCTCCATCACATTGTTTTTTGGTGTTAGGATCATAGTCTTTGAAATGATAGCCCGAACACAATATGCACAGTTATTAGATATTTACCTTCATTACTTATAAACTGTGCAGAATATGTTGTGTTTTAGGCAAATAAGGTTGTTTATAAGCCAGATTTTTTGCACCATAACCTTGTAAAAGAACGCTCTTTCTAGGACTCTTGTTTGAAGCTATTTCGTATCAAGAAGTGGCTGTAATGGCTGGTTAGTAGGAATGTAAGATTAGAGAGATTAAATATTTTAAACCATCTGTGTGTAATAACAACAAAGAATGTTGGGTCGGGTTGATAATACAGTCAGCTTTAAATGGGCATGTTTAAGCTTCTTGCGCTTTGAGGTTGGGATTCCATAAACAACTGATATCCTGGAGTGTGTTCAAGCCCTGTCAGAAGCTCCCAGCAACTGATGTCCTCTACTTCGCTACTGTAATGTGACTGTTCCTTGACTTGAAGGCAGACCTTGGGGATGTTTTGCATTTGACTTCTCCACCGATTTGGTGAAGGCTTTCAAATACTGTAGATGTGCCACTCATCTTTCAGGGATTCAGTGAAGGGAACGTAGGCAAATAAATAAGTATGTGTTACATTTTTCAGAGTCTGGGTAGGTGGTGGGGGAGTGGGGGGACAAAGATTTTTTTTCGGGAATCTTTTATTATTGTTCACACTTGTCTTGGCAGAATCGATCAAATCCTTGAAACGCTCCCAGGCAATTATTAAAAGACGGTGTGTGCGCCCCTTTGGACACCGAGATATTCGGGTACTTTGGGTATTTTCGAGTGCTGAGATAACGTTAACTAAAGTTGTAAGTTTGTCACAGGAAATTTTGCTTATGATCCCCATCCTTTTCACGCCATCGTGGTTCTCAGAAAAGCAGAACTCCATTCCTGTCACTTTTAACTTGGCTCAGTAATGGCACCAAGAATAACTCTTCTCTCTTGTCTCTTTCTCTGCGTCCTTCTCCCCCATCGCCGCCCTACTATTTTCATTGCCGGGCCCTAGATTATACACCTAAGTGTCGAGCCCAGTGGTGCAGCCTGCTGTGCTCAGTGTGTGTCATGTTGCTCAAATGCATTGTGATTAGTGCATTTCCACATGCATGCTTCCTCCTAACTAATGTTTTTGAATGAAAGGAAATATCACAAAGTGAGTCTCATTTCACAGTACCTGTGACATTTCTGACAGAAATAAGGCTTCTCTTCACAATGAGGTTTTCTTGTTTTTTCATCGCTGAGCTCCTCTAAGGAGGTATTGTTCAGTGCTGTCTTTCCTTAGATGGAAACAAGAGCAACATGGGGAGATTTTCACTCAAATGTCTTAAGATGATAGAGAAAGTGGCATCTTATTGAATCTCTAACCAGGGAGCATGACAATACTGAAAGCTTTAATAATGTAATTCCTAAACCTTTATAGATCTTCCTGATGTTTCTTTGCAGACCTGACTTGCAGAAGCTGACAGACCGACTTCAGTCAATGGGAGCCAACTATGTGGTCACTGAAGAGGCACTTAGGAAGCCTGCGATGAAAGAGATATTTAAGGTAACTGCTCGATTTGGCAAGGCATTCAAGAATAGATCGATCGTTGTGCATTCAATAATTATTCCAACGATCGGATCTTGCTACCTAGATTGATCTTAGTCTCTTTTGTCGCCTGTTCTCTTATAACAGAAATCTAGTGTTGTATTAGATAGATTGGTTATTCTAAGCACTCTGAGACACCGTCTGACATGGAGGGCCATATATAAATCCAAGTTGTTGTTGGTTACCTTTAATTCAGAAGCTGATGGGGAACGCATTATGCACTGTCAGCACCCCGGTACGTCCTCCCGACATGCAAGGTCTTGATTTTGATACCATGTGGCTGCAGGGAGGAGGAATCTTGCGTTGGAAAGTCTATTTGGAGGTTGGGTGTTGCAAAAACTTGCAATAATCAAATTTCCATCTTTTCCTGCACAAACATTGCTTTAAAATACTCACAAGTATTAGAGGTCTGTTACAGGGCAGGATTACACTTGCAAAGCCCGATTGTAGTACTGAACATATTTATAATGCTTATTTAAGCTCTACAGCAACAGAAGATACCCAAGAACCGCTCAAATTGACCAAAAGAATCAGTGAGTTGTACCATTTACAAGGTAAAAGGCTGTGAAGTGAGGTTCGTTGAGTTTTACAATGCTGAATGACCTTGGATAACAAGATTCACAAGTGTCGTGTTGTCCATCAGCTTTCAATGTAATGTAGATGTGCATAACGTGTACTAATATGGAACACTCCAGGGCCCAACAAGGATTTGCTTGAGCAGATGTGGAAATGAGTGGATAAATCATTATTGCAAATCCTGCAACGACGATCTTTACTGTTCGCGTTGTCAGTATAATGCCTCTGTACACTATAGGAACACAGTGAGTGATTAGCTTCTGGGACTGGGAAACCCAATTGGTGGGAAGGAAGGGATCAAACACTAGGTGCTTTAGTGGTCTGAAGGTGCAACTTGAACGAAAAAAACTAGCAAGTTGTCATCTCCAAGAGCCTTCCCGCTCTTGCACACGGTGTGTTTGTTGGTGTCCACTGTTCAGAGTAACATGGTGACTTTGGTGGAAATTGTCTGATAGATTTATAATATTTATGAAGGTGTTCAATATCCCTATTATCATTTATGGATGAAATAACCTTTGCTCTTAATTCGTCGGCCATTCCATTGAATATTAAGCGACGTCTTTATTCCTCAGGTTATCTTAAACTCAGCTACTTAGTTTTATTGCGTACCCCATTACGACTGCTGATGTGAATTTGTGTTTCGGTGGCAAATATAATAGGAGATAGTATCCACATGATGTAATCTTCAGAAAATGTGGAATGCTGAAAGCTTAATTAGCTCATCTGACCAGATACAGTCTAACCCACCAATGTAATATGAGGAGCAAAATGTTTTCAGAATCCATCCCCTTGATTCCCCAAAGCTCATCAAGCAAATCTATTTCCTTTACCTGCCACCACCACCTTCCATTCACCTGACTTGCTACTTTTCATGGATGGCCCATTCCTCAGAAGCGCAACAGCCAGTATATCAGTATCATTAAATCGAAAATCATTGGACCTTGACTTTTTGAGCACCGAATTTCCTAAACAGCTTTCAATCTATACATGTGGTTGCTATCACAGATGTACAGATCTGAAAGGATGTCTACTGTGCATGCTATGAGCTGTCATGCAATGACATGAATAAATGAAAAGGCATGTTAGGGTTGTGTTTATCTGATATGCTGCACTTCCCTGGGGAGTGTTAAAGTTTAGAAAAGAAAGTACTGTACTTTGTGCTCCTGTTATTATCACTGAATAGTCATAATCAAAGTTAAATTTGTTTGAAATACCTGAATGCTTTTTGCTGGCAAAATTTTTTTTATTTTGTTCTGTGCACTTTTCATTGCTGCCCTGTTACAACACAAAAAGCAAACAAAAAGAAAATAGTAACATTGGTATAATGGATTTTAGCTTTTTTTTAACAAAAAAATAGACAAATTACGGTGAAATGTGTGTGTTGGCTCATCTGTTAATCTGATGATAATGTACGGCACTAACACAGACAGACCAGGTCATAGGTTTGATTCCTGATCTACTCGCTCTCGACCAGGGCAGAGTTTTGGGGTTTTTAGTCTGTACTAGTGACCCAGGCTTAGAAAGGGGAAAGACAGATCAACATTAATCTTCCTGAACACCATCTAGGGATGCTTCGCAGAAACCTGTGTGGTTGTGTCCCTGTGTGTGAAGGTTAAATTTAGACCAACCCTTTTATGGTCGAATAACACCTGAAACGTGCTGTTCAAAGACTCCCAAAACACTGGCTGCTAGAACAAGCCATCAGAGAGCGGTTGGCTGCCGGGAGAAGAGGAGGGAAATAATTTTTCTCTTAACAAGAAAAAGCATCAGTGTCTGGTTCCAGTGTATTATAATAAAAGAAAAATAATGGCCAAATAAAATGAAATGGGACTGTGCAGTTTTAGAGGATTGATGAAGGATTCCATAGATGGCGGGCATTTAAAAAAAAAAAATCAGATTTAAAAAAATGAACAATTCTAAGTCATTTTATGTTTTAAAAAAATATAAAACTCAGAGATGACATTTCAGCCAAAGTCCGTCAGCCTGTCTCCAGGAAGCAACTCTTCTTCTTGGGGTGTGTGTGTGTGTGTGTAATAAACCTTGAAAAAGGACATTGCTTTCATTGAGACAGCAATTTGTAACAGATTGTTGAGTTTAACAGTTATAGATAATGGATTTGGTGTAGAAAGCCCAGATTGCCATTTGCAAATTATTGTTAGCTGAAGAATCCACAGTACCATTCACCGAACAAAATGACTCTATTAGCACGCCATTTGACCGTGCTCCCATCATTTCAGCTTTTCAAGGTGGGAAAGGAAATCTTAACATTTTTCACAGAAACATTTGTCAAAATTGCATTAGGAGAATCGGGGAAGGATTTAGAGTAATGGCCACACAGACACAAAGTGCTTCAAAGGAAAAAGCCACTTTCTCTCCGCTTTTTGTTCACATTTTTATTTAATCCATCTCCCCCACCCCCACCCCACCACCTCCGCAGAAAATCTCTCTTCTCGGTGCTCTCTCTTTCTCTGTTGAACTGACAGGTGCTTATTTCTTCCTAACATTGCACGTCCTCGTCTGTTTTGAAAGCAGGAAGTCCCAAGACCTCGGCTCGCCCTGAACTGCGTCGGAGGCAAGAGCACGGTTGAGGTTCTACGGCAGTTACAGTAAGTAAGGTTAGCTCAGCGGAATGGACGGGGCGGGAACAAAGAATTTGAAGTGTGGTGTGAGTGGCGGGCCACTCGAATGTTTTGCTTGGGTTCAGCCACAGGATGCATAATCAGAACTCCCCTCAAAGGCCTCCGCTCAAGCAATACGTGAGGTTGGACCCCAGCAGTGATCCACGCAATGTTTCTGTTAAAATCTTCACTCAGTGACCTATTTCTGATCTAAATCAGGCCTTTCATTAAGCGCCCCCGCTGTGTGCATTGTTCAGCTGTGGCTGCTGTTTACAGCATCCGGTGACAGTTTGGGATGCGAAAGTACTATATGTATAACAACACACAGCGTGATACTCGTAATACAACTCCCATTTTTCTGTGTTGAGTACCAAGGACCACAGCAGTGTTGCATGTGACAAACTTCAGGGTCAAAGGTGGGCACAATTTCAGGGCGATCTGGTTTGCCAGACAGCAAAAAATGGCAAAGTGCTAACTGAAGCACAATGAGGAAATGCTCCCTACACCCCCCCACAACCCACCCACCTCCCCCAAAAAAGGATTAAAATCTGTTCCTTGCGAAGCAGGAATCACACCAGTCATTGGGGACTGAGTATACAGACAGTAACAAAACAACCTGCTTAGCCATCTGGACATCTCCATGTTTGGTTGGATATTAACATCAGCAATATAACGGTACAATAAATCTTCAGATTTAATCTTAGGACACAGCATTTTGCCCACAAAATACACATTTTATATTGTCAATCCACTTTACTGTACGTACGACCAGTGAAGTGCTTTGAGATGTCTCGACGACATGATAAGGCTCCATATCAAATGCAAGGATTATTATTATTACTAGGCAATAGCAGGTACCAGTGTGGTGATCACAAATGACACTACTGTATTAGGCTCAATTTTCCCACTGAGAAAGAAAGTGACTTGAGTTTCTTGGACTGCAAAAACAACCCAGAATACATGGGCGTGGGTGGTTGTAGAGGTAATGGGAGCATACAATATACAGCAACATATTCTTACTATAAAAGCAGTAGTTGGACATCACTGAGGGGGAAACCATAGGCTGGTAGCTATGCATTAGAACTAAGTGCAGGAAAATGAGGATGGTGTTTACAGCATCCATCTACAGTTTTGGATGCTAACTCTGTATAACAACACAAAGTGTGATACTCGCATGCAACTCGTTCCCCCTTTTCTGTGTTGAGCTCCAAGCACCAAAGCAGCGTTGCGTGTAGCAAACTAACAGCAGAGTGCAAGGGCAATTTGGTTTGCCAGACAGCAAACAATGGCAAAGTGGTAACACCTCTCTCAGCAAACCAAATTATGAGAAGATTGCACAAGGGTGGATGAATAGAACACTGAGCCACAGCAATATTCCTAAGTTTCTTTCACGTTTGAGAGATGTGGCGGGTGTTGCCCGGAAAGTGAGAGGCAATTGCTCCTCGCAAAACACAATAAACTTTGAATTCCTACTCCTCTGCTCACAACACCTATTAGCGCAATTCAACCCATTGGATTTCCAATTTACCATAGGTATGTTGCAGAAATTGTTTTGAAGTAAGTGGTAATATAGCAATCTCTTACACCTTTGAAACCTGCTCTTGAGGCTATTCATACTGAACTACCATGGTTTGACAAGACCATTGCAAGAATTCTGTTATCAGACATCAAAGCTGATTCAGACCAATTTTACTGTACAATCAAGGTTAGATTTATTTTCTCACTCTCTCTCTCGTGCCTCCTCCTCTTCTCCTCCCTCCCCACTCACCCCCCCACCCACCCATACCATCCTAAGGATGCTCTTTATTTGGACTATAATCGCACTGAGATGCTGTCCGGCGTAGAGGGCGCTATATAAATCTAAGTTGTTGTTGTTACATGGGTTACAGCTAAATATGGTTGACTGCTTTTGAGTATAGATCAAACTTGAGTTGTGTAATTGCTGTAAATGTGAACCACATTGGTCTTGTGTATTTTTATGTAGACACGGAGGGACTATCGTGACGTATGGAGGGATGGCAAAGCAGCCTATCACAGTTCCAATGGTAAGGAAATGGGTTCATATTTTCTTATACAGTTTTCCCTGGTTGAAAGGGGTAAGGGAGAACGGAGGAGGGATAGCAAGCTGATTAGTGGCTTCCAACAACGCTACTCTTAACCAGCAGCTAGGAGCTGCACAAGTGAAGTTATACTGCCTTATATTCCCGCTTCACCCAAATTCACTGCGAATAGTCTTAACAACTCGGCTGCTCATCTTATTGTTTTCAGGATAAATTAGTTGACGCGCTTACCTCCAAGATGAGATTCCCTCTAATCTTGTTTTAATCTCAAGCATGTAAAATGCATCGTTAACGTGCAAGGCACTTAGGTTTGTTATTGCTGTTGTTCATAATTATAAATAGCACAGCATCCAACAGCGAATGGGTGTCATTTCAACTTTACTGCGTCTCCGTCTCTAAACCGGGTTTGAAATGATGAACTTCTTTCACATTAACATGTGTTTTTAATAAGGCATCTCCTCCACCACCCCACCCCCTCTTATAGGTGTGTATCTACAACTGACCAATGTGCAATGGTTGGTAACAGTGCAAAAAAAAAAGTCACTGAGCTGCTGCTTATGGATTCACAGAGATTGGTAGCCGCTAGTCCTGGCTCTGTGCTGTGTTATTTACACAGAGCTGAGGGCTTCTCAATTTACTTATGGCTTTTGCATATATTACCATCATAATGCATTCCGCACCGTTAATAAAACTCTATAATCAGCCGCAAAAAGGCAGCTCGCAATACCTCTTCATCAGTCAGGCTGCAATCCTGCTTTGATCACACAAAGACAGAAAGATTCTAATATCGTTCTGTAAATCACCTGATCCTGCCAATGTCACCCCCCAAACCTACTGTTATACGTCGTGAACATTCCAAGGGGGAAAAAAACGAACGAATTACAACTCTCGGGCTTCCGATAACGGACGGATAACGGGGGAAAATCGTATCTGTGAGATTCAGCGAAGCTCTCGTGTTTGTGGTGGGCACATTGAGTGGAGGTACTGGTGTTAGATATGAATCCTCTGGTTTGCTCGTAAATCCTTCAGTGAAGACACGAAGATTCCTCAGCTCCTGGTGAGAGCCACCAAGCAGCACAGCTTTCGCTGTTTAGTCAAGGCATTTCAACTGCAGTATTGTGGCTGAGAAAGGCTAACGCTCTTTCTCGATGGCTGAAATGGTCCTTGGTTTCCATGGTGTTTTTTTTTTGCAATTCGGGGGAAGATGTATTGAGGGAAATGATGATGTGTTTTCAGCGCCCAGCCATGGCTAAGTGTGCTTCTCATCTCTGCATTTTCGTTGCTTGTGCTCCAGCAATGCGTTTCTGCTTGAGGGATTTTTTGTTTTTTTAACCATCGTTAGTCAGTCGTTTTCATGAGCAAGCGTAGTGCTCATCCGGGACGAGGGAGCAAGGGAGTCGCCGCGCTGGTTCTTCACATCCATTGCTTTATACAGGCACCCAGCGGTGATGCCGACACTGGTTAGAGATGCAGTAGATTGCCAGCGGCACTGAAAGTAGGACCAGTTGGTACAATCTACTTGGGCGATTTATTTGGCTGGACTACGGCAACCCTGGAGTTATTTGCTCAGTAGTCTGTGCATCGAAAACACTTCCATTCTGCTGCATTGCAGTTAACGATCCCTCGTATTAGTTTTACTGCAGCCGCTGAATTCATAATGGGACGCCTTTCCCCCTCCGCCCAAACACCGCCCTCCTTGTTTATCTGTTTATCAACTTTACATTTCCCTGGTTCCATTGCGAAATGGAAGTCGCTGGGGGTGCCAAGTGCCTGGAGCAGATGTGTTAGATTTGTGAGGCTCTCGATAATTTGTTCTGGGTCAATTTTGTTTGTCAGCAACTTTCCCTTCTGTGAGTTACTGCGCCACACCCCCCCCTCCCACACACACACATACACACACTCACACACACACACACACACACACACACACACACACACACACACAGGGCACGCTTCGCAGCATTGCACTTGCAACCGGACGGACGGACTGCCTGCAAGTTTGTCGAGTGATAAACGTCAGTCGATTACACTGACTCTTATTTCCTGGCATATATCTATATAATAAATACATCCAGTTAACACCTGCAGTGCATTGTGTTACTGTCTACTTGGGTTCACTTCCGAGCTAAAGAGGTTGAGTATCACTGACACTCGGGTGGTAAATTTTCTCAATGTGTCTCACGGAGGTGAATTTTATTGTGGCAGTAGTTTTGATACAGCTGGTTGGAAAACAAATTGCCGCTGTTATTTTTATATGCAGTTTCAGGGTGTGAAATGTCAAGCCCATTGCTTTGATCAATAAAGGAAGACTGAGTAGCAGGCAAGGAGAGGATTTATACTTAACATCATTTTAATACGTTTGAAATTGAACTATTTAAGCACTGACCTTTCCGGTGTTGCCGGTTAAGTGCTGCCTTGACTATATTCTACAAACTTCCCACTATTTATTTTTGATGGAGTTGAAAGTTTTAGAAAAGAAGTGGCAGCCAATTCGCTTGTAAACATTTGTAATGAAATGCTGGACGGTGCAAATTTGCGGGACAGAAATAGCCTGGCGCAGTGGTAGCATTCGCCTCTGAGTCAGAAGGTTGTGGGTTCAAGCCCCCGCAGTGTCTGTTTGCGGGACACTGCTGTGTGCAATTGTCTGCTGCGTTTCACCCGCAAAAAATACAAATCACTGCCTGCAATCCACTTTGTATAATCTGCGAAGCACTTTGATGTGATAAAAGCGTTATATCAAATTATTATGGTGAGTTCAGGGGGGTTACTTATGTTTGATATTGCTTCAAGATGTAGTATTTTAATCCTTTGCATCCTTATCTTTAGAGTGCACTTATCTTCAAAGATATTAAAATCCGCGGATTTTGGGTCACACGCTGGAAGCAAGACCACCTAGACGGTGAGTGAAGTTTTAGTTTGAAATCTGGCCCCAAACACAGTAGACTGGTTGAACGCGACGCTGGGTTACGAGAATTTATTGAATTTAAAAATGCTCTCGGGAAAGAGAGAATAGAATAATAATAATAATAATAATCCTTGCATTTGATATAGCGCTTTTCACATCTTCTAGATGTTTCAAAGCGCTTCACAGAATATACTGTAAAGTGAATTGACTGTATATTTGTGGGTGAAACGCGGCAGCCAATTGCGCACAGCGGCGTCCCACAAACAGTCGTAGATTGAAATGACCAATTTATTACAGTATTGTGGGTTTTTTTGGAGGGCTTATTATTAAGCGTGTGGAGTAAGGAAACTTGCCCAAGATTTCGCCCTGACCTGCCTGGATTCGAACACAGGTCTCACACTTGTAAGGTGAGAGCTCTAACCACTGAGCTACAGAACTCCACAGAAAAGTGATGCCAAGCATCGGTGGATGATTTAGAGAAATGGGTCACCTTGTTTGCCTCGTCGAAGCCTATCTCCGAAGGTGTGCTCGGAGCTTTAGCAAGACTTCACAAAAGCAGAGCCGTGCGATTACTCTGCTTCATCCAGCAATTGCACCATCTATTTATGAACTCTTTGCAACCTCTATATGTAGGGAAGATTGGAGCTGGAGATTGCAGTCTGGCAACATCACAAGTCTGCATAATCTTGCAAAAATACTTCAGGCGTGCTTTAATAAATAATTTTCTTTGTCGCAGTTGCTCAATGCCGTGAGTTGTTGAGGATAGGGCTGGGGTTGACAATAACAACGACAAGTTGCATTTACACAGCGCCTTTCACGTCGAGGGGACGTCCCAAAGCGCTGACATGTAATAGCGGACTGTGGGAATCACCTATAGTCACGCAACTCCATACAGCTACACCTTAACAATAAAGATTTTACTGAAGTGGTTTTCAATGGAAACACTTTTCATGACCCTATCAGGAATTGGGAATTCCCCCTGACGTGAAAGGCACTACACAAAGTGTAATTTTGTTGTTGTTGTTGAATGCGTGGTTTTGCTGGGTGCAGATTGGCTGCTGAGTTTGCCTCCATAAGAACATTGCTTTCACTTGCAATTCATCTCAATCTATAAAGCGCTCCCATGATATTCCTTTGACATGAAATGTGTTGTGTACACATGTATGTTGTAGCCATTTTTTTAAAAAAACGCATTCTTTTGCAATGTTAAGGTGTTTCACGGTGACAGATCGCTCTTTCATACCATGTGCGGCTTGTTTTTGTTTAATAATAATAATCCTTGCATTTGACGTAGCACTTTTCACATCTTATCAACGTCTCAAAGTGCTTCACAGAATATACTGTAAAGTGAAATTGACTGTATATTTGTGGGCAAAACCCTCTATCTGTACCTCAGGGCTCGGCACCCGATTCCCACGATGCTCAAACTTCAATCCTTTGCTTCCCTCGCTGGAATTCTTAAACGTCATTTTGCGCTGTAAATTCCGCTTAACGTTTAAACGCCAGCAACAACAACAAGAACAACAAGAACAATGTTGACCTTTGTTTTTGCAGAGCCGGGCAAACTGCAGAAGATGATCACGGAGCTTTGCGACCTAATTCGTGCTGGGAAGCTGACGGCGCCGGCCTGTACTGAAGTCCCGCTGCAGGAATATCGAGTTGCCCTGGAGGCTGCCACCAAGCCCTTCGCTGGCACCAAACAGATTTTAATCATGTGAACTGTCAAGTAATCTCTCGCAGAATGACGAATCATGAGGTTTGCCCGCAAGACCAGACAACCGTTCCTACTGATGAGCCCAGGCCGTCCAGGCTCACTGTTTGGGCTTGATTTTCGACGAGGGAATGATTATTTTGTCAGCCAAAATGTACGACTGTGTGTGTATGTGTGTGAGTGGGTGTGACATCTGAATTCACTGGATGAAACGCAGGAATGAGAAACCTGGTTGATTTCCTCCCCTCCCCGGCTCCTATTTTAGCCCAGGAGCTTTGGGGTCGATCACAACATTGCTTTTCTGGCGACTAGGCGCTAAGTCAGCAGAGTTCAAATCCATTTCTTCCTGCTTTATGTGGCAATTTTTTTTCTCTCCTTCAATTTCATCCTTTTCCTCAAGGCATTCGACTTGTTTTTTTGTTGTAATCCTTGCACGCAGTCCATGGGCATCTGGGTTTGAGTCCAACGGGGGGGAATTTCGGACAGTAGATTGATCAGATCTTTTCTCTGATTTATATTGGAGCTCTGCGGTGATCTAACCCTCGCCCTGAGAACAGAAAGGAACAAAAACTCCAAAGATACCTTAAATTCTGCATCAAACGGATTAATTTCAGCTGAACTGATTACTGCCACTGCCACTTCAGCTGAACGTGAAGATTGAGATTGGGTAACTGCAAGGTAGCAAAGAACAGCTGGCATTTCTGAAGTGCATCTAAGTAAGATGAAGGGATGGGGTGGGGAGAGATTGTTTAGAAACACATTACAAAATAAATAGCAGGTATAACCTTGCAACAAACATCACTCGCCATTATTGTCGTTTGTACATTTATCGTGTGTAGTCTCTTCTAACTTACTCAACTGGAAAGGAGGAGTTATATCTCTCGCTCAGTGTTTGCACATCAGAATTGCGGGGATGGTTTTGCGTAGAATCTCCAGCAGTTGCTCCTGTAATTTGCTCAGTGGGTGTGGGAGCTTTAGCGCCAACTGTTAAATTCATCCACTGGGGAAACCAAATAGTTTTATTTACATATATATTGCTTTTTCTTCTGCTATGTGTCTCGGCTTATTTTATTTCCCCTTGCATATTTATCTCCGGGAAACTGGAGAGACTTACGAGCTGGTGTTGTTTCCTTGGTGCACGACCTGGGTGTGTTCAGGCCATTCCCCGGCTCCCACGTCTTCCACCCCACCCCACCTGTTACGTGGCTGAGATCACAAGCTCGCCATTGGGTGAATTAGGATCTATCCATCCCCAGTTTGCTCTGAAATTTCGCCCAGGTTTCACCCAAAGACCATTGGTGGATGAGCTCTCATGCATTCTTCCCTCGCTCTCCGGGAGTCCATCCTACACCTTCCTCCTCACTCCATCATGCCCTATCTCTTAAGCCCATCTTATAGCCGTTCTATTTAATCAGACATTTGGACTTCTTTTTCACACACCCCCCACCCTTAATGTTCTCAGCCCTTCTAATTCCCAGCCCAAGCTCCCAATCAGCACTGTGCCGTAAAGCACTTAGATCTGCTTTTTCCTGATGTGGAAGGTGCTGTACGAACGTCAAATTGTCATTTTATTGTGTCGCAACTCTGGGCAAGAATTTGGGGAAATCCTTCAATTAAGTCTTGATTTTGAAACCACGGTTCTTACAGCGCTTTGGGACGTCCTCCCGACGTGAAAGGCGCTCTTTAAGTATAATTGTTGTTGTAAAAGGTTGGCTCGCAAACGTAGGATTTTTCTGAAGTTCCGCAGGACTTGATAGTTGAAAATAACGGCCTCAAGGCTACTGACCATTTACAATTGCAGATGTCCGATGCTAAACAGAGGCCCCTGCTGGATATGTGCATATTTGTATCTACAGGGTCGCAATGGTCAGTTGGGGAAATCTAGGTGACATGCCCAAGTCAGTGACCCTCTCGGTTGGGAGATTCTACAGGATAGTATCAGAATATCAGTACTGCTTAAAAGGAGCTTAACGGAACTGTGACCAGATTCCAAGCATCTCCTCGAAGGATATCTCTTTCAATCCGCTACTGAGAGTAAGAAAAATGATAAAGGTAAACTATCAGAACATGTTCTGTCTGAGGGATTCATCATTCCAGTGTATCATCGATTTAAAATAAGGAGCTCAACCTGACTACTATTGCACTGCAACTTGACCTACTGAACAAGATTAGATTCAGATTGCAATCCTCTCTCCGTCTCTTGTCTCTCTCTCTCTTTCTGTCTCTCACTATCTTTCATACTCTTTCCCACACCCCTCCCCCCCACCACACCTCCAAATCCCCATTCCCCCCCCCCCCACCCCTCGCCACCGCCAACCTCTTTCATGGCTGAGGTCTACGGTGTTGACGTGTCCAGATGCTGTAACTCGAGATAGGAATGCTCTGTTGCAAGTGCAAGTGGTCTTATGCTCCATGACGAGGAAGTAAATTGCACCATCACTCATTGTCTGCCTGGGTGGTGGACTGTAACTCAGACTAATCGACAAATGTACTTTTCCGGTCTGTGTTGGACACTGGGTTGTCATTTACTTGGTGTAATCGCCTCGTCACGTCGTCAGTCAGTCACAGGATTTAGTCACAGCGGAGTGGCCCAGCTCAAAAGCCAAGCAACTGATTGTGTTGCTTTTGTGGGAAGCAGCCGCGATTTACAGCTCGCGATGTGGAAGGAGACCAGCTGGATGTATGGCCAACAGCTACCACAACTCACAGCATTATAGCTCGTCATCTCTTGCCTTAACGGTAAGACATTAAAAGACTTTTGTAACTAATAATTGTTCAAGTTACTTTCTAAACTGAAAAGGGCAAGCGTTCTTTCGACAAGCAATGCTGTACGGGAGATGTTTGGGCGGGCAGGGAGGTGGGGGAGTGGCGGGGAAGAAATAATATTGATTGCAATTTGTGAAGCTGATGCATATATAGGAGCTCCTGTAGCTCAGTGGTTAGAGCACTCGCCTTACAAGCGAGGGATCTATGTTTCGAATCCAGGCAGGTCAGGGCGAAACCTTGGGCAAGTTTCCTTACTCCTAATAATAATCCCTCCAGAAAAAACTGAATAATAAAATTGGTCATTTCAATCTACGACTGTTTGTGGGGGACGCTGCTGTGCGCAATTGGCTGTCGCGTTTCACCCACAAATATACAGTCAATTCACTGACTGTATATTTGTCAGTGAATTGAGACGTCTAGAAGACGTGAAAAGCACTATATCTAATGCAAGGATTATTATTATTATCATTCAGAACCCTGCATCGGATTTGGAGTTGGGCTGAAATGTTTCCCCATCGCTTCCAAGTATTGAAGAAAGCAACAAACATCCCACAGTACATTACACTCTCGTCGACAAACGTGGAGACAGTTAAAATGCACAGCTCTTGAAACTGAATAAGTGAATTAAAACTAAATGTCTTTTTGTATTGTAGGCTTTAAGGTAATTGAGTCTACAACCCAAGTGCTGGAAGCCTGACGTCAATAGTGAACCATGGGTTTGTTGAATTAGCTGTCAGTGCCCTCGTCTCCTGTGCTTCTGCGGTATTTTATTGCAAAGTCAACAAAGTGTGCCTTCAGGTCAGATAAAGATGAAATTACCAGCCCACATATAATGTTGATGAGAAAGACGATCTCGGTAAACAGGAAGGGCTCGGAGAGCAGTGGCTGTCAACACACCGAGTGTATTAAAGCAAGACAGTGCAATAAAATCTTTGACTTGAGGGTGATATTCTTATATAAAGGCAGAATTCGTTTGAACTCTTGGCATATCTGCGGCATCATATTCAATGCTGGCTCCTGACAAATTGGATCAGAGCAGATTAAAAGAACACATTACATATAATATAAATAAAATAGATCTCAGTATAAATGGGCATGAAATTGATAAAATGTGCAGGGGGGGGTGGGGGGGGTTAAGTTAAATGTTGAACTGTTGCTGTAAACCACATTAACCCTTAGGAGCCTGCAGTCATTTCTGCATCAATATTGCAATTACTGCATAACCAGCCCATACAGTATTATGTTACAAGGATATTGTGGATTAAGAAGTGCCCCTCGGTTAATTAAATTCCTTGCACTCCACTTTCGTACATTTATGATTGAAATTTATTCGCAAGAACACACATTTGACATTCGTTATATGAAAAACATTTTGGGGACAAAATAATCTAGTAGACAAATTGGGTGTTGCATTACCATTAGTTAACTTAATCTCTTTTTACAGCCACTCTTATACATATTGGAAAAACTGGATATACATGAGCTTGTTCATGACATAAACATTGTTCGAGTGATTCACATTGCAAGGCAGCATGGAGCCCGATCCAACCACAACAAATCGTACCCTCATTTATTGTGTGGGTTCATTGTTCGAACTTCAGATTTCTTCTACTGTGGGATGTCATGCAGTTTGTCTTGGCTTCAAACAAAAGGATGTCCCAGGAAATTTCAATGTAGGGGAAAGGGATTGAGGAGAAATAGAGAAACTCCTTATGAAACAGGTTTGAAAGTTCCCCTAAACGTGGAACCATTCCTGAAAAGTCCACTTCTGCGCTGATAATGGGCTTTGGGTTTCAAGGGCCAGTCACACGTGTAAGGTTCACGATTTTCCAGCTTGTCTGGTGGTGACTGGAGAGGTTAATAGAATTATAAAGCGATTATTTCCAAAGTAGGTCTTTTTTGTAAAAAAAAATCTGATTCCACCCTTTTATAAAATTGTTCTAGATATAATGTAATTTGTCCAGATGATTTAAAGTCACGATGCTTTTGTTCTTCCTGCCAAGCTTGAAATTGGCTTGATCTGTCCCCCTCAGAAGCTGTTTGAAGGATAACTCTGGTCTTTCTGGCAAATGAAGTGTGCAATTATATGACCATTACCTATCATCAACACTAGGCCCAAACCTACAGGGAGAGGTAAAAAAATATATAACGTGAGCTCATTGCAGTCACATAAATACACAATGCTAATTACCGGCTCTGTGCTTTGTGAGAATGGTATGTGTGTGTCTCTTTTTAATGAAATTCTCTGTCAAAAATAGTTTAGTCAGACTGCATTTCAAGTGTTACAAATTCAATATTCCTTCAGATTCCCACCTCATAAAATTCATAATCCTATAAGTCTTGTGTCGCAGTCAGCTTGAAATGGAAATGAAAGTGTAGAGACCCAACAGGGAGGGAGGGAGGGAGGGACAGATTACCATAAGGAAAATTCATAACCTTTGTGTTTTCAGAGGACAGCCGCTATCTCTCCAGCGAATTACAAGACAGGCAACGATTGAGTGGTTCAGCAGATAAACTAGCCACTTGTTGCTCCTGTGGTTCATAGGGACCTCGCGCGTCTCTCGATTTCATTATCATCTTATCTTAGCATCGAGAGCTGCCCATTACCCTCTAACTTGGAGAAAAAAAAATATTTGACCCCCATTGCAACCTGAAGGGCAAAACGAGGTGAGAAAAGTACTGCTTCACTTCAGTTTGTAATTCCTGAAATCGGTAAGACCAACCACAGGAACAGGAGTAAGCCATTCAGCCCCTCAAGCCTGTTCTACCATTTTATTAAATCATGGTTGATCTGTACTTCAATTCCAATGACCCGTTTTTGTCCCTTATGACATAATATTTATTATTAACCCTTGAATTTGATATAGCACTGCTCACGTCTTCCAAACGTCTCAAAGCGCTTCACAGAATATAAGGTAGAATGAATTGACTGTATATTTGTGGGTGAAACGTGGCAGCCAATTGCGCACAGCAGAGTCCCCCAAACAGTTGTGGGTTGAAATGATCAATTTTATTATTTGGAGGGATTATTATTAGGCATGTGGAGTAACAAAACTTGCCAAGATTTCACCCTGACCTGCCTGGATTCGAACACAGGTCTCACACTTGTAAGGCGAGTGCTCTAACCACTGACACTGAGCTACCAGACTATCCCTACAGAATTATCCTTTGATAATTTATAAATTTGTAAGAGATGGCTTTTTTTCCCCTATTTATTGATGCATTATATGATCATCTTACCAAATCTACCTCTAGATTTATTTAGGACAATTTAATTTCCTGGAAGTGGAAAGAAAAAAAACGTTTACAATCTGATAATTCTTTTTGTGTGTTGACGAGTGTGGGGTGGGGGGGCGTGGGGGGGTTGGGAGCCAGCCAGTTATCTGCTACAGGCAGAAACCCACCACCGGAGTGAGGAAAGTTGCCCAAGGTTTTGCCCTGATCTGCCTGGATTCGAACACAGGTCTCACTCTTATAAGGCGAGTGATCTAACCACTGAGCTACAGGATCTTCCCCTATTCCCTCCCTCCCCCCACCCCACTTGATGACAAAATGCAGATGCACTCTCCCGAGCCTCTGTCAACGTTGTATCGTGCCCCCCCCACCCACTCCTGCTTGGTAACATCAGGGCAAAATGAGGTCAGACTTACCCAGTGCCACCCACCATTGCCAGACAAGAGGGAATTCAGCCATCACTGCAAATTAAATTCAAAACTGCCATCAACAAAAGAAAGGGCCATTTCTCATCATGGAAGGCTTGTGATAATAGTAATAAGCTTGCATTTGATCGAGCTCCTTATTGCGTCTTTGAGATATCTCGCGTGACACAGGATCTGCTGTAAAGTGATTTTACCGTATTTTTGTGGGAAAAACAAAGAAAACAGTGGCACACAGAAGCAGTTGATGTGTCTGTGCTGCTGTGTGTATTTTTACCTGGCCGCCTGAACACAAACCTGAACAGAAATTGGCAGCCACCACTGCATCTTATAGGAATTCTCAATCCAGCTAGTGTGCTGAGAGACAAGACAGCGTGTATTGTGACAGGTATAGAGTGTGTCTCTCTCCTCTGATGTACTGATGCTCAGCAAAGGCTAATGACTTCATCAGCGCTGGTAGGGTGATTTTCAACACAAATAAATAATAGACTGTGGACTTCTTGCTTATTTTTTAGCTGCAGAGTTTCTTGTTTCTCCGGCTCTCTGATCCTCCTCTCACTCACTCTCGTACTCTCTCACACGCTCTCTCACTCATCACGCACTCTCACTCACTTGCTCTCACACTCACTCACACTCATCGCACACTCACTCACACTCATCGCACACTCATCACTCACTCTCACACTCTCTCACTCACTCACTCTCACACACTCTCAATATCAAAATAGAGAGATTCGAGTGAGATTGGCCATTTCAATTCAGAATCACCCACTCTACCATCCTCCTATTACGCTTAAATTCTTAAATGACTCCCCAAGTCCTGGCCTCAACAACCCCTTCTCCTTCCTGGAGACCTGTTCCGGGTAATGATCGCTCGCTCGCTCGCTCGCTCGCTCGCTCGCTCGCTCGCTCGCTCGCTCGCTCGCTCGCTCGCTCACTCACTCACTCACTCACTCACTCACTCACTCACTCACTCACTCACTCACTCACTCACTCACTCACTCACTCACTCACTCACTCACTCACTCACTCACTCACTCACTCACTCACTCACTCACTCACTCACTCACTCACTCACTCACTCACTCACAATTTCCAGAAATTGCTCCTATGTTTGTGCACTCACCTGCCGAGCTCAGGAGGATGTGGATAAGTGTAACGGTGATTGCATAATCCCACACCCAGTTCTTAACCACTGGAACAAACGCCATACCGCTCGCAAAGTAGGTCAACTCCATAGACAGGAGGTTCACTGGTGTGATCAAAATAGATGGTGTAAATTGCCCTCGTCCCAAATTTGCAATCGCAAAAATGCACACAGAATAAAACAATTAAGGAGTTCCTTCAATGCATCCCACAGTACACACTTGTGTGTGTTTGTGTGTTTTTTCCTCCAAATTAAATTAGTTGCAACGATTTGATTTCCCAAAGCAACAGCCTTTATGTATAGAGTGTCTCCCGGTTGGACTGCCAATGTAATGCACCCAAGGAAGGCGTACAGTGAATTGGCTCCACACAGAGCCCCTCATCACAGCGCTGGCGTCAACTCACAAACATGACAATCAATTGATAAAAGTTTAACTCAGTCAAATCGCTAAAGAGTGTTAAAAGCCAGGGGGAAAAAAGTTAAAAGGAAGCAAAGGGAAGGAAAGGAAAGCCAGACAGATTTTTTTTTGTAGAAAGGGTAATAGGAATGTTAACTAGTCTTAATACATACACACATATATATAATATATATTAACAGAATAAGACAAAATTATTCTTCCAGTGAGTTTCAAATCATGACAGTTGAACGGTGTAAAAATGCTTTACGAATCGCCTTTTTTCCACTGACTTCAACTTGATTAATGGATGCGCTGCTTACCTAGGTATTTAGAACTGGACTTTATGGCTTGTGTTTTAAAGTCAAACGGAATTAACCCATCAAATGATTCAAGTCTGCGAGATGGAAAGGGAATGACAAAACAAAAAAAGGTTACAGAAGATATCAAACAGAAAGGTTGTCAAATGGAAATGGAGAGGTGGAAAATAGATGATAAGTGGGTGATGATAAGAATCCTGCCCAAGTCAGAGGTATGTCACAGATAATAGCTGTCAAACGTAATCATTAGTTGTATTATTTATTCATTTAAACATGGGATTGTTGTCCAGGCAACAATAGAGACCTCCCACCACAGCACTCAACCTCAATCTCGCCTTCCCCCACCTCGCTCTTTTACCAATAACATCCAGGGATCTTTAACGCCAATCAGTAAGGCTGAGGTTTAATGTCTCAACTGAAGGAATGCGCCTCCAACAATACAGCACTCACCCATCACTGCACTGGGATGTCTGCCGAGACTGACTTCCTCATCCTCTTGGTCAATAATAATAATAATAATAATCCTTGCATTTGAATCTAGTGGTTTTCACATCTTATTGCCTCAAAGCGCTTCACACAGAATATACTGTAAAGTGAATTGACTGTATATTTGTGGGAAAGCGAAACACGGCAGCCAATTGAGCACAGCAGTGTCCCCACAAACATTGGATTGAGAATGACAATTTTTTATTCTAGTGGGGTTTTTTTTGTGTGGAGTAAGGGAAACTTGCCCAAGGTTCCGCCCTGATCTGCCTGGATTCGAACACAGGTCTCACGCTTGTAAAGCGAGTGCTCTAACCACTGAGCTCCACAAGGGATGAGTCAGAGGAATGAGTCAGAGAACATTGATTTTTTTTTAGGACCTAAAACAAGGTGCGTTTTTCTATTTAACAAAAGATGAAATTGAATGGAATATGATTCCAATGAATGTGTTTGAATTCTCTCATTAATTCCCCTACATGAAATCAACAAGAGTGTCTCTACATTATGTATATCTTACCTGAAAGCACCAAAGCAGACACTCCCAATCATGTAGTAAAGGGTGTAGAAAATCAGCAGACATAGCAACAGGTTCAAGATCACTGTCTGTAAAATACAAAATCCGAGAACACATTTGATTTCAATCGGGTGAAACTGGCTATATCAAATATGACATCGTGACAGGAGCCCTACATACCCGAGTCTCACTGCATTGCAGCACAGAATGGTGAGACGCTGAAGCCTCTCAAAGGGCTTCGCGGCTAATTGCTCTCAAGTGTAGTGACTGTGCGCTTGTGGGAAAACGGGGCAGACGTTTTTTATATAGCGATATATATATTTATATATATATATATACATTCAGCATATATACACGCACATAAAGCAACAAATGGCCGTTAAAGCAAGCAAATAATTGACCTTTAACAATAATAAAATTACACTTGTATAGCGCCTTTCACGTCAGGAGGACATCCCAAGGCACTAGACAGTCATTGCTTCAGACCCAAGCTGTCTGTAAGGAAGAAGGGATTAGGAGTTGCCAATGGGTCCATCGAAGAGGAGAGTCTTGAGGCAACAACAGGAAAAACTCTCCTTTTCAACTATGATAGAATATTAATTTAAACATGGGTTGGCCTGATCCTTGGTTTCAGATCTGCTACGAGACTGCAGTGAACCAATCTAGACTTGGGGGTTCAAGATCCCAAGGGCAATAATAAAAATAATTATTATTATTGTTGTTAAAAGTAAATTGTTATTATTGTACTATAAGAATACTATCAGCTGTTCCTCTCGTATTTAAACCTCAAACTGCTGCTCTGTATGGCTTAGGGTTCCACCAAACCTAACGTGTATCTACTTGGCCAACAGGTCCTCCCGACCCTTGGGGGGCGACATCGCGACTGAAGCGAAACTCAGCCAAGACAACATCTCCATCTCTTTTGTGGACTCAGCGAAACCCGTAAGTGTTTCATACAAATTGTTTGGCGGTGTCGCCTCGGGCACTTTTCAGCATTACATATTTTTTCTGATGACCCTTTGTGACCCTACTGAGGACCCCCGCGACCCTGGTTTGGGTCGGGACCCGAGGTTGGAAACCACTGCACTAGGCTTTCAGAAGAATAATGTGTTGTGTGAAAGATTATAAGCATGATTATATATCTGATGGTTACAGCTTTGCAGTCCTCTCCCTTCTTTCGCCCACAAATATACAGTTAAATTCGCTTTACAGAATATTCTGTGAAGCGCTTTGAGACGTCTAGAAGACGTGAAAAGCACTATATCAAATGGAAGTATTATTATTATTATTATTTGTTCATAAATAATAGCTACAGCTCCTCACTGCACACACAGCTTAGCTTGCATGTCCATTGCGTAATATGAAACAGACTCGGAAGAGGCCAGGTTTAATTCCCAGCCCATGATGTAACATGATCATGCATTTATCTATCCTCAGGACGAAATTATTAGACGGGGAGAATTTAATCTGTGAGATGTGGATTAAAGGATCAATCTTCAACTTGATATTTTGTGTAGCGACTGGCAAAGGCAGATAGTTGCTGAAATGTTCTGCATCTATGTTCCTCGTCTTGTTACACCCTTTGATGTGAAGCGAGAAAGTGCAGAATCTCACTAAGTGAATATGGCGCCAGAAACTCTTGTCATTTCTAAGATAATCCTAAAAGGAAACACTTTTGGAGAGAGAGGAAAACATCGTGCCTGACAATTATGGGATGAAATTGCCACATTTGAAAACCAGCATTTCAGAAAAATAAAATGGACATTTCAAATAAACAAAATCTTGAAGCGGGAGGCAAACTTACATTTTCTTTCCTAATCTCACGCAACAACACTGTAATTACTGAAGGCCCCGTCGGGTAAATGGATCAGAGAAATGAATGAACAAGCTACATGTTTTGTGCTGTGGCATTATATGTCGCAAGGTTAATTTGCAGTGTTGTGCCATCAATTGGCGAGATCTCGGGTCGCTCAAAAGTGGAGGAAAAAAATCCAGCAACTCCGGCTTGATGGGCCAATATTTCTGTCTCTGTGCTGCAACATTTCACGATCAACAGATGAACACTCACTGTCTGCTATCCCTAATTTAAGGTAACTGTGTGTTAGCAGCCACCTCAACCAATCCAGACGTTGCATATTCAAGGAACTCAGAGCAGTACTCAACAGGAACCCACATTATTATCAACACCATTTTGGCCCTTGGACAGTGGATGGGGGGGGGGGGGGAATGGAGGGGAGGGAGGGGGGGGGGTGGAAGAAAGCAAAGTGGGAGGGGAAGCAAAGAGTGGTGGGGGTGGGAGAGAAATGGGGAAGGAAATTGGATAGAACATCAGTTTAATAATAATAATGCAATCCTTGCATTTGATTTAGCGCTTTTCGCATCTTGTAGACATCTCAAAGCACTCTACAGAATATATTGTAAAGTGAATTGACTGTATATTTGTGGGTGAAACGCGGCAGCCAATTGCGCACAGCAGCGTCCCCACAAACAGTCATGGATTGAATGACCAATTTTTTGAAAAAGGTATTGTGATTAGGTGGGTGGCATAAGGAAACTTGCCCACTGTTTTGCCCCCTGCCTGGAATTGAACCCGGGTCTCTCGCTTGCAAAGTGATTGCTCTACCACTAAGCTACACAGTTCCTCCTCCTCCTCATCCTCCTCCTCATGTATACATGCATTCATTTTTGTTTGGGTCAGCTGGGTGTCTTGGCACATGTGGAAACCCATCGCCATTGCTTAAGGATGTCCAAACCAAACTGAGAAATCAATGCATCGCACTGAATGGGGAAATCCCAGAGATAGATGGTGAGATGGAACTCTCTCTTTGTCTCTCTGTCTCTCTGTGCAGGGACACATCAGGCTTATATAATTCCGTAAAGTATTAGGCGCAGGTTAGCAAGAGCCAAGGCTTGGGGGACACTAATTATTGGCATAACTGTTGGGGAATCTATCAGCTAAAAAAACAGTATAGCTTGCCATCGACAGGGGCAGGGGGCAGGGGATGGAGAGAGGTAAGATGGGAGGGAGAGAGTTGGGAGGGCGGCAGAAGGCACGGTCGAAGAGGAGGGTCCCGAGACCGGCCTTGAAGGAGGCGAGGGAGGGAGGGAGCGAGGCGAAGGGGACTGTGAGATGGAGTTCCAGAGTGTGGGGAGTAGAGAGGCTGAAAGCCCGTCCACCGATGGTAGGGTGGGTCGGGGGGGTGGGGGGGTGGGGGGTGGGATTAGGCAGATATATTGTCTTTCCACCCGCGCACCCCCCAACCCCACCTCCTACCCCATCCCTTACAAACACACCCACAAACGTATCCTAGATCAGTGGGTGAAAATAGTCCATTGGGGGAAGAAAAACCCATGGAGGAGTTGGGAGGGAAGTTATACATTAAGATGAATAATTTAGCAAAAATAATTCAAATGATTGAAAATGCTCTGTTTCCACTTCGAGCTTGTTTTGTTTTATATTAAATTGTGTGTATTGTGTGTGTATTGTGTATGTGTGTGTATATGTATTGCAGTATATATAAAAGATGTCGAGGCTTCTTCTCGATATCTCTGAATAGTAATGCGGAGGCAACACACTCGATGAAAGACTTAAATCTATCTCGGTGATTGCAATATCTGGAAGCTATTTAAAGGGAATGAAGGCAGCAGCTCTTACAAGACACTCACTGGTGAGCACTCAACTTCATGTCACGTCTATTACATGTCAATTTCACACCGACACACTGTAATTTGCTGCAATCTCAGTTGCTGATATAACCCTTTAAAATGTGTACCGACAGATATATAGATATATAGATAGATATATCAAATATAATATTCTTTTGCAGAAATGACTTGATTGTATTTTTTCACATGCACATATACACACACCCACACACATACAGAGCTATTCAAATGTACCATTACAGTCTAACTTTCAAAACAGGATATTACTGTACAATTTGAAGAGGAGAAATAAGAGACACACACATACACACACACATATATATATATATATAGATATAGATAAATTCACATCCGCTTTTCTAAGAGGGGATTAACAAGGACTTTGCTGCAGAATCCATTCTCCATGTTCCAGGATTTGTTTATTTAGGGTTTTTTTCACAAACAGGGGAAACGTTTTCACCTAAAAAAATACACATACACCCACCCAATTATACAGTACCTTAGTGCCAGCGATTCTGTGCTTAAAGGCCATATAAATGTCACCTAGATTAGAAGATTGGATTGAATTCCAGGGTTCCTCATTTTCCAATGGCTTTTATTTCACCCTCCAGCTCCCAGTACTGATTCTCTCTCTCTCTCTCTGTTTCTCTCTGACTAGAGGGCATAAAGGAGAGAAACAGCGCCCACCACAGATCAGAACACATAACAGGGATATAAAAATAAGGCAGGGACCCAATTCTCTCTCCCACTCTCACACCATCCCCCAATATTTCTCAACTGTAAATTATTATTCTGTTTTCCTTTGCTAGCTTCACTCACAGATGTTTTCACCAATATCCTCCACCTCTCTCTTTATTACATTTTTCAAATAATAATATTAATAATCCTTGGATAAGGCACTTTTCATGTCTTCTAGACATCTCAAAGCGCTCTACGGAATATACTGTGATGTACATTTTGCGGGCAAAATGCGGCAACCACTTACGCACAGCGGCATCCCACAAACAGTCGTGGATTGAGTATCCAAATTATTATTTTTTTGAGTGATTATTATTATTAGGCATGTGGAGTAAGGAAACTTGCCCAAGGTTTTGCTACTGCCTGGAAACGAACCCAGGTCTCTCGCTTGCGAGGTGAGTTATTTAACCACGGAGCTACAGAACTAGCCACTGAGCTATTAATAATAATTTTAAAGCATAATTCCTGCATTTGATACAGTGCCTTTGTCTCTGTAGATGTCTCAAAGAGCTGCATGGGGTACATTGTAAAGTGGATTGACTGTATTTTGTGGGTGAAACGTGGCAGCAAATTGCGCATAGCAATTGCGCACACCATTCCTGTAGCTCAGTGGTTAGACCATTCGCCTTACAAGCATGCGACCTGTGTTCAAATCCACATAGGTCAGGGCAGGACGAAACCTTGGGCAAGTTTCCTTACTCCACACTCAAGCCGAATAATAATGCATCCGAAAAAAAACACAATAATAAAAATTGGTCATTTTCAATCCACGACTTTGTGGGGGACGCTGCTGTGCGGCGTTTTGCCCACAAATACACAGTCAATTCACTTTACAGTATATTCTGTGAAGAGCTTTGAGATATCGATAACATGTGAAAATAACTAATTCAAATGCAAGGATTATTATTTATCAATCATAATACACTAGTATCTACTTTCAAAGTAGATACTACAGTGTGTTAAGTAGTATCTCTCTCACTGTAACCTAAGTGACTTATTTACAATCTACATCATTTATACCTCTCTGTGCTACTTGACTCCCCCATGTCTTTGCCAAGGAAGACACATTCATCTCTGTGATCCCTTCCCCCCAATTTAGAGATCCTTGTCCCAGGATCTAAAGGTATTCTTCAAAGTCTTCTTTGAACCTTCCACAACTCGCATTGTCAGCCTTTGAAGGCAGTGTCACGCACGCTCTATACAAAGCAGTTGAGATTGGCTTCTGTTTTGGGGATTTAGTTGTGACAGCCCCGGTGCAGTGATGGCATTCTCACCTCTGCTTGAGAAGGTTAGTGGGTTCAAGGCCCACAATGGAACTAGGGATCACATAATCTAAATTGACCCTCCAATGCAGGGCAGGAGGTGTGTGGCATTGTTGGAGGTGATGTGACGTTCCTTAGGTGACACGTTGGCCAAGTGTTCTGAGATGCCGTCCGGCGTGGAGGGCGCGACATAAATCGAAGTTTTGTTGTTGTTGTCCCGCCTGCCTGTTCAGGTGGACATTAAAGATCCCGTTGGACTATTCAACAAGAGAAGGGAGTTCTCGGTGTCTGTCGTTTGTCCTGGCCAATAAAACCCCTCAGAATAAAACAAGTCAATCACGCCGTGGCTGTTTTTGGCACGCTGCCATGCGCAAACTAACTGTTGGGTCATACCCACAAAACACAGTCACTCCACTTTACATTATATCCCATGAAGCACTTCGAGACTTCTTATTTGATAAGGTGCCATGTCAAATGCAAGGATTGTTATGATGATTGGTAGTGGGTGAATGCTCTCAACACTAGATATAAACAGTAATACTGTACTCAAGTAGCCCTGAGGCGACTGACCAATATTTTATGTGGGGGATTGTTTGACAGGACAGGACACTGGGAGAAACTTGGGAGATTTGCAAATGGGGGATTCCTTCTGGAAACTATGAATATGCCTCATCATGTTCCATGTCAGGGTTTATTTTTCTTACTGAAAATTGATTTAATTTCCCTCAGGCTCATTGAAGTAAAACCCAAAGCCACTCTTGTTGGCTTTGGGATTTTTTCCAATCACTCTCCGTCTTTTTGTAAGGTCAATTACTGAAACTGGATCTTAGATTTTAACTGTGGTCTTATTAATGTTACTCAAGAGTACCCATATCACTTTCCTAGGCAGCTCTAAGCAAGCGCACATTTCACCAAGCCATCACTGGCATTCAATGTGATTGTTCCATCAAAAAACAAACTTGACAAATTATCACACAAATCTCTCTCTTCTTGCCAGGCCTTCGTTGTGTAAGTTATATGTGTTAGTGTTAACATCCACTGTGCACAAAATTGCCGGTCCCCCTACCTCTAGGTGACATCCCTCACCTTGTTAAGAGTTTAACTTTACCCCATTTGAGGTTTAAAAAAGTGGAACAAGATTTTAAACAACAAAATTACAAGTGTAAAGTGCATTTCACGTTGGGAGGACCTCTGAGGTGCTGGATAGTGCTTCAGGATCAAGGAGAATGAAGGGAAGCGAGGGGAAGGAGGATGACCGATGGCATGGTCGAAGAGGACGGTCTTGAGGAGGGACTTGAAGGAGGCCATGGAGGGGGGAGGGGGGGGGGGGGGGGGGGGGGGCGATAGGGATTGATTTTGAGATGGAATTCCAAAGGTTAGAGTAGAACGCCTGAAGGCTCGCCCACCGAGCAGGTGGTTTAGGCGACATGGAGCAGGCCGGAGCCCACTGAGCGGAGGGAACAGATAGGTTGGTAGTGGGGGGTTAGGGGGTCGCAGAGGTAGGGTGGGGCAAAGCCATGGAGGGCTTTGTAGATGAGGACCAAGCTCATATTTTATTCACACAATGTCAGTTTCCACGTTTAGATAAAAGACTGAAGTCAATTTGATTTGATTTACGCTGCCAATAAATTTTATCGGTACTCACCTTCATCCAGTGATAATTTGCCTCCGCATAGCTAATCCCATATTTGCTTCCTCTCATCTTCCAGTCATGTACAGTACAGTACTGCAGTCCTGTTTACCATTGATGTTTCCTCGGTTTCCCACTCAAATCACCTTGGCCGCGGGGTTAGAGGAATGTGCTATGTGCAATGATTAGACAAGTCTTGACAGGAGGTATCTCAGAGGGAAGGAGACTTGTGGAGGTGTTTGGAATTTGAAATGAGATTGAAAAAAACAACCCACACCATTCAGATCTTGGCCTTTGTGTTCTTGGACAGCAGTAGTTTGGAACGCGGTATGAGACATCACAATCGGTGTCCATTATTGATGCTGTCAGAATATTTGCAGCCACAACTTGCCTTTGTATAGCGCCCCAGAGCTCTTGACAGTGACGGAGCGCAATACCCAAGCCTGGGGGAGATGGGTTTTGGTCAAACAGGGATGTCTTCAGGCCCAGCGGTTTATTTAAATGGGGCGCACAGTCGATGGAGTGTGAAAGCGGGAGAGAACGGGAGAATCAACAACAATAGAATTACATTTAGAGAGCGCCTTTCACGTCGGGAGGACGTCCCAAGGCGCTGAACAATTAGGTCGGGTCGGAGTAGGGGGACGGAGAGTAGGAGAGGGGAAAGAGGTAGGAGGGGAGCAGAAGGTACAGTCAACGAGGAAGGTCTTGAGACCGGTCTTGAAGGAGGAAAAGGAGGAGGTGAGGCGAAGGGATTGCGGGATGGAGTTCCACACTGTGGGAGCAGAGAGAGAGGAAAAGAGTGCAGTGTCAGGGCAACTAGATGTCTGAGAACCGCATGATTACTTTCAGGAGACGAGTGATCAATTTGAAGCATTTGTGGGGCTTTCGAGGATGAGGCAGAGTGTCAAATTAAACCCCTGATCTTGGAAACTAGAGCAATACCAAGTGACTGCTTGCAAATTACCCATAATTTACAATCAAGACCGAGAATTAAGTCTTGTAAATCCCATCTATCGGCGAGAGAGCTGGCATTAAATGTCTGATAAAAGTCAGCATTCTAATAACAAGCTCAACTTCCACAGCTCAATAGTCATGTCAGCACCTATCTACTAATGGTCGTAATGAATGTTTTCATCAAAATCTGTGCTGGAAGAAAGGGATTCAATTTAATTAAAGCACAAAGTTCTGCCTTAACTTTAATTAGTTCTTAATCTCCATCCCCTCATCAAGCATATAAGAACATTCATTAAAACCCATATTAGATTAAGGTCTATATTAACTGCATTCACAGTCATACTTCATGTGTGGTGCTGAACTGTGAGTGCTGGCAGGTTGTTTGACTGGAGTAAATCATAGCTGAGCTTGTTCCTGTCATGCCCAAATGTCCACTAATTGTACAATGATTTCCCACCAAACCTGGGCAATCATTCTCTGTACTCTTCTTCCAGCCATTTCCTCCTCGGATGCTTCTATCTGTTTTGTCCATGATGTATTCTGAAATTATTTTATCGTGCAGCTCAGTAGTTAGAGAGCACTCGCCTCACAAGCGAGAGGCCTTGGTTCGATTCCAGGCAGGTCAGGGTCAGGGAGAAACCTTGGGTGAGTTTCCTCACTCCACCTGCCCAATAATAATCCCTCAAACTAAACAATAATAATTTGGTCACTCAATCCACGGCTGTTTGCGGGGGACATTGCTGTGGGCAATTGGCTGCCGTGTTTCGCCCACAAATATACAGTCAATTCACTTTACAGTATATTCCGTGAAGCGCTTTGAGACGTCTAGAAGACTTGAAAAGCACAATACCAAATGAAAGGATTATTATTATTATTATTGGGTGTTCCACTCCTCCATTGTTGGCTCTCAAGCTTTGCTGTTTTCTTTCACTGTGAGCTGCATCCCTCTGCCTTACTCACACCTCTTATTGCTGTCTCTGCTGTGAATGTTTTAATGTATCAACCACCTAACAGTTGTGGTTTGCAATCCGTCAATGGCTCATTAGCTTGTCTCTGATCTCCTGGGCTGATGGCTTTTTAATGTCTTTTGCTCTGTGTTAGTCGTGTTTCTCTCTTGCTGTGCTCTGTCCTATAGAAAGTTGTTCCAATCTGCTACTGTACTTACGACTGATAAGACCTTGTGGAGTCCTGTAGCTCAGTGGTTACAGCAATCCCCTTACAAGTGAGATACCTGGGTTTGATTCCACCCAGGGCGAAACCTTGAGCAAATTTCCTTTGTCCACTCGCCTGTCTGAGAATAATCCTAAATTTTTCATGACAGTTTTGGGGACGCTGCTGTGCACAATCGGCTGCCGCGTTTCGCCCACAAATATACAGTCAATTCACTTTACAGTATATTCTGCGAAGCGCTTTGAGCGGTCGGTCTGCAAGACTTGAAGAGGCCCCTATATCAAATGCAAGGATAATATTGACAGTATAAAGAGGCACGACACCTCAAACGTTCAATCCTCTTTCATTTCAGCTGATACTCCTGTTGTTTCCCCCCCCCCCCCCCCCCCCCCGACAACTACCCCCTCCCAGATTCCCATCATACGTGGAGGGATTATTTTCACTTCTTATTTATCTTTTGCTCAATTGCACCTGATTTAGTCATGTTATTAAAGTCTCAGGCAGCATTATGATGTAAATACCGTAGTATTTATTGGAATAATTATTCCTGTGCCAGGCCTTTCAGAAATGAATCACGAGTAGAAGTTGATACGTCTTTTGTGGTAGATTTCAAATGATTGCAAGATACATATTTAATACAATATTGCAATAGCCAAAATATATTATAGATAGGTTACTGAGTGGGCTGCAGCGTGTTCTAAGGCAATAACATCCAGGGGGATGAAATACCAACAGTTCTAAGAATGAATTACACTATCAGGTATTTTTAACCCTGAAGCATAAATACATCTTTAAACCTTTCTGCAGCCCGTGTTATCCATTTACGGTGTTATTTATGGTGTTCCGGAAAGTGGTTAGAGCATTTGTCGCCCAAGGGAGAGGAGCTGGATTTGATATCCCAGCCAGGGTGAGACCTTAGGTAAGTTTCCTTACTCCACACGCCTCTGTTTACCCAGCACTAAATAGGAACCTGACTGTTAGTCAATTGGCACCACAACTACAGCAACAACAAAATGACATTTGTAGTGCCTTTCATGTCGGGATGTTGAATCCCGAGGCGTATCGCTTTTCCAGGGATAATATTCCTTCCAAAACAAAATTAGAATAAAATCGGTCACTCAATCCACAACAGTTTGTGGGGGCATGGCTGTGCACAATGGCTGCAGCGTTTCGCCCAGAAAATACACAGTCAATCCACTTTGCAATATAATTTATGAAGCTCTTGGGAAGTTTTCAAGGACATAATAAGGCATTTCTTCAAATAATAACAATAATTGCATTTGATATAGCGCTTTTCACATCTTCTAGACGTCTCAAAGCGCTTTATGCAAATGCAAGGATTGCTATTTTCATCATTATTGTTATTCCCCCTCGTCTCCAAACTCCAACTAAAATGATAAATTATAGATTTTGTTTCGGATATTTCAGTCTTGGCGAGAGCTTTCAGCCGCTCTGCCCCCAACCTCTGGAATTCCATCCCGCAGACCCTCCTCCTCTTCGCTCCCTCCCTATCCTCCTTCAAGTCCCGCCTCAAGACCTTCCTCTTCGACTATGCCATCGGTCACCACCCCCCTCCCTCCCCCCCCACCCCCCCCCCACCTTCTCCTCCTTTTCCCCCCCACCCTCCCCGATCCCGTCCCCCAGCTTGGGTTTGAAGCATCGACTGTCCAGTGCCTTGGGACGCCATTCAAATTTTGTCGTTGTTCATTTGTTGACTGTGAAAAGCTCAAAGGTGTGACAAGCAAGACTTTACCGAGAAGTACAGTCGCCACCTTTCAACCAGGTGACAGCAAGTGCATACTCACTGTCTGATTCACAGGGCAATGGGTGCGTCAATCCACCCCTAGCTGTGTTCATCATCAAATATGATGGATTTTGCACTTCAATCTTTTCTTCTACATTCCTATGAAGTCAATAGGAGCCATTTAATTTGCACTGTAATGGGTATTAATTTTCCATCCTTTGCTTTAACCTGTCAGCGGGAATTTTGTTCTCCGCTGTTCTGTACTGCCAACGGTTCAGTAACCGCTGGTGAGGGGAAATCACGCAACACCGAAAGAGGGTTTTTGCTCCCAAAGAACACACAGAGAATAGTTTTCAAACTGGGATTTTTAATTAAGCCACACAGCAAGTTGATTAATGACCATCAGTGTTCCGAAAGGCTGACAAGTCATTGTTGTGCACAAATTGTGCCGTATTCAAATACAAATACACAGGGAGTCACTACACTCCACAGTCAAACCTTTGAAGCACTTTGAGAAGCTCCAATGATGTGAACAGGTGCAGTGCCAAATGCACAAATGGTTATTCCTAACTACCTAGACAGTGGTTGGCTAATAATAATAATAATAATCCTTGCATTTGATATAACACTTTTCACATAGCACTTTTCACATCTTCTAGACATCTCAAAGCGCTTCACAGAATATACTATAAAGTGAATTGACTGTACATTTTGTGGGCGAAACGCAGCAGCCAATTGCACACAGCTGCGTCCCACAAACAGTTGTGGATCGAAATGACCACCAAATTATTATTGCTTTTTTTTGAGGGATTATTATTATTATTATTCATGCACCACAACTTCACTTGTGAAACAATTGCTGGCTATTTATATGATTCTTGCTCCTGTACGTTCATATTTCCCTGTGATCTTGGACCGATAGTGTCCCATTCTGGGTCTCAGATAACAATAATCAATTCGATAGTGTAATTTTAATTTACAAAGTGCCTTTCACTAAGGATAATGTTTTGGAGAGCGCTTCACAGTGATAGGGTTTGATTCCGAGGCGGGATGAGGGAGTAAAGAGGATTAGGTGTTGTCCATAACCACCAATCAAAGAGGTAGGTTGTTTTTTTAGATAAGGGGTAAAAGCAGAGTTTTCCAGGCTTCAGTCACCAATGGTCATGCGGAGGGGGCCAAGGGACAACAAAAACCCAATTGCATTTATAGAGCATCCCTCATGTCGCGAGGATGTCCCAAATTTAGCCCGAATTAGCTGCGTAGAAAGGCATGAGCAGAGATGTGGGAGATAGTTTTCAAATCAGAAATGGTCCATCAGGCTCTCCCCCATTACGTTGCACATCATCCTTCCCTGCGTATTTTCAAGATGATTAACTGTCCTCTCAGTAAACTGTGACTAATGGTTTCTGGGCTCCATCCTTTTCAGATCGGAATGTGTTTCCACTTGACCTCGGAGACAATCAGTACGTTTCTGCCAACTTCTATCCCAATCCCAAGCCAACAATCTTCTATGTCCTGTTTCATTACAACAGGAGCCATTGCCAAAGAGAGACTCCATGCAGCTTCCTGACTGTTGACATGCACCATAAATCTTACCCCACAAGGCAGACACAAGGCAATAGATTTTGAGGCAGTCATCTGATATTGCGGGTTTAGGTGACAGCTTCTGATGTCCGGCAATCCATTGTTCCGAATGGAAATTATCTGACTTCCTTTCCATTAGGTCGCTATCAGTTCTGCGAACCATTGCTCACTGGAGACTAACGACCGGTCATTTAGTTTCTACAAGTTGTAAGCCGATTTAATGAATGTGACTCGTAAAAATACACCCAGTTTCACTATGTGTCCGAATGGAACTTCTCAGCTACATCAGTCTTGCTTGCCACTCCAACCATTGCTCATATGTTGACAAGTCTTGTTCCCAGGCACCTATTATTCTTTCTACATTCACAAAGGCCGAGCGTGTGGTTAAGGCTGCAATTCATGATCAGCGGGTGCTGGACACATGTGTTTGCAAACTCATGTGTTTCCTTTTATCAGGGGGGGTCGATGCATCAAAATAAATGACAGTGTTGTCAATGTCAGGGAAATTTAGCAGTCGTTTTATGATTGATAAGAATTATAGATTTCAAACTCATTTCAACCGATGGCGATTCCCTTATGAAAGAGTGACGCACATCAAAATATAGTGGCTTGCATTTTCAACGCAAATTAGTGTCATTTATTATGAGTGACATTTGGCAGCACTGAAATTCAAAGATATTTTTCACCGCTGAATTTTTAGAGATGTGAAACATTGGACCTAACAAGTGCCAATCATTAGGAGTGACCTGAACATACATTTTGATACATCACTGCCATTGACTGTTAATTTTTCAGATTGTCAGTGCTACGTCTAATATCACACTCTGGAATTCGCTTTCCAAATCCCTTCACCGTACACTGTTTTTTCATCTTGAAAACCCTTCTAAAAATACAGCTCATCCCTCTGAAAGTGAAACCTTTCACTTTCCCTGTTCCTCCATCGAACAGAGTTGGTGGGCTGAATGATCTCCTCCTGTTTCTCTTTTGGTTCTCAACTTGCTGTGTGTCTTGCCAGCCAAGTAAAATACCGTACTGTACTTCGACGTTCTTACTAGACAGGTATTACATGAGCGCAAGTTAATAATAATAATAATAATCCTTGCATTTGATATAGCGCTTTTCACATCTTATCGACGTCTCAAAGCGCTTCACAGAATATACTGTAAAGTGAATTGACTGTATATTTGTTGGGTTTCTTGGAGGGATTATTAATAGGCATTTGGAATAAGGAAACTTGCCTAAGGTTTCTCCCCAATCTGCCTGGATTCGAACACAGGTCTCACGCTTGTAAGGCAACTGCTCTAACCAGTGAGTTACAGGAGCTCCGTAGTAATAATACTTATCCTAGTTTGATATTGCACCTATAAAAATCAAATGTCCCCAAGCACTTTACAATTAATTAGTTGTGGTATCTGCAACTTGCTAGGCCAACATAGAGGAGTCATTTCACATGCAGGAAGATCCGGTGAGTAAATTAGCCATTTATATGAAAGTTAGCCCTCATCCTGCAATTGATGTTCAGACACACAATCAGGGCAGCAGTGATCCTAGAGTCAAGGGTGGATGCAGAGATGATAATCACTGCATTTGATTTAATGGACTATCACCTCCTGTAGATGTGGCACTTCACTTCTCAAGGCACTTCACAGAATATACAGTAAAGTGAATGGACTGTATATTTTGTGAGCAAAACGATAAGAGTTGGGATGTCCTCCTGAATTTGAAAGTCACCCCACCCCCACACAAAAAAATACAGTCGATTCTTTAATAATAAACTTTGCATTCGATATGGCACTTTTCACGTTTTCTAGACGTTTCACAGCGCTTCATAGAAATACACTGTTAAGTGAATTGACTGTACATTTGTGGGCAAAACGCGGCAGCCGATTGCGCTTATCAATGACTTGATAAGGCACTACAACAGATGCAAGGGTTATTCTTATTGATATTGCAGTACAAATGCAAATATGTTGTTGTTGTTGCTCAGTGGTTAGAGCACTCGCCTTACAAGTGTGGGACCTGTGCTCGAATCCGAGCAAATTTCCTTACTCCGCACGCCCAATAATAATCCCTCCAACAAAAAAACTATAATAAATTGGTCATTTCAATCCACGACTGTTTGCCGGGGGGGGGGGGGGGGGAGAAACGCTGCTGCGCGCCAATGGGCCGCCGCGTTTCGCCCACAAAACACGCAGTCAATTCATATTTACAGTATATTCTGTGAAGCGCTTTGAGACGTCTGGAAAATGCTATATGAAATGCAAGGTTTATTATTAGGACGCTAGTCACGTGACAAAGGGGGTGGGCAAACAGTCAGCCCTTCACGCACAACGGCGTGAGGACGTCACTTACGGTTTGAGCGTGGAGACGTCACTTACGCTTGAGCGTGAGGACGTCAGTTATGCCTGTGCGTGAGGACGTCAGTTATGCCTGTGCGTGAGGACGTCAGTTATGCCTGTGCGTGAAGACCTCAGCACGCGGCTGAGGGAGAGATAGAGACACACGCAGACGGAGGGAGAAGCGGGAGCGGCGTGAGGAGGAGGAGGAGGAGGAGAGGAGGCCCTGAGGGGAGCAGCAGCCACAACAAGAACATCAGCCGCCAGAGACAGAGAGAGGAGAGGAGAGGATGCCGCGGGTTTACATCGGCAGGCTGAGCTACCAGGCCCGGGAGAGGGACGTGGAGCGATTCTTCAAAGGTTACGGTAAAATCCTGGAGGTGGATATCAAGAACGGGTGAGTGAGAGGAGGCAGAGGGAGGGGAGGAGGGAGAGGGAGGAGGAGGAAAAGGGAGGGAGGGAGAGGGGGGTGGGAAAAGAAAATGGCGCCGACGGGTCACTCGCTCGCTCCCCTCTCAGGCCTCAAATCGCCTCTAGCGACCGACCGATGACTCCTCGGTTACCTCACGGTCGCTGTGATTTTTTGTTTTGCTTTTATAAAAGCCTCTCCCCGCCCCCCTCCCCCCCCCCCCCCGGTACAGGAGGTGAGGATGGGTGGGGGGGGGGGGAAGGGTGTGTGTATGTATGTTGCGGTGGGGGGGGGGGGGGGGGCGGTTGAGGTCGTCTTTTGTCGTCTCTCTCTCCCCCCCCCCCCCCCCCCCCCTCATAAGGCGAGTGCGTCACACGCGCGCCAAACCGGCTAGATGGTCATTGCGCATGCGAATTTGCTCTCTCTCTCCTCTCCCCCCCCCCCCCCCCCCCACCACCCCACTCACAACAACAACAACAAAATGACATGTGTAGAGCGTCCCAACGCGCTGAACAGTCAGGGGGCGGTTGGGACCCAAGCAAGATGGGGTGGAGAGAGGGGGGGAGGGGAGAGGGAGAGAGTTGGGAGGGCAGCAGAAGGCACGGTCGAAGAGGAAGATCTTGAAGAGTGAGGGAGCGAGGCGAAGGGATGGTGGGGGTGGGGAGCCAGAGAAGCTGAAAGCATGGCCACCGATGGTAGGGCGGGGGGGACATGGAGCAGGCTAGCGCCTGCTGAACGGAGGGGGCAGGGAGGTTGATAGGGGGACAGCAAGTTGGGGAGGTAGGAGGGGGCAAAGGCCAAAGTAAGGTCAAAGATCTTGAATTCGACCACAAGGACATCAGCTTGCTCTTATGTAGCTCCCTCCGTGCTGGATAGCGTCTCAGAACGCTTTAGTGAGCAACCACACATCCCACGTTCACTCACTTACTTCCCCCCACCCCACACACACACACGCACTCACACATGTTCACTCCCTGCACACCTTCACTCACTGCCACATTAACTCCACACTCCTCTGCATATATCCCCGACTCATTTTTCCGTTCCTCCCCAGACACATTCCTTTTTCTCCCCCACCAGCCCCCACCACTCATTCTTCCCTCCCCCACACTCATTCCTTCCCCCTCCCCCACACTCATATTTCCCACTACAATCATTTCCCCGCATCCATACTGCCTCAACCATTCACACATCTTCATTCACTCACGCTCTTCCTCCTCCTGCCCTCGCCTGTTCACATACTCCACCCACAACCTTGCCCTTTCACTTCCCTGCCCACATTTCCCCGATCAATAATATCTCTCTTGCCATTCAAAAAAACTCCCACTGTGTACGCATACACCAAACAAACTTATTTTAAAGTCAATGGCCCATGTGTTAGTGTGAATCTATTGTCTCCATGCAATATGGTACCCATGGGAAATAGAGGAAAACAACAACAAAATTACAAATCAAACAACACCTGAAAAGGGAAGCTGCTACCTGAAGTTTGAGTTGTTTTAAAAAACAAGTCAAACTTGAAATGTCAATCTTAATCGTTTTCTCTCAAATGTTGGTTAGAACTTGTATCTTGTCGATTTATACCGTTCCGTGGCATAAATTGTGAAAATATCCTCTTTTTCCCCCTTCTGTGTTCATAACTTTTTTTTGTTAAAAGCATCCATAAAAAACACTAGGAAGCCACACTTTGCAATGTTTTACCTCACACACCCAGCTGAATTGTATAAAGCTTTTCCTAAAGTTTTTCATTGGCTGAGCACTGGTTTTAAACATGCTGAAGATTGATACAACTAAATATCAGATGGTTAAGGTTAATGCATCTGAAATCTCCAATCACATATAACTCTTTTGAGTTTCAATTCCATTTAGCCAGTTCAGTTAAATTGATTTTCAAAGGGATTTTACCGAACTAATAATGAAACGGCGGTGCAGTTTGTAAATTTATTGCAGGAGAATGTAATCTAAGAAGTGATTTATAGATATTTTTCATGTAAGTAAACAAGCAATTTCTAGCCACAATTTTATTTTCACATCACTGAAAAGTGTGAAAATTGTGTTTTGAGTTGTAGCTTTTGAGATTTTTTTTCATCAGGCTCTAAATTTTTATGTAGACTTTAGCTCTAAAGTATAAACACCAAACACTGAAAATATTTTAAGCCATAATTGTGCACAACAATGGGACATTTCACCCACAAATTCCACTGTCAATCCATTTGGAGTATATCCTTTGAAGCACTTTGAGACATCCCAATAAAGTGATATGCCACTATATCAAATGCGAGGATTATTAAGTCAAACTTCATGTACAATATTTAATAAATGTGATATGAAAAATGGAAGGTCAAAAATGTACACATTCTGTAGAATATTTCCTTGCGACTGTCATTGTCGATTGGCACGTTACTTGAAAACTCTTTCTGTCTACTTGTTTAATTACTCATGCTATTTATTATTATCCAAACTGTTTGAGCATGCAGGGTACTAGTTTGCAACCCTACATCACAACATAATGCTTAAAAGATTCTGGAGCATCTGTTACTGAAGTTAGAATCAGTGTGTTCCAATGAACTTTTCAGTTCTTCATGGACCCACAATTTGAAGACCAGATGTTTGAAATCCATTTGAACACCCAAGTCTATTTTTGCACTTCAACAGTAAGTACAGTTGAACATTCAGTGCAAGTATCATACCAGTAAATGTATGGTTACTGAAAGCTGGGTATAAGGTTATGAAGTATTGGAACTCGCCGTATTCTCAAATACGATTCATTATGTAATAAGTTGACTGAAGTTCATAATGCTTTCTGTTGTAACGTCCACTGTACTTTCAGATTGGAATGAATTGAAATTGGCAGTGATAAATAAGAATGTGCTGGAATGTAGTGTGCCTAAACTTGTAAGTACAGCTTCCAATAGTGCAATTTCTAATTGCATTCGCTAAGGAAGACGTCATTCCAGTGCGAAATGCACAATGTGTTTTGTGTACAAATCATAGCTAACGTTTATCTGCCCCCAAAATATTTAACCCAAATATAAATATTTAACCCACCTTCACAATTTGTCAAGTTTAGCTTCATACTGCTTTTGACTTCTACACTCTGTGCTATTTGTAGCACATATAGTGAAAACAACTACCGTACCATTTTCACACAGATTGCTTGTGTACCATTCTAGGGATGAGCCTAAATGTAACAGAGTAATTTTGAGGGCTTTGTAGTAACAATTTAAAAATAAACATACTAGTTATTTGTATATGAACATAACTGTGCCTGACTATCAACTCTGATTTATTAAAACTTCAGAGTTAATAAGAACTGTTGCAAGGCACTGTAACAATAGCTTTATGATATATCAATGATTTCAGCATTTAAGACTTTCCCTTTTTCATATAAATTCACTGAACTAAATTCAGCTGTTGTTTGAATTTACTCTGATTAAAGTTATATAAGAGGGAAGCCTCCAATGCATCTCAGTGACCTTTTATTGATGTGGATTGAATTTAGTTTCAGTAATTTGAAAATGGTCTTGCTGATTTTAATGATGGTAATCATCAGCCTACCTTAAAAAGGGTTAACTAGTTTACAGTAATTAGGAGCAACTATCGTCAACATTTTGTTGCCACTGGAAACCATGAATTAAAATAAATGCTGGTAATGTATTCAATATACTGTACCAGCCTCACGTTTTAAACAGCCATTTGAAGTGCCCATGGCAGTTTTTGTTGCACATTGTATGAAGATCTATTTGAGCAGCAGCCACGTTTGCTTTATTATTAAATATGTGCATTCATGCAATTGGTATCCTGTAAATTAAATTTGAATATAGTGAATTAATATTACATTCTTGCTTTCAGCACGATCGCCGAAAACAGCCCAATAGCATGTGAAGCATCGGAACAAATTCATAGAACACAGCTGCTTTTCTGTTGGTCCTGTGGCTTTCCTCATTTAATGTTCTCTAAGAGCACGTTAACTATTTTAAAGCTTTCCATAAGTGTAATTCCATTAAAAATACATCCTTTTGGATAGCATCTCTTTCATATTTATTAGGATGCAATCTTAATATCTTAAGCAAATTTATATTTTATGGAAGACTTGTATGCTAAAGAAGAGATTCTTTTGTTTGTGAATTTATTTCAAAATTCACGTTTTGATTACAGTATAATTCAAACTTATTCTAACATTTAATAGTTAACAAGGCCATATCATTTGTATGTTCTGCCTGCGTGTGTTTTAAATTATCCCATGAAGTATGGACTCATCATACGTTATGAATCTGTAAAACTAGAATATTGAGCATATGTTCTAGGGATACAGGTGGATTAAGAACAGAAGTTGACTGTTAAAAGGATCGATTTTACTAGTGTAAAATGAACTCTACAGGTCAAATTGTTGATATTTGTTGTTGATCATTAACCGTGTTCGTTGTATAGGAATAATTTGTGCTACATATGTTTCTGTAAGGCCTGAGATCCGCAGGGCAGTAGTCTCTTCTTTAGCTTTATGACTTTACTCAGACCCTTACACTACGTAGTGTGTATATCATTCAGGTACTTTCACACCTTCTTAGGGACTCCATTTGCGATAAAGAGTGATTAAAATTTAATCTGATATTTTCTCACTTATAGATATGGCTTTGTTGAGTTTGATGATCCACGAGATGCAGATGATGCAGTTTATGAACTGAATGGTAAAGAACTTTGTGGGGAAAGAGTAATCGTTGAACATGCTCGAGGTCCTCGGAGGGACGGTGGTTACAGCTCTCAGCGCAGTAAGCATTTATACATTATATGTCACGATTTGAAAGTGTTTAATGTTTTTTTTTAAAAAGTAAAATTACATGTAGAATAACTAGTCGCAATTTACATTTTGTAATTTACAACTTTAAACCTTTGCACATAGAAACTACATCTTTTCAAATTTGTATTTAGTGTTCAAATATACCCTAATGTTCATAATTTGATTTATGTTTGTTTTATTATAACTCATTTAAAGCTTAATTGAATCGCTGTTTTCATTGTGATTGTTGATACAATAGTCTTAACGAAGACCTCAATGTTTTAATTAAAAGAGTCCTTTGAGGCTAAGATGACTGCCTGTTCCATTTGCTGGCCTTGGGTTACCTTTCCATGAGTGGCTCTAAGACCTAAGACCTAAGACCTTTGGCTGACCTTAAGGAAGCCATGTGACGACTGCTACTTTTGCCATTAGACCTGGGTGGTGAGGACCCCAAGGGTTAGAGGCAGATGTGATAAAACTGAAAATAGGTGCCTGAAAATCTTTTTCATGTCAGATATTCTGAAAACCATTGTTCACCGTAAGTATAGATGGTAACTGGTTTAGTGGCTTGGTTACTTTATCAAATCATTATCACTTTTCATGTAATTTATATGCATGTTTGTGTAATTTTTCAGATTATATTAAAATACAATAAAGTATATAACATTGAAGTAACATTTGTACTTGTAGATTTCTTGTAAATTTTGATATTCTATTTTGTGCGGGTGGGAAGTAATGTTAATTCTGTAGCGTTAAACAGTTATGATAGTCTAGTGTTTGTGGGAAGGGTGGAATGTTAATCTTTGTACATTTATTATGTGTGTAATTTTTACTATTATAGTTTTATTAGAAGGCAATTCAAATCCCATTTTGCTGAGGTGCCAGTACCTAAGATATTATTATTGTGTTTACCTGTCACCTTAAAGGTGGTTATGGTTATAGAAGAACTGGAAGAGATCGATATGGGCCACCGACTCGCACCGAATATAGACTTGTTGTGGAGAACTTATCTAGTCGGTGCAGCTGGCAAGATTTAAAGGTTTGTGATATTTAATGACTGATGTTGAATTCTCACTTTCAAATTCCCTTTGCGTGTAGTAGAAGCTTTCAAAATTGCGTATTTCGTCTTATGCCTTCAAATTTGTTTTGTAGATAGAATAAGAAACATCCTACATTCCTTTTCCATACTAGAGATATGCAGTTTACAATGGGCTATTTGTACCATTTTTTAAAACAGATTTGACAACTCAATTTTCCCTTGTTTTAAGTGTTAACACAAAACTATGATCCAAGTAAAGATGATCTAATTGTATTCAAATTAAAGCATGATTTGAAAAATTCACATATGGTACTGAATAAAATGACACTGGTGGTGTAACTTTGAAGCATTCCCAGCAGATATGTACATGCCTTTTGGGCATTGTTTGTACGTGGGAGGAGGCGGCTGATCCAAACTTATTATTTTTTAAATATATATGGAGTGCCGAAGACTAGAAGTCAGATCAATGGTGGATGCAGCACAAGACTTCATTTGCTTTGTTTAGGCTTGAGTTTTGACAATTTCAGCATTATTCGCTGATTTTTGGTAGGGATAATGCTGGTTGCCAAAGGCGAAAAGTTGCCGTGCGGCCAGGTGGGATTTGAGATGTCAGAATCGGAGAGGATGATATTACTGTCGGTTCCAATTAGGATTAGCTGCCAGTTTGCAGTGAACATACTCACAAGCTTGTATCGCTGAAATTAAAAAATATAGTGAAAAATAACATAGGGTCCAAATTGAGGCATTGGGCTGGGCATCTCAAGCGGATGTAATGCGATATTATTCATATTAGATTCCAATATTGGTTTGCTTATTTTATGGAAATTTTACTGTAATGCTTCTGAGCTTTTTGTATACAATATGTTCCACAGAATCAGTAGGGATTGTTATAAGAACAAACCAGTATTGTATAATATACCAAATTAGTTTTCTGCCTTGTATTGACAAGTCTATCATCATTTATATGTCTAGAATGAGATCTGTAGCTGAAGTTTATTCATGTAAATGTAACAAAAGTTCTGTTGAATTTATGAAGCACAAATTCAGTCGAGAAGGGAAGTTCAGTAAAGGTTGATGATGAAAGTTTACATGCCATTTTATTCTTTGTGTAGGATTATATGCGTCAAGCAGGAGAAGTGACATATGCAGATGCACACAAAGGAAGAAAGAACGAAGGTGTGATTGAATTTAAATCTTATTCTGACATGAAAAGAGCTCTTGAAAAACTAGATGGGTCAGAGGTTAATGGCAGAAAAATCCGACTGATTGAGGACAGGCCTTCATCGAGACGACGACGCTCATATTCCAGGAGCCGGAGTCATTCAAGGTACCACAGGATAAATGTTCGGAATGAGCGATTGTTGCTAATTTATGTAGTAAAACCAAATCTATCAAAAAGTGGTGGTACTTTATTTCAACGGGAATGCAAATTAATTACATGGGGTGGTTTGCCTGAATAGTACTGCAAGTACAGGTGGTTTCTCGTCTAGTTCTGAAACGACCAAATTTCAATCTTGACCAATTGGTGTTCATTTTGAACATCTCTGTGTTTGTCATGGTTGTTGAAATGTGTAGATGATCTACTAATTGGCATTTTTCCTGACCACCCCCCAATCCGACAAAAACCTAGGTCTCGCTCACCAAGCAGAAATCGCTCTCGTAAGAGTCGGAGTGGGAGTAGTAAGAGCAGTCAATCCCGATCCAGGTATGTGCTTTATCCTTTTGGGCAAGTTTCTTTACTCCACACATAATAATCCCTCACAAAATAACCCTTAATAAAAATTGGTCATTTCAGTCCACGGCTGTTTGTGGGACACTGTTGTGCATAATTGGCTGCCACGTTTTGCTCACAAATATACAGTCCATTCACTTTATAGTATATTCTATGAAGTGCTTTGAGGCATCTAGAAGACTTGAAAAGCGCCTTTATCAAAATGCAAGGATTATTATTACTATCCTACTTCCTCTTGCTGTTATGTTTCAACAATGCTGAATCACGTGTTAACGTGTTATATTGGGAGGAGGGAATTCATTTTATAGATGTCCCAAGACAAATTTTGCCATTAGAAGGGAGAGGATGACGAAGATGTTATGTTTTTTGTGTGTAAATGGTGCTGTGTTGAGGGTCCCTCTTTCAAGAGTCAAAATATACGTCGACTTCGCTGGTCGCAGCATTTCTTTGCACGTCTATTTGTGAATTTAGTTTGATCTTTGGAGTAGAATACCGTATCTGACAAACTTTCTCGTTGCCTCTTTGAACAGGTCGCGATCACGCTCCAGAAGCAAGAGTCGCAGTGGTAGCAAAAGTCGGAGTCCGAGCAAGAACAAAAACCCAAGCAGGAGCAGGAGCAACGATAAGAAAATCAGGAGGAAGAGTAGGAGCGGCAGTGAAGGAAAAGCTAAGAGCAGAAGCAAGAGTGTAGAGAAGGTCAGGGGCAACAGTGCTGAGGTAAAGGTTGAGAAACGAAATGAAAACGGGGAGAATGAGCGGAGTCTGGGCCGAGACAAAATTAGGAATAACGGCGGGGAAAAGAGCGTCAACAGAAGTAGAAGCAAAGAGAAGAGTAAGAGCCGAAGCCTTAGTGGCAGTCCAGCCAATAGCAAAGTTAGGGGCAAGGACAAGAGCAGGAGCCGCAGTAAGAGCCAGGAACGAAAGGGGAAGAAGAGAAGTAGGAGTAGGAGCAGGAGTCACAGCAAAGGAGGGAAAAGCAAAAAACACAAGCATGAAAGCAAAATGAGAGGTTCAAATAAGAGTAAAAAGAGAAAGAGCGAGGGTGAAGACAAAGAATGTAGGTCTAGGTCCAGGTCAAAAGAAAGGGTCGAACCCGATACGAAGTTGGAGACACTGAAAAAGGAAACTAAGGGTGAGGATGATCAAATGGATGGAGAATCTGGTGTGAAGGAGCAGGCCAAACCCAGCTGTACCAAACCCCGCTCTAGGTCGAGGTCATTGTCCCCATTGAAGGTCAAATCCCCGACTCATCCCAGTGCAAAATCCAACTCTAAAGCCAGATCACATTCAAAATCGCGCTCACCTTCAAGATCGGTGTCTCGGTCAAGGTCACGCTCGAAGTCCTAAATTTCTTAATGTTCTACGTTTTATATGAAAACCTTTAACAGATTTTTATCTGGTAGGTCCTGTTAGCCGTATCACAGATAACACACACAATAGACACTGATGCTGTACATTTTTCAAAATAGAAAGGATGTATTTAGTGTTAAATTAAAAGTTTTATGATGGGCATGTACTGACAGAAGGAGTATTGTGTAGGTATGCTGTAAGCAAAGGAAAGTGCCCATCACTGCTGGTGTTGTCAGATATGTATGATGAAGTCTTAAAACGTTTTTCATCTGTATTGAGCTTTTTTAAAAAAAAAAATCTTTCTAATGTTGTGGATTTCATAACCAAAACGTATGGGACATTATAAAATTTGCCAATTCGGTGTAATCAGAATGTAGGGCTATTTCCCTTCCCCCCCCCACTTCCCTCAGTTGTGAAGGAAGAAAAAAAGCTATTTGCCTGGATTTCTGCTTGTATTTTTTTTCATCTGGCTACCCGCATGTTTTTTTGGGGGTTGGTTTAATAAAATGTGAATAAACGTCTGCCTGGAAAGTGTGGAGTGATTTCCTTTGCCCATTACAGCTGTACCCTACAACCGCTCTTATTTCAGCAACATTAAACCCATCTCTGGATAGCAAATGTCAGAAAAGATTCAACTGTGGAAGGAGGCAGAGGGCCCTATAGAAAATTGATGTTTAAACTAAGGTGGAGTTCAAAGCATTTTCCAAATTTCTACACCATTTTAAATTTGAAGACAGCGTTACTGAGGCTAAAACCTTAAGCCTTCAGAATTAAACAGCCTTTTCAACCCAATTCCGACGATATGCAAACAGCTTTCCAGACTTTTACTTGGCGCAGAAGTGCAGTGATATGTTTGCATTTCCCACTTTGCTTAACGCCAGGTTGCTAAAAAAAATCATACATTCAGTGTTCAAATATGCTGCAACTCACTGCACAATGTTCTGAATGTGTACTCTTGGGAACCAATATATGGCGGATTTAGTTATTTATGGGCTGCATGGCTCCTAGTACACGAATAATCATGACTCCCATAATAATAATCCTTCCATTGTCGTCGCACTTTTCACCTCTTCTAGACATCTCAAAGTGCATTAACAATAATACAGTAAGTGAATTGACTTACTGTAATATTTTAGGGCGAAACGTGGCAGCCAATTGCACACAGCAGCATCCCCACAAACAGTCTTAGATTTAAACAACCAATTTTATTATTGTTTTGGAGGGATTATCATTAGGCGCGCATGTGTGGAGTAAGGAAACTTGCCCATGGTTTCGCCCTGACCTGCCTGGATTTGAGCACAGGTCTTGCGCTTGTAAGGCAAGTGCTCTAACTACCGAGCTACAGGAGCTCCACAAAGAACAACAACAAAATTACATTGGATCTTAGCGCCGTTAACGTCGGGCAGACGTCCCAAATAGCCTGTCAACACTCAATGTGTCGCACGTGAGAGTAGACTCGGGCGAGGTACGAGAAGGAGCCTTTGCCAACACCATGGCACTGCTGGAGCATTGCGGGCTCGAGCCTGAGGGCAGGAAGAATTATTTCTTTTAACAGCAAAAAAAAACAATATTGTATTGAGTTTCTGCACGGGAATAGGTTTGTCCCAATTCACTCAAAAAACTTACTGCTAAAAGCTTCAGTAACTGGGTTAATACACTGGGGATGAGGTGGGTGTACATTGAGCCTATTAGTTGCTGTCATGACCAATGCTGGCCTTTTTTAAAAATAGACTTTTCTACATTTGAGTAGTTTGTGGACTGCTCAATTTGTCGAGTCCCAAAGCATAATTTTTTTTAATTTTCCAGAGTTTTTTAATGCAAACCATTTTGTCTTGCGTTGAGTGCGTTGTCTGTGTATTTAAAAAAAAGTTAAATATGCAAATTCAAGAAGATTCCCTTAAGATTTGTCTGCAAGGAACCGTCCTGATAAATAGAAATCTCCACAGCAGTCTGTTGAAGTGACTCTTCTGGGAGATGTGTTATGGAAAGGGTATAATTGGATTGTTCATTCAGCAGAGTCCTTTAGTTTACTTATCAATCTTAAAACAGTTTTGGACAACCCAAACAAGCAGCTCAATTGACTTCTCAGCCTATTAATATTGTGGCTCTGGCTTCTTAATGGATGTCGGTAGATGGTTCCTTCATATTATAGATTTTAAATAGCTGCTTTCAACGCAGATTGATCCCGATATTTGTGCAAAGGGCACCCAAACACGGATGCGTAAATAAAAAGAATTTCATATCGACGTATTCACGGGCCGGTCGATGCAACTCTCGGAGAGGGGAAGGACACCATTAATCCAACGCACTGCATAAGTTTCTCCTGTGTATGCACGTGGTGGCTGAGTGAATTCGAAGAAAGAAATTCGTATTCATTTCAATTCACTGGCGGGGAGAGAAAATAATCGAGCAAGAGAGTTTCAGCCTTTGGCCGACAGCCAAGTTTGCCAAAAATAAAAGTATGTCGTTTGTTTGGCGAAATTAACTTTTTAAACAAATAATGTTGAAATGTCACTGTGTCTCTTTGTGACCTTTTCGAGTGAAACTGATAGATTAGTGCAAATTTCTCAAGTCGCTTTATGCTGTGCTGGAGACTGCCTAAAATACCCGCAGCCTGAGAGGGTGGAAGGACACAATTAATCCGCCGCATTGCACACGTTCTTCCTCCGGAATTATTTATGGGGAGCGAATCTGCATTCTTAATAGATATTTTTCAAGATCATAGAAGATGCGACAGTATATTTAATAATGTTTGATCTAGTGCCACATCTCATCTTCCAGACATCTCAAAGCGCTTTGCAGAATATACCATGTAATATGTAATAACAATGATCCTTGCATTTGATATACCGTAATGCTTTTCACGTCTTATCGACGTCTCAAAGCGCTTCACAGAATATACTGTAAAGTGAATTGACTGTACATTCGTGGACAAAACGCGGCAGCCAATTGCGCGCGGCAGCGTCCCCCACACAAACAGTCGCGGATTGAAATGACCAATTTTATTATTGTGTTTTTTTGGAGGGATTATTATTAGGCATGTGTGTGGAGTAAGGAAACTTGCCCAAGGTTTTGTCCTGACCTGCCTGGATTCGATCCCATGTCTCACGCTTGTAAGGCAAGTGCTCTAACCATTCTGAGGTACAGAATGGCTACAACAAAGAAGGAAGAGGGTTTCATTTGGATTCTATTTCTAAATGAAATGGAAGATCGAATGTTACTGCATGTAGAAAGGTACAGTTTTGTATTCTTTTTTTTCAAGACAGTCAGGATTATCGAACAAGAAAAATACTGTTTAGAAGCAACTAACTCTTCAGTTCATATCAGACTTTGATCGTCCATTACAATGAGAAAATTGGTAATTGAAGAGAATTACTGTAGCCTCCAAATTGCCAATTGCTGATTCTAAGCGATTCTTTTCGACAGCAACCGCTGGAGCGACCATTGAATCCGAGTGCGAAGCCTGTAAAGGGAATGGATTGACTTAATCAAAATAAGTTGCCATTAAATATTGTACAATGAAAAGGATCCTGAATTTGATGTTAATTGAGGCGGAACCTGTTCTCATCAGCCTTGTGTCTAAGTGGATGGAGCAGGCGTCCCTTCACTGATGGCAGCAAGCGTGTTATAATCTTCCAAGGATTTTTAAATGTCCACCACCACCACCCCTCATGCTTCCATAGAATCTCAGATGTGGATAGAACTGGTTATGGAGCTCCTGTAACTCAGTGGTTAGAGCGCTTGCCTTACAAGCGTGAGACCTGTGTTCGAATGCAGGCAGATCAGGGCGAAACCTTGGGCAAGTTTCCTTACTCCATATACACACACACGCGCCTAATAATAATCCATCCAAAAAACCCAATAATAAAAATTTATCATTTCAATCCACGACTGTTTGCGCACTGCTGTGCGCAATTGGCTGCCGTGTTTCGCACACAAATATACAGTCAATTCGCTTTACAGTATATTCTGTGAAGCGCTTTGAGACGTTGATAAAATGTGATAAGCGCTATATCAAATGTAATGATTATGATTATTATATTATGCAGACATCACGGAGCAATGTGTATGTCAAGTGCTATTGTTGTTGTACAACTCAACTAATTCTCTTACGTCTAGGATCCACCAATAATGTCTATTTATCCCCTCAAAAGAGGGTCTTAGGATGTGAGGACGCTTCAAAAAAATTTAATTGATTATAATCATAACAATATTACTTTGGGAATATTTCTGCCTTTAAATCTTGATTTTTGTTAGAGTTGCTGAGGTATATTTTTTTGTGGGGGGGCAAGTTAATGACAAGTCGAGTAATTTGAGGCTTAAGAAAGGATGGTTTGAGGTCCCTTTCAATGTTAACTTAAAAGGAATTTTGAGTTGGAACACTGAGGTGAGTCGAAGGGAGCCTTTGCAAGTGATAGTTGTCAGGAAATTATGAAAGAAATGTATATCAAAGTTATCATTTGCTTTTGTTTTTTTTTCAAAGGGTAGAGTCACATTTATGCTAGAAAGGACAGGCCTCGAAATGATCTGGATTTCGAATATGTATTCGACCTCCTTAAAGCGAATTGTGAAAAGGAGCAGGAGATAGAAGTGGAACGAGTCGATCGCGGTAGAGGAATATTCAATATGGAATTTCAATTTGTCGTTTCATCATCTGCAAAAAAAAATGATAAATGCAAATAGTGCCAGTGAAACCTTTTCTAGGCAGCTGAAAGTCAATCACATGCCGAAATTGATATTCTGAAATGAATGAAAATTGAAGCATAACAAAACGCGTATCGAGAAAGAAAAAGAGGCGAGCGCGAAGGAAAAAAGATTAGGAGATTTAATCACAAGAAAGCTTAACGATTCCTGTTGTAATCGAATGTGGCCTATATTAAATATTTGGTGTTTGTGTTGAGCTAACTCTTTCTCTCGTTTTGAATGCGACAGAAGATACGATCTCACAAATTATATTTCGGCAGATGATATCAATAATATTTACTTTGGTACGTCAGGGCAAGAGGCCATCTCAAAGCGCACGACAGAATATACAGTCTGTCGTGGATAGCAGTGACTGAGTACTTTGTGGGCAAATACAGCTGCCAATTTGAAAACAGCAAGAGGCTTGAAGTCAATCATCTATTTTTATTTGGCGGGATTGCTGGCCAGGTCATTGGGAGAAAATTCCTCTTTTGGAATGAACATGAAGGATTAACAAAAATCAACTAATAATAATCCTTGCATTTGAAATAACGCTTTTCAGTTCTTCTAGACTTCTCAAAGCGCTTTGCAGAATATACTTTAAAATGAATTGACTGTATATTTGTGGGCGAAACCCGGCAGCCAATTGCGCACAGCAGCGTCAGTGTCCCACAAACAGTCGTGGAGCGAAGTTACTATTTTTTTTAGGGTTTATTATCAGGAGTAAGGAAACTTGCCCAAGCTTTCGCTCTGACCTGCCTGGAATTGAACCCAGGTCTCTCTCTTGTAAAGCGAGTGCTCTAACCACTGAGCTACAGGAGCTCCACATTCACACAGATTGGCAGACGGGACCTCGGTTTTACACCACACCCAGTGGATTCTGCATGCGTTCATTTTTTTTCCCCCACTGTGTACAGCACGTGACACTCTGCAGGTTCTGTGTCCTGACAGTGAGAGAACAAATATTATGAAACATTTCTCAGAGAAAACAATTTCTCATCGGTAAAATGTAACAGGGTTTGGCAGGTAAGTGCAATTCCCTAACGCAAATTAAATAAATACAGATTGTAGATTCGAACAATGCCACTATGTGGGATGACGGTTAGGCAACAGATTTTGCTGCAAACATTGACCATTTTTTCGTTAATAATTCAGCCGGAAAAGATATAATATGCAAAATTACTATTAAAATGCTAATGCCGCTTTTTCGGCATTTGATTCCAAACAATATTGTTTTTGGCTCGCAACTGATTTAACCGTGCAATCGCATCGGAGTTCGAAGGTATGCAAATGAATTTGCTTGTGAAAATTGGTTCGGTGAATTTCATTTATCAAGTATTCACAGTTTGCAACAAGCAAACGGAGAACAACTAAAAGTTGGAGAAATAAAACACGGTTTTGTAGGGGCGGGGAAGCAAAGCGAAGAGAGTGATCTGTTGATGGCTTCAGTCACGAATAAAACACGTGGCTTATATTTAAAGTTTGGGTCCAATGTTTAATCCCACACGGACACTGTAATGCTGTAGTAAGAAGCATCCATCAATCCATGCAGTGTTTCAAACTAAAGGATTAGGATGAGTTCAATAAATGGCCTAACAAGCCTTCAGCCACTCTGCCGCCAACCTTTGGAATTCCGTCCCCCAGTCCCTCCACCTCTCCCCTCGCTAGCCTCCTTTAACTCCCTCATTCGGACCCTCCTCTTCGAATGCGCCATTGCTCCCTCCCTTCTTCCCTCTGCCCTCCTTGATGCCGACACCAGCTCGGGTCTGAAACACTGACTGTCCAGCGCTTTGGGACGCCCTCCCGATGTGAAAGGCGCTATACAAGTGTAATTTTGTTGGCGTTGGCGTTGCATTGCGCGCGACAGTTGAAGCAGGAACAGATTTAGATAGTTTTGTTTTAGGAAATAACATGATGGGACATAGCACAAAGCTAGCTCTGGACATATGTGAACGCGATATGATTGACCTCGGTCTTTTTTTTTCGCGTCTAACATTCCTTGTATTCTTTTGACGGCATTTCTGGCAGTTACCGCTACGAGTTTGGAAACAATAACAAGGACGATAATAATCCTCGTATTTGACATGACGCGTTTTCACGTCTTCTAAACGTCTCAGAGCGCTTCACAGAATATACTGCAAAGTGAATTGACTGCGTATTTGTGGGCAAAGCCCGGCAGCCGATTGCGCAAGGCAGTGACTCCGCAAACAGTCATGGAGTGAAATGACCTATTTTTTGGGGGGGCGAGGGATTATTATCAGGCGTGTGTGTGTGTGTGTGTGTGTGGGGGGGGTAAGGAAATTTTCCCAAGGTATCACCCTGTCCGGAATCGAACCCAGGTCTTTCGCTTTTAAGGCGAATGCTCTAACCACTGAGCTATATAAAGGTATATAAAGTAAATAACATTACTTAGGATAATAATAATAATAATCATAATAATCATAATAACAATAATAATCCTTGCATTTGATATAGTGCTTTTCACGTCTTCTAGACGTCTCAAAGCGCTTCACAGAAGATACTGTAAAGTGAAAGGCCTGAACTATTTCTGGGCTAATCTCGGAATCTCAAGAGAATCGGATTGAATGGCAATGTCTGCACCGGGTCAGGCTCTGGAAGTGCGCGATCAACATCACTTGATTGAGTACGTGTTTGGGAAGGCGTGAGATCTACGCAGGCCAGTTATTAATCATTATTTTGAGACAATAGCCACGGGTGCCTGTAAGCCAGCGCTGAAATATTTCATCGGCATTCAAACGTTCAGACCTAAGGGCTTCAAAATCATGTGCGGACCCCAGTTGTTTTTCAAACAGCAATATCGAATTCCCCTTCTTTGTGAAAAATAATCACCTGAACATTCCTGGTGAGTGAAAACAATTGTTTTTTGAGGATATCGCAGCTTCACGGGAAAGGTTGGATGGATGATAATGATAATACAATAATAATAAGAATTCTTGCGCTTTTGATATAGCGCTTTTCACGTCTTCCAGACGTCTCATTGAATTGACTGTATAATTATGGGCGAAACAGGGCAGCCAATTGCGCACAGCAGCATCCCCCACAAACAGTTGTGGATTGAAATGACCAATATTATTATTGTGTTTCTTTGGAAGGATTATTATTAGGTGTGTGTGTGTCTGTGTGTGTGTGTGTGTGTGGAGTAAGGAAACTTACCCAAGGTTTGGCCCTGACCTGCCTGGATTCGAAACTTCACGCTTGCAAGGCGAGCACTCTAACCACTGAGCTACGGGAGCTCTGTGTTGTCGATGTGTGTGTTACCCACACAGTAGTTCTCCCAGCAATGACATGAAATTGTTGCCGGGGTTTTTTTTTTCCGGAGTCTCCTCTTTCGACCCGGAAAACAATGACAAGCCGAGGCATTTGGGGTCAGAGTAATGTTACCGAGTCAGCGATGCGCGCAGAAATCCCTCAAGACGTGACCTAGCAAGATCCCAAAGTGAACCCGCGTTCCCCTTGACGGTCGGTGGTAAAAGTCGGCTCATTTGTACCTCTTAAGGCCAGTTAACAGCTCGTCCGCTCGGACAGGTCTGCAAGAACCAAAAGCAACGCCACCGTTATCTTCCTTAACTCGGCAAATTGTCTTCGAATGTCGTGCGCGAGCAGTCCCTCTCCGCGTTCCCACAAACTATGAGTTAAATTGGATCCCTGTGATTTCTTTTCACTTCGACCGCTCTGCAGACATGTACTGAATTTGTGGTCGATGTACCATGCGTTAATTATCAGTGGATGAAAGACCTCAGCGTGGCGCCCACCTTAGCCTCAGTGAATGGCTGTGCTGTACGGTAGCAAGTCTTGTGTTGTGTCGCGTTGATTGATTTCAATCGGGGCAACAGTGGAGATCCAACCATTGGTGTTCAGGGAAGGTGAGATCGAGCCAGAGGTCTTGGGCTCCTCGTCACTGTCCATTGTCGCCCTTGAAAGTGGATCGACGCGCGGTGCGTGTGATAGAAGGAGCACTGGGTTTACAGACGAGTTAGACGGCTGATATTTGACGCAGCATCTCTCACGGTGAAGGCAGCTTTTCTCGCAGCGAGATTCGCTGAAGAGTGTAAGCGGCTGCGTTCTGCGCCAGCCTATTTTTCATGCAGCGAAGAGACCTCCTGTAGCTCAGTGGTGACAGCGCTCGCCTTACAAGCGTGAGATTTGCGTTTGAATCCAGGCAGATCAGGGTGAAACCTCGGGCGAGTTTCCTTACTCCACACACACACACACACACACCTAATAATCCTGCCAGAAAACACAATAATAAAATTGATCATTTTCAATCCACGACTGTTTGTGGGGACGCTGCTGTGCGCAATTTGGCTGCTGCGTTTCGCCCACAAATATACAGTCAATTTTCCTACTCTTCTTCATCCTTCCCCCATCCCTCCCCCCCCTGCTCTTGTCCCTACTTACCTGTATAGCGCCTTGGGACGTCCTCTCAACGTGAAAGACGCTATATAAATTTAAGTTCGGATTGATTGATTGATGTGAAAAGTGGTAAGCAACAAAAATGCAAGGATTATTATTATCGGAGAAGAGAATGACCAAATTCTCCAGGATACACCGGAGAGAGAGAAAGAGAGAGAGAGAGATAAACTCACTTTGTGTTTAAAAATCTTATTTCGGTTGAGCCGAAATCATCCCCCACCCCGCCGAAAAAAAATCAGTGGAGCTACAAATAAAACACCATCGAATGTGCGTGTTTGTCTGTCGCTCGTTATAAATAAAAATACAAAGGAATAACATGGCACTTTTGAAAACAGAAGGAAACTATTAGCCACGCCGCCATTCACAAACCGATCCTTTTTAAACTGGTGTGACACAACATAACTGTTGTGTGCAGCAGTTTTTAAACCCCTTGCGTGTGTTTTAAACGGAATCCTGTAGCTCAGTGGTTCCTGCAGTCGCCTGACAAGTGAGAGACCTGGGTTCGATTTCAGGCGGGTCAGGGTAATGAAACCTCGGATGTGTTTCCTTGCTCCGCGCACACACGGAGCATTAGTAAGAATCCCTCGACGCAGAAAACACACAACGATAAATTGGTCATTTCGATCCACGACTGTTTGTGGGGACGCTGTCTGCGCGCAATTGGCTGCCGCGTTTCGCCCACAAATGCACAGTCAATGTATATTTGAAAAGACATGAAAAGCGCTATGTGAATTGCAAGGATTATTATTATAATCGGATGAGTTGGGGATATAAACTTAAGTTCCTGAAAAACTTCTGGAAGTGTTATCTCACTTTGAAGCCGAACAGTCATAACCTCTGGAGCCCGCAACGTATAATATAATACGTGTGTGTCAATTCGCTCTCCCCTCCCACCCCATCATCCTCGTTTATATTTCGGGTTGAAATATCCCAAGGAGGGAGACAGAGAGACAGAGAGAGAGAGGGAGAGAGAGAATGAGGAGAGAGAGAATGGACACTTGACATTTCAGTTTTACAAATGTTAAGGTTTGTAACCAGTCGAACCATCTTTTCGAATACAGTACAAAAACAAGACCATTTGTACACTGCCTTTCACGGCGAGAGGATGTCACACACACACACACACACACACACACACACACATACACACACACACACACACACACACAAACAACAACAACAACAACAACAAAAAGAGTTCAAGACAGAGCTATTAAGTCTCATCAATCGAACAGTCTGGGGAGTGTGAGAGATAACAATTTAGGGGAGTGGGGAACGATCTAGCGTACAGTGTAATTCCTTGTGTGTGTGGGGAGTTGGGGTGGGGGGGGAGGGGGTGGGGTGTGTGAAAGTGGGGGGAAAGGTGGGAGGGTTTGTTAATCGCAAATAATCTCTAATAACAATAATCTTTGCGCTTTTCAAATCTTCTCGACGTCTGAAAGCCCTTCACGCAGTCCACTGCCAAGTGAATTGACTGTACATTTGTGGGCAAAACGCGGCAGCCAATTGCGCACAGCAGCATGTGTCCGTCCCCCCAGCCCCCACAAACGGTCGTGGATTGAAGTGACCGATTTGTTACTGCGTTTATTTTTTAAGGGATTATTATTAGCCGCGCGTGTGGCGCAAGGAAACACGGCCAAGGTATGGCCCTGACCTAACCGGGAATCAAACCCAGGTCTCTCGCGAGGCGGGGTGGTGGGGTGGGGGCTCTCACCACTGAGCTACGAGGACGCTATGCAGTGAACTCTCCCCCCCCCACCCCCCCCACCCCCTCTCCGATGTCGGTTTGCTTCCAAGACTGCAATAGGAAAAGGCAAAGGAGGAAGAGCATCGGTCCCATCTAACGTCAGTACGAGAAATGGTTGGGTGGATTTTTTTTGTGTTAACAGCAAAAAGGGGCTTTTGTTTTGTGTGAGTGTGTGAGTGTGTGTGTGTGTTATTCCCCCCCCCACACCCTCCATTGTCAGCCTATGTGTGATTGATCAACAAATAAACTGGGGGGAGGGGGGGGGGGGGGGGGGGGAGAAATAATACTAATAGCAAGGACAACAAGCCAACAAATGTTTAATGGATTTGAACAGCCAAGAAAGAAAGTTAGTGCTGACACACAAATAAGTTAGTGTGTCTGTCTGTGTGTGTCTGTGTATATATGTGTTTCCTTGCTTCACCTAAGGGGGTGAGAGCATGCGCTTTTATCCACAAGAAGGCTCTCTCTCTCTCCTCTAGAAAGAGTGTGAGTGTGTGAAAAAGAGAGAGGCAGAAATATTTATTTTTCTGTGTGTGGGGGGGAGATGGTGGAATGGAATGAAGGTGGGTTTCTAATTAGAGAGAGTTAAAAAGAGAGAGAGAGAGAGAAATTCGAGAGAGACAGAGAAATAATACAGAGAGAGACAGACAGAGAGAGAACTATTTTCTGGGACTTGGGTTGTTTCAACAAATTGTTCCAACAACTTATTTCTTATGTGTTGTCACAGAGTTTTAAACTTATATATATATATATATAGAGATAGATAGATTTATTTATATACCTTCGAGTTTGAAACTTTACTTACAGTTCTTAAATTATTTGCAACTAACTAACCTTAGCTTGTTTTATATATATATATATATAATATATATATTTTAATATATTTTATTTGTTGGTGTTCCTGATTTGATTTTTCTCTCTCTCTCTCTCAAAGCTCAGGCAATTCATTTACTCATTGACTTATTTCCTTCCAAATGATTTATTTGTCAGTCTTTATTTCTTTCAACTCTCTCTCTCCCCCCCCCCCCCCCCCCCCCACTTCTCCCCCCCTCTCTCCTCCCTTCCTCCTCTTATCTCCCCCCCCCCCCCCCCACCCTCTCTCTCTCTCTCTCTTCAATGTAACAATAATTTATTGAATCATACTGGTCTAGAAGGAAGGGGTGTGTTTTTTTTGCTGGGAGTCTGAAAAGAGAATTTTTTTTAAAACATGAAATAAGTTTTTTTAGGGGGAAAAACCAATAGAGGAAATTAGAGAAAATAGTTTTAAAAAATTGCCTCGGGTGTGTTTTATTTATATCTATATATATATATATATAATATACTACTTTAAGAAATGTGTAAGGAATATTATAAAGAGTTGGGGGGAGAGGAGAAATTGTTGGGGGGATTTTTAACACAAAATGTGGGTCTTATTTTATATTATATTCCCTCCCCCAGTATTTTATTTTGTTTTGTCTTATTATTTCTTCTTATTAACTTATTCTAGGGTTTTTTTTTAAAGAAAAAAATGCTGTGGTTTTGAGTGAGTTGGGGGAGTTTCTGGAGTGAAATTCTAATTGTGTTTAAATAGTGGGGGGGGGAGGAAAAGAGGAGAGAGAGAAAAAAGAGAGAGAGAGAGGAGAGAGAGAGAAAGAGAAAAAGAAAAGTTTTGTGTGTGTTTGTTGTGAAAGAATTAGCAAAAAATAGTGTTTAACGTGAAGTTTTTTTTGGGGGGGGAGTTGGGGAAACTCGATGGCAAATAGGTGGGAGAGGAGGAGAGAGAGAGAGAGAGGGAGGGAGAGGGAGAGGGAGGGAGAGAGAGGGAGGGAGGGGAGGAAGGAGAAAAAGAAAAGCAAAAGTTTTTTGTTGGAGGGGGGAATGTAGGTACTTTTGATTTTAGGCCTTTTCTGTTTCCGCCATTTTGTGCCAGAGACTGTTTTATTATTTTTTTTTATTTTATTTTTTTTTGGGGGGGAAAAAATCAAATAACAATCCTTTCTCTTTATTATTCTGATATATTTAAATATATGGTATAAAAATAATCTTTCTCTCCCTGTTTGTTTTTTCAGGGGCCACGAGAGAGAGAGAGAGAGACACAGAGATAATAACAGCACAAATAACACTTGGATTTTACTGCAAAAAAAAACACCCCCAGAGGATTTCTCTTCATTTCTCCCACGAGTTAGTGTCATTTATATATATATATATATATATATAGATAGATAGATATATTTTAATTTATTAAATTGAGAGCTTGGGATCTATCTGCCTTATTTATCTATTTATTCAGTGGCTTTTTAAAAAAAAATTGAACTATATTTCCAAAAATTTAGATGAGAGCAAAAATAATCTGACTCTCTGTCTGTCTGTCTGGCTGTATGTTTGTAATAAATAATCATTATTATTGTGACTTGTTTCTATTACAGTTCAATTGCGATGGTTTTTTATTTATCGCTGTGAGCGAAACTAACCTTTTTTTAAAAAAAATGAAGAATTCTTATTTTATTTGTGTGTTGGAAGTTGAAAGTTTGTATTTAATATATATATATATACACACACACATATATATATATATACACACATATATATGTATATGTGTGTGTGTATATATGTGTATATGTAATATAATAATAATCCATAAGAAAATTGGTCATTTCAATCCATGACTGTTTGTGGGACGCTGCTGTGCGCAATTGGCTGCCGCGTTTCACTCAAAAGTACAGTCAATTCACTTTACAGTATATTCTGTGAAGCGCTTTGAGACATCGATAAGACGTGAAAAGCTCTATATCAAATGCAAGGATTATTATTATTGTAATATACAGTTACAATATAATATGTGTATATATAGAGATGTGTGTTTGTATAGTTACATATGTAAGAGTAGTATTATATATAGTTGCATTACTTATCTAAATGTAATATATATTTGTGTATGTGTGTGTATATAGTTGCAATCTAATATATAAGTATATATTGGATGGTGGTGGTTGCTTTTGAAACACTGTGAATCAATTTTATATTTTCTCCCAGGTTTTATTTAAAAAAAAATTATTATTAAATAAATACTTTGAGAGGCAAACACTGACTAACTGATGTAGCTAAAAGGGGAATGAATGAACGAATAAATGAATGAATGAATGGCTGGCTGGTGATTTCACTGGAGTGTGTGTTTGTTTCTTAGTTATACGAAAAGCACCGAGTTTTCTTACTCGGATTCTGTGTGTGTGTGTGTGTGTGTGTATTACAAAAATCAGTGAATTCTCAGGACAATTCTCTTGGTGCGAACGGTGATGTGTTAAGAGCGACGCCCTGTGGCTGTTGGCATGTTTCAAGGGCAATTATTCCCACAGCCGTGTGGGTGTGTGTGTGTGTGAGAGCGCAGAGAACTTTCCACATCTTGTCACTCGCCTGAATCAGGAAATAAAAGCAATGAGACTTGGGCTTTAGGGAGAAGGTATTTCGTCCCATTTTCTAGCTAAGCTAAGCTCTGTGGTAGTAATGAAAATAATAATAATTATCCTCGTGTTCGATATGGCGCTTTTCATGTCTTCCGGTCGTCTCAAAGCGCTTGACAGACTCTACTGTCAAGTGAATTGACTGTACAGTCGCGAGCGAAACGCGGCAGCCGATTGCGCACAGCAGCGTCCCACACAAACGGCCGTGGATCGAGCCCACATGAGTCAGGATTTGGAATCACGGTCTAAGCTAAAACACAATCATAAGATTGGCCATTTCCATCCCCGACTGTGTTTGTGGGGGACGCTGCTGTGCGCAATCGGCTGCCGCGTTTCGCTCGCGGATATACAGTCAATTCACTTAGCAGTAAACTCTGTCAGGCGCTTTGAGACGACGATAAGATGTGAAAAGCGCTCTATCAAAATGCGAGCTTTATCAGTATAAGACTCGATATCGAATACAGTCACGATCCGCGCTCTTTGTAGCTGCGTTTAGTGATGTGGGGCTGTGTGCAACTTCGCCGGGGCTGCTATTTAAAAAAAAATTAACTCAGTCACTACATTGACACCGTCTACCCATCTGAGATGTTTTGACGTTCATTCGATGCAGCGTCAAACGCGAAGGGATGTTTTTCCCTTCTCCCGAGTAGATTAGATTGGCTGTGACGAGCATGTTTCTCTTGGCAGGGGTGTCGTCTTCGGTTAAAACAAATCAGCGGAGGGTTGTAGAAGTGTCTCTCCCGGTACGCTTCGAAACCAATCGCTTCCAGGCTTTGTGATCGTGTTGCGTGAGGCGAATCGCGGCCACAAAGAAGCTCATCGGCAAAGTCTCGCGCACGGTTAGTTTATCTGGATGGATCGTTGGGAAGGACTCACCCCCCCCCTAGACGAGGGTGATGTTAACCTTGTTCAGTAGGCGTTAAAGATAATAAGAACAATAATCATAATCTTGCGTTTGACACTGCGCTTTTCAATTCTTATCGACGTCTCAAAGCGCCTCACGGAACGTACTGTAAAGTGAATTGACTGTGTATTTGTGGGCGAAACGCGGCAGCCAATTGCGCACAGCAGCGTCCCCCACAAACACTCGTGGATTGAAATGAACAATTTATTATTGTGGTTTTTTTTTAGGGATTATTATCAGGCATGTGTGTGAGTGTGTGTGTGTGTGTGTGTGTGTGTGTGTGGAGTAAGGAAACTTGCCCTAGATTTTGCCCCGGCCTGATCTCTTAATGTCCCTTTAAATAGATCCCTAGGCGCTGTTCTAACAGAGGATTTTTAGGGGAACGCAGCAGCCAATTTGGGCCCCCAAACAGCCATGAACTCATGACTGATTGTAGCCGGGGGACTGTTGGCCAAGACAGGAACCGGGAGAAACTCAATTAATGTCTCATCTGAAAGGCTCCCATCTCCCAGGCCCGGGTCCTGCTGTAGATGAAGAGGAAGAAACCCATTACCGTGACGAGTGGCTAAAAGGATGGGACCAGGCGAATTAGTTGGACTTTTCTTTTTCGTCAACGTTCCTGTTTCCCTCTGTCTTCTCTGTTGTGTATCAGTCGTGAAACGACGATGATGCTGCTGTCAGGGATTCCAACTTGTTGTTAGGATATGACCCGTGGTTACTGGAACTTGCGGCATCGGAGTGTTTGAGTGTTGAGTGTTTAACTTTGCCGAGATTTCGTTTGACTGAACACAATTTTGCGAGGTTCGCTTGAACCTTGAGATTTGATGAATGTCTCGCACTCGCTTTCCCTCTGCCTCTCTCTCTCTCTCTCTGCCATCTGTTGAAAAGTGCGAGTGAAACTGTGCAGTTTGAACGCGGTACAAGGCTGCGATTTTCCAAAGAGATCTGATTTAGTTCTGGGCTCCGTTCACCCCGTTCTTGGGGTGAGCGGCTACGTAGACTGGATGCTTTCTAGTCCAAAGTGGCCATTCCTCATGTGTCAGTCTTATCGTCACACTTATTTATTATTTGTCCGCAGGGGAGGCCGAAATCCTTGCCTAATCTCACACACGTATTTTTCAGTAGCGGAGCCTGGCCAGCAATAGAGAGCAGGGTAACTGTTGTCTCCGCACTGTATCGCAGCCCAGATTCCCCCCATAACTGGTGGGGGGAAATTAGTCAGTTCAATCTACGACTCTTTGTGAGGGGTGGGGGGGGAAACGGGGACAATGCCGTGCGCAATCGGCTGCCGCGTTTCGCCCACAAATGTTCACTTTACAGTATGTATTATGTGAAGCGCTTTGAGACGTCGATAAGATGTGATCAGCGCTATATCAAAATGCAAGGATTATTCTTATTCCTCTTATTATAACTGTCTCAGATGTCTTGGAAAGAATTTGATCCAACTGTGTTTGGGGTCCTTGTCTGGCAAAGGGGATTCACCGTAAGCAAATGGTAGTTGTTATTTCTTCACGTTAGCTTCGCTGTGTTATACGTTCGTAGATTGACTTGAGTTCTTTTTGCCGTATACGCAGTAAAGGCCAATGGAGGGAATTACAATGGAACAGAATGCATCGAGAGAGGGCGACTTGATTGCTTCCCAAGGCCAGGACTTCGATCTCGTCAGCGCCATGGAGTGGAGGGATGGCATTGCCACTCTGCCGGGCAGTAACCTGAAGGTGAGGCTCCGACGAGCGGCTTGTGGGTCCAGGAATCTGCGTCCGCATTAATAAGGCGCCTTCGTTCAGCTTTTCATTTCCTTGCCCTCCACCCTCACCGCCTCGCCCCCCCCCCGCTTTGAATTAGGGATATTGTACAACAGTCAGCGCCAACCTCCGTGTGACCATCTCCATCTTGACCTATTAAGGGAGTCCTCGGAAGCCGTAGACTCTCTCCCTCACCTCGCTCGAGGGCACGACTCGAGGCCGACCTCTTTGAGCGAACTTGTTATGATAATAGTAATAATAACGTTAATTCTTCCATTCGATTCAGAGACTTATTACGTCTTAGAGACGTCTCAAAGCGCTTCACAGAATGTACTGTGAAGTGAATTGACTGCACGTTTGTGGGCGAAACGCGGCAGCTAATGGGGCACAGCAGCGTCCCCCACAAACAGTCGTGGATTGAAACGACCGATTTTATTCTGGTTTTGTTGTTTGAGTGGTTACTGCGGTTGTTAAACAGCAGAATCACTATCGACATGAATCACAATGTTTTTTTTTAAAAAAATTAGGGATATTGTACAACAGTCAGCGCCAACCTTCGTGTGACCATCTCCACCAGCTGGCCACAGGTTAGAATGTGAAATGGAGTGACTGTGTGTCTTGACAGCAAGCGCACGACTGTGTCCCTCACACACACAGGCACCATCCTATCCCAACAAGCTGATTTCAGTCCCTTAACCTGATCCAGAATGAGGTGAACAGTGGCTGGTGGGTGGGGTTGGGGTGGGTGGGGAGGTGAATGGTTGACTGACGTACTATGCTTTCTTCTGCGAGCCAGTTCCGAATGACAGAGTTCAACACCCTGGAAATTATCACCGAGGCGGAGATAGAAAACAGGAGAGACAACCTCTCGAAGGCTGGGAGCAGAACTGCGCCTTCGAAAGGTACCTTCCTCCCCTTTCCTAACCCTGACCCTAATCCTAACCCTAACCCTAACTCCCAACTGGAGTCTCCAAGCCTTGGCTCTCTTGCCAACTTGCGCTGAATACTTTCCTGGATTAGGTAACCAGGAATCTGTCCATCCAGAGAGAGAGAAAAAGCGCATTCCGTTCCAACCGTCTACCTCTGGAATTTCCATGTGTAGGTTTGGATGCTGTTAAGCGAGGTTAAAACAGACAGCTTCCGTCACTCACAATAACTCCCTTTTGGTGTCCTGTAGCTCAGTGATTAGAGCGCTCGCCTTACAACCGTGAGACCTGTGTTTCGAATCAAGGCAGATCAGCGCGAAACCTTTGGCAAGTTTCCTTACTCCACACACACACGCACACACACGCACGCACGCGCACACACGCCTAATAATAATCCGTCCCCAAAATAAAAACCTATAATAAAAACCCATAATAAACCTATATAAATTGGTCATTTCAATTCGTGACCATATTATGGGGACGCTGCCGTGTGCGCAATTGGCTGCCGCGTTTCGCCCACAATTGTAAAGTCGATTCACTTTACAGACTATTCTGTGAGACGTCTGGAAGACGTGAAAAGTGCAATATCAAACGCAAGGATTATTATTAGTATTAGTAACGCTGAGTTCCAGTGGGCAGGCGAACCTTTTAAAGCAGCCGAGTTCTTGAATTGCTAGGGTTGCAGAGCGAGGACGTGCTGAGTATGGACGGGATTTACTGCTGTGAAAACTGCGGCCAATATGGCACCATCGAGGATTTCAGCCACGGGGGCAAATTCTGCAGCGAGACCTGCGCGAACAGGTACAAAGAAAGGTACGTCTAAACTCGCCATTTTGTCCCGTGGTCTCCATCCGTGCTCCTTGTTCCCTTCGGCGCCGTTACGTTACATTACGTTAAACCCGTCTTCTCCAGCTGTTCAGGTCGATGTTAAATAATAAATCCAGGGTGGAGGGCGCTATATAAATCAAAGTTGTTGTTGTTGTTAAAGCTCCCGCCGCACTATTTGAACAGAGAAGTTGAGTTTCCCTCTCCCGATGTCCTGGTCGACAATTCCGCCCCCCCCCCCCCCCCTCCCCCCCGCAAAATAAAATCCAGTCACTCCACCGGCTGTTCGTGGGACACAGCCGTGCGCAAACTGCCTGCCACGTTTCGCCCACCAAACGCGCAGTCAGACGACCTCGGAGCGTATGGCGTGAAGCGCTTTGAAACACGCCAGTGATGTGATAAGGCTATGTCAGATGCAAGGATTCTTATTATTCTGATCACGAGTATTATTCTTAACAAACTCTCAAAACTGTCTTTCCTCCAGATCCAAGGGACAGATGCCAATGACCGTAAAACTGGAATTGCCCAAGTGAGTGAAGCGCATTGAGTTATTGTGCCCATGGGTTCCCCACTCAAGGAATCTCGCGCTTTATTAGTTGCGTGGAGTGCCTCAGTTGAAGGGGGTTGTCGACCCCTGACTTATTATATATAATTTATTACTATATACGCGCGCGAGTGTGTGTGTGTGTCGCACAACGATTATTCTTGCAATTATCACATTTCATATGAAAGTTTAGCTCACTTGTAATAACTGCAAGGGTACATTTTTTAAAAATAGTTTGACTTATTGTAAAACAAGTAAGTGGAGCTCCTGTAGCTCAGTGGTCAGAGCGCTCGCCTTACAAGCATGAGACCTGTGTTTCGAATCCAGTCAGGTCAGGGTGAAACCTTGGGCAAATTTCCTTACTCCACCCACACACCTAATAATAATCCCTCCAAAAAACACACAGTAATAAAATTGGTCATTTCAATCCACGACTGTTTGTGGGGGACGCTGCTGTGCGCAATTGGCTGCCGCGTTTTGCCCACAAATATACAGTCAATATACAGCTTTACAGTATATTCTGTGAAGCGCTCTGAGACGTCGATAAGATATTAGAAGCACTATATCAGATGCAAGGATTATTCTTATTATAATATCAACTCAAAACAGAAGCGGCTGAGAGCACTCGGCAGGTCAGTGGGCAGCCCACAGAGAAAGGAAAAGTGAGTCTACGTTTCAGGTCCAATAACCTTCGTCAAGTAATATCAACTATCGGTGTTATTTTGTAGTGCAAGCTTTCTGCTAGTTTATTAGCCTGTGAGATGTATTGATAGACTAAAACGGCATTTGATATAGCTCCCTATTAATCATATCGAAACGTCTATAAAAGCACTTCGCAGGATTGGTGGCTTTCTAGTTAGATCATCGACAACACACACACACACAGTGATACTGTCTCGCAATTTCTGATGGGTGGAACTAGAACGAGATGAAGTGCACTGTGTCAATGCAGGTTGTGGCCGGATCAATGTTAGATGCTAATTAACAAAGCACTAAAGAGAATTCAAGGACGCGGGCTGTGTCTCAGTCTCTGTGGTCGGGGAGGTAACAACAACAACAGCAGCAACTTGCATTCGTATAGATCCCGTAGCTCAGTGGTTAGAGCTGAGTTCGAATCCAGGCAGGTTCGGGCGAAACCTTGGGCAGGTTGCCTTCCTCCGCACGCCTGATAATAATCCCTCCAAAAAAAACACAATAAGAAAATCGGTCATTTTCAAACCACGCCTGTTTGTGTGGGGGGGGGGACGCTGCTGTGTGCAATCGGCTGCCGCGTTTCGCCCACAAAATATATACGGTCAATTCACTTTACAGTATATATTCTGCGAGGCGGTTTGAGATGTCGATAAGACGTGAAAAGCGCTATATCAAAGGCAAGGATTATTATTATTGTAATACACAGTTACAATATAATATGTGTGTTTGTATAGTTACATATGTAAGAGTAGTATTATATATAGTTGCATTATAACATTGTTATTTTATTATTACAACAGCAACGGGGCTGATCCCGTAGACGGGACGAGGGAAGGCGGCAGATTCACCAAGCGACTCCGCAAGAAACGGAAGCTGCTCCAGGACTGGGTGGAGGATGATTTCGAGGACGAGGAGGATGAGGTAAAACACGCCTCTCGTGGAGTTTCCGTTGCGTTCCGTTTAAGAGTCCGGTAGCTCAGCGATTAGAGCGCTTGCCTTACAAGCGTTGAGACGCGTGTTTCGAATCCAGGCAGGTCAGGGCGAAAACCTTGGGCAAGTATCCTTACGCCACACACACACACACACACACACACACACATGCCTTATAATAATAATCCCTCAAAAAAAAACTATAATAAATTGGTCATTTCAATCCACGACTGTTTGTGGGAGACGCTGCTGCGCGCCATTGGCTGCCACGTTTTGCCCGCAAACATACAGTCAATTCGCTTTACAGTATATTCTGTGAAGGCCGGCAATTCCGCACAGCAGCGTCCCCCACACACAGTCGTGGATTGAAATGACCAATTTATTATTGTTTGTTCTTTTGGAGGGATTATTATCGTGTGTGTGTGTGTGTGTGTGTGTGTGGAGTAAGGGAACGTACCTGAGGTTTCGGCCCTGACCTGCCTGGAATTGAACCCTGGTCTCTTGTAAAAAGTGATTGCTCTAACCACTGAGCTACACGACTCCCATTATGTGCTTTAATATTGCTGATTGTATGTGTAGGAACCTCTGGAGGACATTAAGGTGAAGCCCAAAGGAGCCCAGGACCATCAAAACAGAGGTCGGAGAGCATCCAAACTACTGAAACACGGTAAGGAAGTAAATTAACTGGCGAGACAGTGACCTCCGTGTGAAGCAATGTGGGTCGTAGCTGAATGCCCTCATCTTTGGGATGTCCTTCCAACGTGAAAAGCTCAGTGGTTAGAGCAACTCCCCTTACAAGCGAGAAACCAGAGTTCGATTCCAGGCAGGTCAGGGCGAAACCTTGGGCGACTTTCCTTACTCCGCACGTACGCACACGCACACGCACACAAACGCACACACACACACCTAATAATAATCACTTGATAAAAAAAAACCACAGTAATACATTGGTCAATTCAATCCACGACTGTTTGTGAGGACTTATGGCTTGTAGGTTGACGGGTTCAAGTTCTGTGTCCCATTTAGCTCTCACCTTGCCCGGCAAGAAAAAAGCCTGGAACTGGACTTCGTACCTAGAGGAGGAGAGAGCGCAAGCCGCCCCCGTCAAACTCTTCAAAGAGGTACGTAAGTGTGGAGGACACAACCGCGCTCGCGCTTGTCTTCCTTGCGTTGGGAGTTGTACTTTTCCCGGTGAGTTCTGTGGTCGACGCGATCGTTCCCCGTCTCTTAATTTGCGGGATCTGAGATTGGAGATTATCCTTCATCGGAGTCCTGTAGCTCAGTGGTTACAGCCCTCGCCCTTGCGAGCGAGTATGCCTGGGTTCGATTCCCAGGCAGGGCGAAACCTTGGGCAAGTTTCGTTAATCCACCCGTAATCAATCGGGTCATTTCAATCCCAAGACCTGTTCGCGGGGGGGTGGGGGGGTGGCACGCTGCTGTGGGCGATCGGCTGCCTCGTTTCGCCCACAAAAATATACAGTCAATTCACTTTGCGGCGTATTCTGTGAGGCGCTTTTGAGACGTCTCGAAGATGCGATAAGGCCCTGTATCCAATGCCAGGCTTACGGCCGCTGCTGTACCACCGTGAGATCGCTGCCGCTGACGCCGCGTAACCTTTGTGTTTGCAGTGCCAGTCGTTCCCGCAGACCCGCAACGGGTTTAAAGTGGGTATGAGGCTGGAGGGGATCGATCCTGAACACCACTCGATGTTTTGCGTCCTGAGTGTGGCTGAGGTGAGGGTTCCCCCTAAATCGCTCCGGCTCCCCTCCTTCCTCCTCTCCGCCTTCTCTCCCAGATCAGCTCCCGAAAAATCTGCCCTGTCGACAACGGTCGGAACAGAAATTCACATCTGGCTACTCGCGCCTCTCCCGTCAGGAGGACATCTTTTGGCGCTGGACAGTCAGGGATTTGCACTCAATTCGCAGCAAGGAATAATCACATCCTGACTCTCTCTCTCTCTCTCTCTCTCTCTCTCTCTCTCTCTCTCACATACACACAAACCCTGCTCCCATCCCCTCCTCCATAAGACGTTTTAAACAAGTGAATGGCGCTGTGTGTGTGCGCGTGCGCGTTCTTGGCGTTCGTGCAACTCAGACTGCGATGGTGTGTCCGCAGGTGCAGGGATACAGGATAAGGCTGCATTTCGACGGCTACTCGGAATGCTACGATTTCTGGCTGAACGCGGATTCCCCGGATATCCACCCTTACGGGTGGTGTGAAAAGACCAGCCGCAAACTCCACCTACCGAAAGGTACCCGCAGACGCGTCTCGGCTTCAGTCATATGTCTTGTCTTGTTATGTTGCTTCTCACTCCGCCAAGCCAAGACGCTGAACATTATAATAATAATAATCCTTGCATTTGATATAGCGCTTTTCACATCTTATCGACATCTCAAAGCGCTTCACAGAATATACTGTAAAGTGAATTGACTGTATATATTTGTGGGCGAATCGCGGCAGCCAATTGCGCACAGCAGCGTCCCACACACAGTCGTGGATTGAAATGACCAATTATATTATTGTGGTTTTTTTGGAGGGATTATTATTAGGCGTGTGGAGTAAGGAAACTTGCCCAAGGTTTCGCCCTGACCTGCCTGGATTCGAACACAGGTCTCCCCAGCTTGCAAGACAAGTGCTCTAACCACTGAGCCACAGGAGCTCCATTGACAGTGAGTGTGACTGGAGAGGAAACTTGAGGCTTGTTTAACGAACCCATAGGCCTAGCTTTAATCTCCGGAATTTTTGTTACTCAGTGACAATTTTTGAATCCGCGGCGGTGACATTGACTGAGGAGTGCGGGGGGTGGTGGGGGGGGGGGGGGAATGAGGGGAGAAATCTTATCTTCGCTCCTAGATTCCCGTCTGGAGTCCTGCATCGTAGAGGATCCTGGTTCGATTCCCGGCCAGGCTAAAGCTGAGACAGGTTCCCTTAATCCACGCCCCTCTGTTTACCCAGCGGGAAGTTGTTCGCTGAATGGCGGATCGCTTCCCGAGGGCATTAATCCCTCCAAAAACAATGGATCGTTTAGCTAATCCAAGACTGTTTGTGGGACACTGCTGTGCGCAATTGGCTGCCGTGTTTCGCCCACAAAACACATAGTCAATCCGGCTTTGCCATATATTTCTGCAAAGCGCTTTTTCAGACGACTCGACGACGTGGTAAGGCGCCGCATCTAATGCAAGGGCTGTTATTTTTATCGGGATAGGTTGGCGTTTGTGTTAGCTGAGGTTCTCCGCAGTTCTGGAGTATTTTGGCGAAGAGTAAAAGGGAAGGAAGCGGCTTCTAAAATGAGACAGAATTTTCGCGCGGTTGTTTGCGATCGAGTACAAGGTTTAAGACTTGCAGGCTAAGGTGAGGTGGAATTTCAAGCCCCTGCACTTTCCAGGGGAGTTCAGTGGGTGGTGCCCAAGAGCAGAAATCAATGCCGCGTTTCGCCTGCACAGTCGGAAGCACTTCAATAAAATAATAATAGTCCTTGCATTTTGACGGAGGGCTTTTCACGTCTTCTAGACAACAACAACAGAATTACATTTATTAGAGCGCCGGGTGGATGTCTCAAAGCTCTTCACAGAATAAACCGTAAAGTGAATTGACTGTACATTTGTGGGCGAAACGCGGCAGCGGATTCATTGCGTACAGCAGCGTCCCCGCAAATAGTCGCGGATTGAAATGACCAATTTATTATAGTTTTTTTTTGAGGGTTATTATTAGGCGTGTGTGTGTGTGCGGAGTGAGGAAACTCACCCACGGTTTCGCCCCGACCTGCCTGGATTCGAACACGGGTCTCACGCATGGCGAGCGCTCTAACCACTGAGATATGGGAGCTCCACAATATTTACAGCATATCCTAGGACGCCGATTGAGTGGAGACCCGTGATAAGCCGCTGGATTAATCAGTATTATTATTAAATGACATTGGGAACTGTGCAAAGGGGGCAAGAGCACACCGGCCAAAGATTTGCCATCATCCAAACCTCTCCCTCTCCCATCTCTCCTACTCTGAACTCTCTCTCTCTCTCTCTCTCTCTCTCTCGCTCTCTCGCTCTCATTTCGCTCACGTGCTCTTCAGCTCAATGATGGTTTTGTTGTCGCTTCTGCTGATCGACAGGTTATAAGGACAGCGCCTCCTACCTGAAATCCTGCAAAGCTCAAGCTGCGTCCAAAACCCTCTTCAAGTGCTTGAACACGGTGAGCATTCCGAAGCCAAGTGTTCGAACCAAACGTGGGTCGGGCATCGATAACTCTCTCCCGCCATTTTTGGGTGTATTGACCTGAGCGAAATCAAGCGCGACTCTGGTAAAAAAAAAATCAAACGCGCTTGAGTTCCTGTTTCCTTGAATAATAATAATAATCCTTGTATTTGACATCACGTTTCGCGTCTTCTAGACAGCAGCAGCAACAAAATTACATTGATGGAGCCCCCCGCCTTTCATGTCGGGAGGACGTCATCTCAAAGCGCTTCACAGGACACATTGACAAGTGAATTAATTGACAGTATATATTTGTGGGCGAAACACGGCAGCCAATTGCGCCACGCAGCGTCCCCCCCCCACAAACAGCCGTGGATTGAAGTGACCAATTTATATATATTTTTTTTTATTCTCGAGGGATTATTATCAGGCGTGAGCAGCAAATAAAAAATCTCCCCCCAAGGTTTCGCCCTGACCTGCCGGGAATCGAATCCAGGTCACTGGCTTGCAAGGCGAGCGCTCTAACCACTGAGTTACAGGAACCCCTTGAATCCTTCTACCTTGTATCCCCTATACACTAAAGGCTCCCTAGATGGAACCTGCGCGAGGTTAGCACATGAAAAGGCGCCATGTAATGTAATGTAAGTCAACGCAATTTCTTGGTTGTTCTCAGCCAATTACCCCGTCTGGCTTCCGTGTGGGGATGAAGCTGGAGGCAGTGGATAAGAAGAACCCATCACTGATCTGCGTATCCACGATTGCTGACATGGTGGACAATCGGTTGCTGATACACTTTGACAACTGGGACGACAGCTATGACTACTGGTGAGAGTCTGCAGTGTTCGTTTGGGGACTTTGTTGTATCTGGTAGATGTGTTCCCTTTACCACTGTCCAAACACTCGGCCATGATTAAACACAACACACACACTCACACAGAGGTTTGGAAGAACTCCCATTGCCTATGGTTGGGCCTACTGGATTTACACAAATATGTAACAATAGAATAATAATCCTTGCATTTGACACAACGCTTTTCGCTTCTTCAATCTAGACGTCTCAAAGCGCGTCACTGAATATACTGTAAAGTCAATTGACTGTATTTTTTGTGGGCGAAACGCGGCAGCCAGTTGCGCACAGCAGCGTCCCCCACAAACAGCAATGGGTTGAAACGACCAATTTATTAAATTTTGGGGGGAGGGATTTTTATCCGGCATGTGTGGGTGTGTGGGTGTAGCGTAAAAGAACTGGGAATTGAACCCAGAACTCTCACTTGCACAGTGAGTGAGTGCTCTAACCACTGAGTTGAGAAGGGCAGCAACAAGGTTCAAGTGGGTGCAATACATTGGCCCCATCATTAATTGTTTTAAATTAGTTTTATCGATGTGGCTGCTGTAAAGTCGGTCATGAATTAGACTGGAGGGTGTGTGTGTGTGTGTGTGGGTGGGTGGGTGGCGGAGGGGTGGAATTAACTAGATTTCACTTTAAAACAATAAAGCGCGAGTGGGCTGCTTAATTAAAGCTGCTCTAAAGTATTGACTTTAGACACTACCCCGGCTCTGCGGCGCATGTTGTCACTGTCTTTATTGCGTGGTGTGTACGAGAGATATTGTGAGCACGTTCCTCTTCCGCGCAGCACGGCCGAAACGCCTTCACACACCCGAATAAAAAAAAGCTTAGTGGTTAGAGCACTCACTTTGCAAGCGAGAGACCTGGGTTCGATTCCCGGCGGGTCAGAGAGAAACCATGGGCAGGTTTCCTTACTAAACGCACATACACAAACACGCGCCTGATAATATATCCAGAGAAAAAACCCAATAATAAATTGGTCATTTCAATCCACGACTGTTTATGCGCAATTGGCTGCTGCGTCTTGCCCCCCCCCCACCCCAAATAAACAGTCGATCCATTTAGCAATATTTGCAGCTCTCGTGTAGAGAGCTATGTAAATGCGAGTTGTATTTTCTGTGAAGAGCTTTGAGACGTCTCAATGACGGG
>CM068763.1:9393956-9711193 GCA_035084275.1 Hydrolagus colliei | reverse complement strand
TACCACACACACACACACACACACACCACACACACACACCACACACCACACACACAGACACACCACACGCACACACACACCACACACACAGACACACCACACGCACAAATGCAAGAATTATCATTAATCTTATTTGTTTTTATTATTGTAATGATCTGTCGTGTCCGTTGTACCTAGAGCTGGGCGTCCACCAAAGTACCTGAAGTTGCAGATCGTGAAACAAGAAGAAGGTGCAGACTACAAGAAACTCCAGGTTACTGAGACTCTCTCCCAATTCAAAACCTTCGCCCACAGAATAGCCTACAGGTCACAGCCCTTCACAGCGTATTCCTTGAAGCTCTTTGAGACGTCTCTCGAAGGCGCTGTGTCAAACTCGAGGAGTATTTTTTTAACCATTACAGACATAAATCATTTATGGAAGTGTAACTTCAAACACTCGCTTTGAATTTCTGAGGCCTGGTTTGGATACTGTTGCGCTACGCGATGTTGGGCTGACCTACACCAAAAATACTGTGACTAATATTCATTTCTCTTTAGCTCCATGCATTTTGGGGGGAGTTGTGTGTGTGTGTGTGTGTGTGTGTGTGTGTGTTGTTTTTATCTCTGATCACCTCTCTCCTCACAACAGCACCCGTTGCCTTCGCTCTACCGGGTTTCTCCTCCTCCTCCCCCGAATCCTCCGCTCCACCATCTTCGGCCGTGCCTTCAGCCACTACTCCCCAGAGGCTTTGGAACTCCCTTCCTTGTTCCCTTCGCCTTGCCCCCCCGAACCCCCCCCCTACCCCTTCCTATTTTCAAATCTCGGCTAAAGACCTTTCTCTTCGTCTGTAGTTCCAGTGACTTTCTTCCCTCCCCCCCCAACCCCCCCCCAACCTCGGCTTGGCCCCAGGATCTGTTATTGTGAAGCGCGCTTGAGATGTCGCGTGGAGTGAGTGAGTGAGTGAGTGAGTGAGTGAGTGAGTGAGTGAGTGAGTGAGTGAGTGAGTGAGTGAGTGAGTGAGTGAGTGAGTGAGTGAGTGAGTGAGTGAGTGAGTGAGTGAGTGAGTGAGTGAGTGAGTGAGCGAGCGAGCGAGCGAGCGAGCGAGCGAGCGAGCGAGCGAGCGAGCGAGCGAGCGAGCGAGCGAGCGAGCGAGCGAGGTTCGCTCGCTCACGAGCGTTAAATCCGAGTTGTTGTTGTTGTTGCTGTTATTTAATCGCCTCTCCTCCCGTGCAGACAGCGACCACGGCCTCCAGCAAGCCCTCCATCAGTCTGTATTCATGTCTTCCGTGTCATCCCTGCCTTCGCAGCATCGTCTTCGCCTGTGCTGGGAACAGACCAGCAAACTGCTCCCCGAGGTGGCCGGACACACCGCCGGGAGAGTGATCAAGTGGTCCGTAGACGAGGTGAGAATTCTGCCGGCAAAATGGGTCGTGGGAAGTGACGGGCGATTTATTTTATCCGGTGTCCCGGGATCTTTAGTAACTGAAAAAGATATATATTGGGTTCGCTCAGCCCACGGCTGTTTGTGGGACATTCCTGAGCGCGGTTGGCTTCTGCGTCTCGTCGGCAAAATAAAAATAACAGTAATAATCCTTGCATTTTGATGTAGCACTTCTCACGTCTGCTCGGCGTCTCAAAGCGCTTCATGGAATATAGTGTAAAGTGAATTGACTGCACACTTGTGGGCGAAAATTCAATCCGTTTTGCAATATAATCTCGCAAGCGCTTTTGAGATTTGACAACCGGGCGATAAACTACTGTACAAATGTAAAGATTATTATTATTGTTATCTATCTGACCAGGAACAGAGAGGAGCTTGTTTTTTAACATCTTACCTGAATGATGACTACTCTTAAGTCTTCCCTCCCACTGCCCCCAAACCATCCCACCCGCATTTAAGCTAGAGCTACAGCCTGCACTAAAAAGCTCTGATGTGGGACGACCTTCTAACCACTCATCGGCTACAAATGACCTTAATTTTGCTTATTTATATTTACGGAGTAAAGAAACCTATTGCACTTTGCCAGGATTCTAATAACAGTCTGTCCCAATTTCCACAGGTAGCTGACTTCGTACAGAGTTTACCAGGGTGCAAAGAACAAGCCTCGGTTTTCAGGGAGGAGGTGAGTTTTGCCTCGTGTGGGTGGTTGAAGCCGAAATGTTGCTTGCCGTTTGCATTTGGAGCTCCTGTAACTCAGTGGTCAGAGCGCTCGCCTCACAAGCGTGAGACCTGTGTTCGAATCCAGGCAGGGCAGGGCGAAACCTCGGGCAAGTTTCCTTACTCCACACACACACACGCCTAATAATAATCCCTCAATAAAACTGTTTGTGGGGGACGCTGCTGCGCGCCATTGGCTGCCGTGTTTTGCCCACAGGTATAAATACAGTCAACTCACTTTACAGTATATTCTGTGAAGCGCTTTGAGGCGTCTAGAAGACGTGAAAAGCACTACATCAAATGCAAGGATTATTATTACTATAATCTGTTAATCCGTTTCCGGGTCCGCGTGTGGTTTCTGTTTGCCTGTTAACCCTTTCAGAAACCTGCACACACCCATTCTACACCACCGCCACAACAACAACAACAACAATAAAATTACATTGACAGAGAGCCTCTCACGTCGGGAGGACGTCCCAAGGCTCCGAAAAGCTCAAGTCTGCCCAGCAGATGTCGCTGATCCTTGTAAAATGACCGCAATAGTGTGTGTGTGTGAGTGTTTGTGTGGGGAGTGAGTGGTTGCTTGCAGAGGGGTTAAGGTTAATGCAGTGGCTTCCAAACTTTTATAGCGCCCCCCCCCACTAACTCAACAAAGCTTTGTTGTACCCCCCCTTCACATCAACTAATTTTCGCAAATGATAACAGCAAATTCAATATTTTCTATACCTGTTTTTAATCAGTTTTTTAAAAAAGTATTAGCAAAAAACATTCAATTGTTTTCAAAAAAAATGTAATGAAATGAAAAAAATTCTTCAAATTGTGAAACCAATTACAGTACATACATTTACAACTTGTAACACTTAGAATTTCTTAGTGTGATGTGTGAGCTTGCTATTCTGAGCAAAGTTTCTCCCTGACTGCCTGCCTGGCTCACTCACTCATTCGCTGACTGTCTGCCCGACTCACTCGCTCGCTCGCTCACTCACTCACTCACTCGCTCGCTCGCTCGCTCACTCACTCACTCGCTCGCTCACTGTCGGTCTCACTCGCTGACAGCCTTGCTCACTCTCAGGTCCTAGCGCTGTCGTACCCTCTTTCCATCCCCTGGTGAACGACGTATTAGCGAACGTCGCAACGTGAAGCGGGGTTTACCTGTAATAAGAACACTTATCAGCCACGCACCCCAGAGTTTGGACACCACTAATTCTCTGAAGCGCTTTGTGACGTCTAGAAGGAGGTGATGAGGCGCTATATCAAATGCGAGGATTATTATTATTATTTGATCATTGACTGTTTCTTCTTTTCTTGCGTGCGGTGGTGGTGGTGGGGGCGGCTGTTCTTTGGACACAAACAGCAGATCGACGGAGAAGCCTTTTTGCTGTTGACACAGATGGACATGGTGAAAATCCTGAGCATTAAGCTGGGACCCGCACTGAAAATCTACAATTCCATCATCATGTTCAAAAACGCAGAAGAGAACGAGACGAACGTCTACTAATGTGGGGGTGGGGGGGACGGGAGAGACGGACGGACGGACTTATAGCTGGAAAACTGGATCGAGGATTAATTTGAGCCATTGCTTCTTCTTCTGCTTCTCCTTCTCCTTATTCCCTCTTGAGTTAAGACCTGAAGCGAAATGTGTGCGACGGAGGGTTTTGAAGTGGGCCGAGCACGTCAGGTCCAGGGCCAAGGGAAGAAGACAATTAGCGGACACAAGGGAATCGTTCCGAAATACAACTTGTTTCCACGGTGACTGTCTCTGTGTGAGTGTGTGTTTTGTGCGTGTCCGTGTGTGTGTGTGTGTGTGTCTGGTGTGTGTGTGTTTTTTAAAAAAAATGTTTATTGTTGGTTTGGGGTACGTCAACTTTTTTTTAAAAGAAAAAGCAAAACTTTATTCAGGGAAACGTATTATAATTTTTTTTTGTTCCGATGTCTTCCGATGCCCACATTGCACCAGCGTTCCAGCCTGTTGTTCGGGAATATGGGATTCTTTCCTGGAAATAAAGTCTCTTTTCCCCGTGCAGTTTCCCCATGCTCTACCCACCAGCCCGACACCTACTCCCCCCCACCACCCACCCCCAAAGCCCCCTCACGCCAAACAGAGATTTGTGACGTTAGTTTGAATTGTCTCTAAAGCCAAACAAATGTACAGAGATTCTAGAGTTTGCAGAGTCATAGAGTCCTGTAGCTCATTGGTTAGAGCACTCGCCTTGTAAGCGAGAGACCTGGGTTCGATTCCTAGCAGGGTAAAACCTTGGGCAAGTTTCCTTACTCCACACTCCTGATTAAAAAAAACCCTCAAGAGAAAAGAACCAATGATAAATTGGTCACTTCAACCCACGACTGTTTGTGGGACACTTCAAGGTATACTCTGTGAATCACTTTGAGACGTCTAGAAGATGTGAAAAACGCTACATCAAATGCACGGATTATTATTATTATTATTACAGAAAGAGTGAAAAAACGAGAATAAAGAAGTGGAGGGAGGGATAGGAGGTTACAAGGTGACCGTTGTCCCAGCGATGAAAAGTGATGTCTGCCTACCTTTCCCACCCACACTTTGTAACAGACACTAAAGAAACATTATATAATTTGAAGTTCTCTCGGAGGAAGATCGATCATTAAATTGCACAAGTGAACTTAAACCTTTCTACTGCTGTCTTCATTCTAACCTAACTCTGAATGTACTGAGCCAATATTTTTTCCGCCCCCCCCCCCCCCCGGCCTCATTCTACAACCGATGTACATTGAAGTTGGTTTCAAACCCGGCTCGATCGGTGGCTCTCTTGCCTCCGAATCGGAGAGTTGTGAGTTCAACACTCACCTCTCTGCCTCATCCCTCCCAACAACAACAACAACAAGAAATTACATTTATAGAGCGCCTTTCACGTCGGGAGGACGTCCCAAGGCGCTGCACAGGAGGCGTGTGACCCGAGCTGAGAGGGGAGTGTTTGGGAAGGGGTGAAACACGAAGGGGAGGTAAAAAAGTTCGGGGTGGAACAAAAGGCACGGTCGAAGAGGAAAGTCTTCAAACCGGCCTTGAAAGAGGAAAGGGAAGAAACGAAACGGAGGGATTGAGGGATGGCACTCCATAGGGTGGGACAATGCAAAACACAGCAATTCTAGGGCCTGAATGAACTTCTCAAAGCGGCTGAAATCCAACCCATTCCTGAAGTACCATTTGTGGATACAAACGCTGGTAAAATCGTTCGCCCTCAACACTGTCGGGAGGTGTTTGTGGGACGTTGCTTGTGCGAATTGGCTGCTGCGTTCTCCCACATAAACAGTCACTTTGCTTCGGAGTTTGTCCTGTGATTTTATTATCAATAATGAAACGCACACTGTTTCGTCAGAACATCCGTGTAGCGCCTTTTCTGTCAGGCTGATGTCCCATGGCACTGGACAGTGAAGGGTTTGGACCTGAGAACATGGAAGAATTTGAGCTGATCTTATAGAAACCAATAAGATTATTAAGGGGCAAGACAGAATAGACAGTGGGAGACTTTCCCATGTTGGAGAAAATATAACTAGGGAGGGGGGGTCATAGTTTTAAGATTAGGGGGTCAGCTTTTTCGCACTGAGTTGAGGAAAAACCTCTTCACTCAGAGGGTAGTGAATTGATGGAATTCTCTACCCCAAAGGGCTGTAGATGCTCAGTCCTTGGAACATATTCAAGACTGAAATCGACAGATTTCTTCCAGATTAAGGGATATAGGGATAAGGAGGGCAGGTGGGAGTTAGATTAGAAGATCAGCCATGATCTTATTGAATGGTAAGGGAGGAGGGGGGCAGGCTCGAGGGACCAAATGGCCTACTGCTGCTGCTCCTAATTCTTATGTTTTTATGAGATGCGGTTTGAAGTCATGAGAGTCAGAGAGCCAAGGGGCTGGAAGGCATGAGCGAAGAGGAAGACCTTGAGACAGACCCTGAAGGAGACGAGGGAGGGAGGGAGTGAGGGTGGCGAGGGGGGTGGGGGTGTTGGAGTCGGGGGCGAGGCGAGACGGTGGGGCTCTGGTTTGGTCATTGCTTTTACTCAGTGCGCGAGAGAACGTCCTGACGTGTTCCTGAGCGCTTTGAAACATCTCAAAGACGCAATGAGGCAGTTTATAAAATGCAAGGATTAGTATTATTAGTAGTATTATTGTTGTCGTGTTGCTGAGGGCGGCAGTGTTGCTCAGCTGGACACAGAAGCCAGGCACACAGCCAGTGACCTTTGTCTCGCTCTCCCACGGCTATCAGTCACGTCTCCTCGCAACGTTTACCCTTTAAAGCTGGAGCCTTCTCTTAAAGCCACTCGTATGTTCGTCATTGATCGCTGCGGGATGAGTGAATGTCTGAGGAACTTCCACAACCAAGGCGTGGAGAGGTAAACTAGTGCAAGGGAAAGAATAATAATAATAATAATAATCCTTGCATTTGCTGTCAGGTGAATTGACTGTATATTTGTGGGCGAAACGCGGCAGCCAATTGCTCACAGCAGCGTCCCCCACAAACAGTCGTGGATTGAAATGATCAATTTTATTATTGTTTTTTTTTGAGGGATTGTTATTAGGTGCGTGTGTGTGTGTGTGTGTGTAGTAAGGAAACTTGCCCAAGATTTTGCCCTGACCTGCCTGGATTCGAACACAGGTCTCACGCTTGTAAGGCAAGAGCTCCAATCACTGAGCTACAGGAGCTCCACGAGAAAATAAATGACCCAAGCTAAACAAAAGACCCACCTTTGTTGTCTAAGGAATTCTTATTCAAGGGCAAGGAGGATATGCCAGATAGCCCTGGCCAATGGCATTCTCGACAGCCAGCAGATGTTGTGAGAGGTGAAGTCAAAGCCAATTTATTTTTGGAAGCTAGTCTCTCTTTACCTTCTCCCCCCCCACCTCCCCACTCACCATCCCCACCTGTCCTCTCAGACGCGAGGAAAGTGCCTCGTCTCTGTTTGGCAACTTTACAGCGTTAACAGATGGGACAGTGATTACTGGAGGAAAAACAACAGCGAGTCTTGCGAACTTGCATTCACATATCGCCCTTCGCGTAGTATAAGAACAACAATAAGGATAATCCATGCATTTGATATGGACTGATCACATCGTGGAGACTTCTCAAAACGTTTCACTGTAAAGTCAATTGACTATATTTTGCGAATGATGCACGCCATCCGATTGATGTATAATAGATACATATCTATTGGAGTCCTGTAGCTCAGTGGTTGGAGCACTCGCCTTGCAAAACGTGAGACCTGGGTTCAATTCCAATCAGGGTAAAACCTTGGGCAAGTAAGTTTCCTTACCCCACACAGCCTGATAATAATCCCTTGAAACCAAAGACAATAATAAATTGGTCATTTCAATCAAGACTGTTTGTGGGGACACTGTGGACGCATTTGGCTGCTGCGTTTCGCCCACAAATATATAGTCAATTCAGTTTTCAGTATTTTCTGTGAAGCGCTTTGAGACACCTCGAAGGCATGAAAATTGGCTGTATTAGATGCATGAGTTAATCTTCTTGTTAGATATTCATATTCCGTCCACAAAATAGATAGTCAATTCACTTTACAGTATAATATGTGAAGTGCTTTGAGACACCTTGGAGATATGATAAGACGCCATATCAAACACAAGACCTATTATTTATTGTTAGTAGCATATGTTACAGATATACAGGATAGGGTCTCCGAGCTGGAGTGGATGAAAAACCAGACCTCGAGACACAGTTTTACGAAGACGACAAAAGTGGCTAATGCTGGTTCAAAATAACATTTCAATTAATATAATGACTTTGGCGCAAAATAACAGTTTTGCCCTCTCTTTTCAAATTTCGAGTTTGAAGTTATAAATTGTCTCTGTGCGTGTGTTTGCTTGGGAGGCAGTAGGGAGAGAGAGAGAGAGAGAGAGAGGGGTGGCGGGGAGGAGTACATTTCACCAGATTAAATTAATTTACAGATTCAGTGTACTTATAACTTTTTAATTTGTTTATTAAATCAGATGTTCTTTTCGAACACCCACTAATGAATCAAAATACATTGCATTCAGCGTTTCTACTCTGTACTCTGTACAGAGGACATTATTAATGGAGCCAGCTGGGGCTACAAATCAATAAAATAGTCCATTAAAAGGGTTCCCAAGGACAAAGCCTTACCCTCTCATATCTGGTTACGTCAGACACTGTTAGTGGCAGAAATTTTAATAAGACAGATTCATTATAATAGTATGTATTTATACAGCGCCTTTCGCCTGAAAATGCATGCCCCGAAGTGTTCCCTACAAAATGCCATTGATTGGAAATGAATCTGAATGTTGTTTTAATAAAAAATCCTGATGTGTTTTTTATTTGCATAAACGCAAGTGGCAGTTTCGCTAAGTCAGCAATGTTGCATTATGTATGCAGTATATCTATATATATAACATTGAGATGAGCTGTGCTTTACTTTGTGTGGATGAATTTGGATGGCGTGAGGGAATATATGATAGAATTATCACGCAATTTACGTTAGCTGAGCGCCTTCCATGTCCGGAGGACATCTCGAAGTGCTTGGATGTAAACGGGGACAAATGGGAATTGACTCTACACCTCAGAGAAATTGGAAATAAATAACCCGATGATAGACAATGTCACAGAACATTACCAGTTGGAATTCCCGGGGGGAGGGGGAATATTCAGGTTGGAATTGGGTACATTATTGTACTCCAATCTCTTGACTGTGAAGCCGGGTTTTCTTAACAGAAAAGGACAGGAAAACGCCCTCAGAATGAGGCAGAATTTAAAAATTGTGCAAATTGATTGGGCCCTCTGAAGTGCTACATAAGGAAATCTAGCCCTGGGTATAATTTCTCCAGCAGATGTCGGCAGGGAGAGAAACCTTAAAGTCCAGATTGAGTTAGTGAAACGAAACGCTGGTGTTTAATAATAATAATAATAAGCCTTGCATTTGATGTAGCGCTTTTCACGTCTTCTAGCCTGTGTCTCAAAAGAGTTCCACAGTGTATACTGTAAAGTGAATTCACTGTACAGTTGTGGGATAATAGCGCACATTACAATGTCTTGGGAGCTTATCGATCGCGATTGATCGAGGAGAACCATGGAGATTTGCAACACAGGCCGATTTCTTTGTAGGAAAACACTGATTACGTCTGTGTCTAGACGGTCAAACCAATTCCCTTGTGGGCCGAGCGTCGAGAGAGGTGAGTGGTTGGAAAGCCATCAGCTTCTTTAAAGGTCCGGTAGCATCGATTTGGGAGACAGGGAGATGACATTTTGCTTCGGAGCCGTTAAAATAGGTTCATTCACCGAGTGATGGCCTCTCGCTCTCTCTGTCCCTGTTGAAAGGTTCTGGGAATCTGTCTCTGTCATTCGCAAACAATGGTTTGATTTGGGTTGTGTTGGCCTTTTTGTAGGGTCAGCAATAGGGCCTCGAATCATGATCCCTAAATCAATAAGGTTTCCCCACTGCCCTCCCCCTCGAAACTTTCAGCCAGCGAATTCATCATCTCATCTGAAATTTAATCGGAATCAACATAGCCAGCCAATTCCGTGTGTTACAACACTGATTGGGTGACCTGTGAAGTTGAACAACCTAGGTGTTCAGTACAGGCCAAAAATAAAGGCTTTAATGCAATGATTTCATAGGGAGGGACGCCTACCCAAATAAAAGACAGCGCAAAGAGGCTTAAAAAGATGACAATACACCATTTAGAACCATTTCAAACGAGCCGACTCAAAGTGCTTCACAGGACCCACTCGCTTCGCCCACAAATATACTGTACAGTCAATCCACTTTACAGCATATTCTGCGAGGCTGTTTGACGTGAAAAGCTCTACATCGAATGCAAGGATTATCTATCATTATTATAAGAAAGAAAATCGACAGTGTATTTCGTGGGCGAAACGCCGCACTCAATTTGCACGCAGCAGCGTCCCACAAACAGCCATGGGGAGTGGAGCGAGCGAGCGAGCAAGTGATTTATGTTTTCATTTGAAAATAGTTCGGGGGCCAGTTCAGGAAAGCAGACAATCTTAATAATGATAATTCTCGCATTTGATATCGCGCTTTTTACGTCTTCCAGACGTCTCAGAGCGCTTCACAGAATGTACTGTAAAGTGAATCGACTGTATATATTTGCGGGCGAAACGCGGCAGCCGATGGCGCACAGCAGCGTGTGTGTGTGTGTGTGTGTGTGAGACTCTCTGTTTTAGACCCTGAGAGATGATGGGTGGATGGATGGATGGATGGAGGAGATTCAAAAAATCTTTTGAGTTGAGAGGAGTGGGAGGAGAGAACTTTTGTGAGTTGAGATGGGATGGAAAAGCAATTTTTGACACACACTCAAAGAGAGACAGACATACACACACGTACACAGACAGAAAGTCAGTAGAAGAAGATTTGTTGCTAGAGACCAACTTCACCAAATGATTGACATGACATAGGCAGTTTCCTGTCTGTTCAATTTCTCTCTCTCTCCCCCCCCCCCCCACCCCCACTTCTCCTCCCTCCTTCCCCACATCCCTAGTCAAGAGAGAGAGAGGGAGAGAGAGAGAGAAATAAAATGAAAGAGAGGTAAGAAAGCAACTGCAGCATCAAACTCTCCCTAGTTTCTTCCAACCCTGACCACAATAGAGGGAGAGAAGGAGGGAGAGAGGGGGAGGAGGGATAGAGAGAAAGACAGAGAGAGAGAGAGAAAGGATGGTTTAAATGCCACCAGGAAACAGTGTACAGCCCACTGCACAAAGAGGAGGAAGAGAAGAGGTTGTGTTTGTTGTGTGGGTTGGATTTGGAGCTTGGATCCTGGCTGTGAGAGAGAGGAAGACACACACACACACACAACACACACACACACAGAGGCACAGCCAAAGGAACTATTCCCCAACCCTGGAGAGAAGGTGAGAGATAGAGACAGAGAGAGAGAGAGAGATTGGCAGAGACTTTGGCTGCTCAGCTTCTTTCTGTCGAGTGTGGAGGAGACTGAACATACAGTGAGTGATGGAGTGAGTGAGTGAGTGATGGAGTGAGTGAGTGAGTGGCTGGCAAGGCTTTTGAGAAGGAGTATTTTTGAAGCAGGGAGTGTGGACAGACTGGGATAAACAGGGCTACAGACTCGTCCATCCACTCTCTGCCCCCAGCGTAAAGTTGGCTGTGTGTTTCAGTGTGTGTGTGTGTATATGTGTGAATCTATGTGTCTGTGTGTGTGTCTGTCTCTGTGAGTGTGTGTGCCTGTGACATGTGAGTGTGTGTGTCTGTGACATGTGAGTGTGTGTGTCTTTCTGTTCGTGCCTGTGTGTTTCAGTGTGTGTGTTTGTGAGTCTATGTGTGTTGTGTGTCTCTCTCATTGAGTGACTCTTGAATTGGGGGCTTTTTGCCAGTAATGCCGTTTCCTTCTCTAGCTTTTCTTATTGCTAAAGAAAAATATGAATCGCTCGGTCAGCCAGTCAGTCAGTAAGTCAGCGTGTATGGCCTGAACTGCTTAATTCAGTGCCGATAGAATTGGGACCTTTGTCTGGTGTGATGACAGCGCCTGAGTTCAGTGTAACTCGCTTTCTCAATGTGGTCTCTGCACATAATAATAATACTTGCATTTGATATAGCGCTTTTCACACCTAGACGTCTCAAAGCGCTTCAAAGAATGTACTGTAAAGTGAATTGGACTGTATATTTGTTCGTCCCTTCCCTGGCCTCCTTCAAATCCCGCCTCAAGTCAAGTCTCCTCTTCGATGGTCCCATCGACAACTCCTAACCTCCCACCACTCTTCCCTTCCCCCACTCCCCCCCGTCCCCAGCTCGGGCCTGACACAGTGACTGTCCAACGCCTTGGGACGTTCCCCCTGACATGTGCTGTAACGTGTCATTTTGTTCCACGTGTTGGTTGCCAATTGCGCACAGCAGTGTCCTCACAAACAGCCGCCGCTCGATCGACCAAATTATTATTGTTCTGATCTCTTGAGGAATTATTATCACCGTACGAAAATACACCAGACAAATTCCTCCATTACAATAGCAGACGAAATGCCAATCAGCGTCAGGAATGGAGTTTGCACTCTTAACTCCTTTTGAGTGTGTGTGTGTGTGTGTGTGTGTGTGTGAGAGAGAGTATGTGTGCGTGCGTTTTGTCGGTTGCGATTTCTGCGCCCCCCCAAAGAAAAAGAAATGTTTCCAAGTGCCCAGTAATGGGATCCACCCTTCTCTATTTTGCCCTCACCGCGCCCGTCTGTTCATTTTCAGATTCTACGGTGAAAATGTCGACGAGGAGAGACGAACGGAGACAGGCTTGCCTGGTGGGTAACTACCGGTAACTCCCTTTGTATCTAAGAACAATAGTAAAATTGGTCATTCGAATCCACGACTGTTTGTGGGGGAACGCGGTCGGCTGCCGCGTTTTGCCCACAGATGTACGGTCGATTCACTCTATTCTGTGAATCGCTTTGAGACGCCGTCTCGAAGACGAGGAAAAAGGCGCTACATCAAACGCAAGGATTATTATCAATATTATTGTGAGAAAACTGCCGTTTGTATACGGAGGGGACAGAGCGGGTAAATGGAACTGAAAGGAGGATCATTTGGGTTTAAAAAGCCAGCGCAGCTCCGATGGAATAAAAATGGTCTCCGTCTGTGCTGTAATTCGCCGTGTCTCTGTAAAGTTTTCTCAGACCAGGAAGGATGTTTTGCCGTCCTTTGTAGCTGCATTAAAAACATCCACACTAATCAATTTCTAAGTGTCAGTTTCCATCGCCGAATCCCTATTTAAATCCCCCCCCCCCCCCCCCTTTAATTTGCTGCAGTAATTAAAAGCGGAGATAATAATGGTTAAGAGTTTTCCAGGCGTAAAATGATCAAACAATCTTTGTCATTGGGTCCTTAATTGTTAAATTGTGCTTTAAAAGGCAATTTGCTGACAGGTTCAATGGCTGCTCTGTGCAGCGTTGACCCGGCTAACTGATTTTAATGTTGCCTTGGACATTTGGAAACATTTGGATGACAAGGTGAGGCATTGGCTCAGAGTACACCGATTCCTGTCCTGAGACATATTATTTGGAGCACTCACCTTGACAGCAAGGAAGGACTCAGGTTTGATGACCGAGCAGGGAAAGTTTTCTTCCTCCGCACGCCTCTGTTTGCCTAGCGTTCAATAGGAACCTGTCTGTTGGCAGATCGCTTTCCGGAGGGGTAATTACAAAAAAAGTAATAATTTGGTCACTCAATCCATGACTGTTTGTTCTGTGCGCAATTGGCTGCCACATTTCTCACACAAAATGCAGTCAATTCGCTTTACGGTATATTCTGCGAAGCGCGTTGAGATGTCCCAACAATGTGATAAGGCTCTACGTCAAATGCGGGGGTTATTATATTAGATTATTTCTCTTTGAAGTGGATATATGTGTCTTTCTGAAAGTTTTTGTGATCCTCACACCTGTTGGATTGGTTCAGTTTTGTGCTGCCCACAGCTCTGCGACCCCCCCCCCCCCCCCCTACCTCCTAACCTCCTACCAATCTGCCTGCCCGCTCCGCTCAACAAGCTCCGGCCTGCTCCACGTCCCCTGACCCCCAAACTTTGGTTCTCCATCCAGCAGTTCCTCTGCCTCTCCCCCTCCCTGGCCTCCTTCAAGTTCCACCTCAAGACCCTCCTCTTCGATGGTCCCATCGGCAACTCCTGATCCCTCCCTCCCTCCCTCCCTCCCTCCCTCCTGTCCTCGCCTGTTACAAAGTCAACCCTTGGGGTCTGCTGCTCCCTCCGATTGCTTGGTTTGTGATTAGCCTCCGACGTGTGTACTGTCTCACTCTGCCCGAAGGCTCGCGGGCCTGCGTTTCCAACCCGCTCTGTGATATTTATGTATAATTAATTACCGCTCCCTTTGATATCCAAAGGATGGGGGTTTTATAAAGTTCCTAAAAAGGTGAACTCATTGGATAGAAACGAGCTTTGATTCAATTGAATTTGTTTGGCTTCGAGCAATAAAATGTCTCATATCAGTAGGCTCGTGAGACGCGCAAAGTCCCTCTTGTTCTTCGCATGTAAAAGAGCATCTTTTTTTGTCTTAAAGGCAAATTCTCCAATTCCCTCTCTTTCAAGAACTGCAGAAAACCAGCTGCCAAATTAAGGCTGAATTTCGTTCTTCTACATAATCCTGGGGGAGTGTTAGACCTATTAATAATAGTAATCTTAACATTGAATACAGCGTCTCTAATGCCAGGTCCCAAAGCGCTTCACAGGACATGCTGCAAAGTGTAGTGACTGTGTGTTTTGCGGGCAAATGTGGTTGCAAGTTAGCAACGTCCCACAAACACTCATGGAGAGAGTGACCAAGCTTTTCTTGTAGGGTGGGGGCGGGGTGGGGGAGGGGTGGGGGGTGCGGGGGGGGAATTGATGTCCAAGACACTGGGAGAGAGAAACTCCCTTCTCTTTTCGAGTATCGCAACAACAACAACTTTGATTTATATAGCGCCCTCCATGCTGGACGGCGTCTCGGGGTGGTGGGGGTGGGGATGGTGGGAGGTGTGGGTTGGGGGGGACCTGTTAGAACCATTTGCCTCACAAACCACACCGTCACACTATCTCCCCACATGCCAGTATATCCCGTGAAGTGCTTTGGGATGTAGACTGGGGGCAATCAGAGGTGGGATTCTCCCTCCTCTCCCCCCTCCCCACCACCCCCCACCCGTTAGCCCTTGAAATCACGAGACTCTTAAACACTTGGCTTCCGATTCTGAAACGCGAACGCGGTTTCATTAATCCCAAGCCCTTTCACCAGGGCATCAAGTCTCAGGCAGGGCTCTGGGAACATCTGCAACCAATTTCGTCTCTCAACAATTAATTGTGCACTTTAGCAATGATTATTTTTGGCTGCGCTATTACCCCCCCCCCCTTCCCCCCCCCCCCCCCCCCCCCACCCACCGCCCCCAAACACAAACACTGCTCCTTTCAACTTTTTAACGCCGAACGCAACAACTTTACGCGTGTGTTTTGGGAATTCGTTTGATCCCTTTGGTAACAAAGATAGGTTTTTTTCGCCGGCCCACTAAGTGCATTTTCCAACTCGCTGCAGGAATGTGAGCAAATGTTGGAGTCAGGCTCCTCTTTATCGCAGTCAGGATCGTGGGAAGCATTTCAATGTTCCAGTTCACGTGGTGGCAATTCGCGGCGTGTCAGTCAGGCACAGTTGCCCAGACTTTAGGCTCAATGGCGAGTGTGTTGATAATCTAGTGAATGCAGAATTTGCACCAGATCGGTTTTAACTCCAGCGTTTTAGATCATCTTCCAATTTTTATCTTGCTCACCGTTGAGCGCCGATCAATTCATTCCCCTTCTCACACACTAATTGCACTTTATAGTATTAGCTAGAGCAGCACTTTGAGACGTCATTCTGCCTTGAAAGGCTCTATACCAAATCAATCAATCAATCAATCAATCAATCAATCAATACTTACATTTATATAGCGCCTTTCACATCGGGACGATGTCCGAAGGCACTGTACAGTTAGGTAGGGACAAGAGCAGGGGGTGAGGGGTCGGGGCAGGACGAAGAAGACTAGGAAAATCTATATATTTGTATATATATAAACTGTATATTTGTGGGCGAAACGCAGCCAAATTGCGCACAGCAGTGTCCCACAAACAGTCATGGAAGTGGGTTTAACAAATGGGGGGGGGGAAAAGTTTTCAAGGGGAGGGGTATACCAAAGCTACTATTTACGAATTCAGGCAGGTCAGGGAGAAATTTGGGGTAAGTTTCCTTACTCCACACACTCGCCTAATAATAATCCCCCCCACCAAAAATACGATAATAAAATTGGTCATTTCAAATCTATGACTGTTTGTGGGGACACCGCTGTGCGCAACTGGCTGCTGCGTTTTAGCTCGCAAATACACAGTCAGTTACACTGTACAGTGTATTCTTTGAAGCGCTTTGGGACGTCTAGAAGACGTGAAAAGCGCTATACAAATGCAAGGATTATTATTATTATTCTCGCTGCAAATCAGGCACATCGCAGGGTCAGCTGTGCGTCTTGATACATGACTCAACCCATCACGCCTTGCTTAAGAGTCTATTCCCAGCTGAGAATTCCATGCATCCCACCTACATATGGAGATTTCCAGAGATAGACTGCTGGAATGGAATGTGAACTCTCTCTCTCTCTCTCTCTCTCTCTCTCTTTCTCTCTTTCTCCCCGGACGGATGCATCTTGTAGGACTAATCCCGGAGAGCTTTAGGCCCGAGTTAGTGAGAGTCGAGGCTCGGGGATAAACACAGTGCGCTTTGCGTAACCTCTGGAATCTAACCGGCCGGAACTGCAATGCTCTCACAGGAGCAGATTCGCGTCTGCGAGTTGGCCTTGCCATTTAGCACATGGCTCGTGGGAAGTGGTGGGGGTGGAGGGGGGGGGGGGGGGGGGGAGTGGGGTGGGGGGGGAGTGGGGGGGGGGGGGGCGGAGGGAAGGGCCGGAGTTTTTGGCGACAGACTGTTCCGTTCGCTTGCCAAGCCAGTGGCTGAGGACTGCCTTCGCTGTGTACGGGTGACTAAGGAGTCCTTTGACCCTCAGCTGAGTAGAGATTGTTCCCGACCTGCCTGCCAGATTTTGACAGCAGGTCGGGAAGCGCACACTGGATGCGGAGACGGGAACCAGTCCTCGTGAGCTCTCGGTCCCACATTGAGCAGGAGAAACGCATTAATCAAGCCTCGAACGAGGTAGCGTTTACAACAGTAACCGGGTCGAGTTGACATTGTACTTTGACTGGGTTCTCTCTCTGAAAGGAGTCGTCGAATTCGGTACATTTCATCTTGCAAGCGTGCAATACAAATAGGAGGACGGCAGTGGGATTGAAAAAAAATACATCACAATAATAATTTGGTCCCTCAAGCCCTGTTTGTGGGACACCGCTGTGCGCAGTTAGTTGGCACGTTTTGTCCACAAAATATAGTCAAACTTTGCTGCAGGGTTTTGGGATATCTTGACAACGTGATAAGCCGTTACATTAAACGCAAGGATTATTATTATTATTATTATTGTCAATATTAATATTATTCCGTGCAGGATTGGCTGCGGTGTTTCAGAGCGCCCAGCACTTGCCAGATTGTGAAATCCAGCATTACCGTTTGAAGCTCTTGACGAGAAAGTTACAATTGAAAAGGCTTCAAAACTAATGTTGGGTTTAGGCTACTGCCAAATCCTTGGACCCTCTGAAAATGTTGCGTCAATAGAGCAGGAAGAGAGAGTGTAACGATCACCGAGCTCTAGGTATGGATTTCTTTCGGGCAGTTTTCATTGCGTATCTGCAGTTTTCTTTGTATCTGTACGCAATCGGCTGCCGCGTTTCGCCCACAACTACACAGTCGATTCCCATTACAGTATATTCTGTGAAGCGCTTTGAGAGTTCAAGATCGATTTCAAGATGCTCGCTCGTGTTTTCAAATCCCTCCACTCCTCTGCACCCCTGCACCCCCACCCCCCACACCTCCCCACCCCCCACCCCCACCTCTCTGACCTCCTCTCTTTTTGACCGTGCTTTCGGTCAGTCACCTTCTTCCCCCTCCCCACTGGCTTCTCGCTGTTCACGTCTAGAAAACGTGAAAAGACGCTATATCAAATACGAGGATTATTATTAGTACTGTATTATATGTCTCTCCTTCCTTTTCAGCTGAATTGAAACGGGCTCAACATGACCACAGCCGTGGGGTGTGAGGAAGACCGATCGGCGATGGGCCAAGAGAGCTCCGGTCTTCGGGTAGAGAGCCCCCTGCCTCCTCACGGACCCTCTCCCGAGGATTCGCCAGAGCCCGAGGAAGAGACCAAAGGCAGGTTGAGGATGCGTTCCCCCTCCGGCTTTTTCATCGTCCTGGGCGTCTTCATCGTGACGGTGGGGATCGCCATCGCCGTCGTGGGCTACTGGCCGCACAGAAAGTTCCCCAGGAACGGCTCCCACCATCTCAAAGCGCCCGCCGAAGAGGCGCTCAAGTCCCCGTCGCAGTTGAAGACCGAGAAGCTGAAACTCGTCGGCCCCTTGATCATGGGGATCGGGCTGTTTGTGTTCATCTGCGCCAACACGATACTGCACGAGAACCGCGACAGGGAGACCAAGCTGATCGCTCAGAGGAACTTGTACTCGGCGGCCGTGGTCCTCTCTAACGGGGGGCGCAAGGAGGCGGGCGGGGGTCTTGGGAGGCTCTCCCCTGACGGGGGTTTGAGGTGTTTCGAGCAGTGCCGGGCGGGGGAGAGGGGGCTCAGAGCCGCCCGCGGTCACCCTGACCCGGGCGGGTTGGGTGGGTGGACGGACGCCGACCTGCCCGGCGTCAGGCACCAAACCATCCACCAGCTGCTCCATCACCAGAGGCCCTCGCCCTCGCTCTCCCTCCGCAGCCTGCAGTCGGACTCCTGCAACTCGAGCGAGAGGAACCTCAGCGCCTCGCCGGCGGGCGGGTCCGAGGCGGGCGCCGTCCTGCCCGTCATCAAACTCAACAACTGCGTCATGGCGGACGCTCCCGGCGGCTCGGACCCGGGGCCGGAGGCCGAACCGGAGCGGGGGGAGGGGGTGGGTACCACCGAGGACCCGAAGGTCTGGCAGAGCCACGGCTACATCAGGTCGAGCAGCATCCGGAGCGCAGGCGACGCGCCCGGCGTCCTGGCCCTGGCCGGCGACCGTTTGCCGTACAAGTCGTTCTCCACCAGGCTGATTGGCAGGTTCTTATCGCCGGGCCGGGTCAGGAAGGACTACAGCTCGGACCTCCACCTGCCCGCCAAGGCCTGCGGACACGCCAACTCCATCGACCTCGGCAGGGACGGGAACAAAGCGGGCGCCGAGACGGAGGTCAACCAGACCCGCAGCTGGCCTCGCGTGGACCGCGGCAGCCCGGCCAAGTACCTGAAACTGGAGAACCGAGAGGGTTCGTCGGACAGTTTAATCGAAGAGACGGAGCGCGAGTCCGCAAGGGAGGAAGGGAGGGACCTCAGGGGGGCTTCACGGGACTGAGGGGGGGGGGGGGGGACTCTCAGGGGTTTGTGAGACGAGGGCAGCGAATGGAACGACACGCGTTTTGTTCCAGAGACGCTTGTCCATTCGGTCGTCGAAGTAAATGTTCCCTTCGGCTCAGGACAGGAGGGATGGGGCCGTCGGGAAATGAATTGGTCACTCGATGCGCGATTGTTTATGGGGGGGGAACGCTGCCGTGCGCAATCGGCTGCCGCGTTTTTCCCACATATATACAGTCAGTTCACTTCACAGTATATTCTTTGAGGCGCTTTGAGGCTTCTCAACAACGTGATTAGACCCTGAATTAAACGCAAGGATTATTATTATTATTATTATTTGTTGCTCCCATATCACATGCTCACGCCTAGCACCCCGTCCATTCCTTCTCGGGAATGGCTGGGAGCGAGACTAAATGGTGATCGGCTTCGGGGAAAGGGTGGAGTCCTGTAGTTCAGTGGTCAGAGCCTTACAAGCGAGAGACCTGGGTTCAATTCCAGGCGGGTCAGGGCGAAACCTTGGGCAAGTTTCGCCCACAAGTATACAGTCAATTTAATCCACAGTATATCCCGTGAAGAGCTTTAAGGCGTCTAGAAGACGTGAAAAGCGCTATGTCAAATGCAAGGATTATTATTATTATGATTATTATTATTAAGGGTGTACATCACTCCAAAACTCTCTAGCAGTTGGGATTTAGACTGCAGTGAGTTCCACTGTGCGAGATGGATGGCTGTGGGCACTCTCTTCTCAAAGCCTCACCTTCCCTCGAATGCAAAGTCCCTGTTTGAACACGAAGACTAAGATCAGCTCATGTCATTCTCAAGCCCATTCGTTAAGCCCAAGCCACACTGGGAGACGAGCGCCAAAATCACAGCGGAGAGAGGTCACATCCAAAGTCATTCAGGGCCACGTAATTTCAACAATGGAAAGGTCTTTGGTTTATGGATTAGAGGTTGCATTAATTTACTGTCTCGCGGCAGATTAAAAAAAGATGGGATCAGTCAGTCAGTCAGTTGGCAATACTCGCAACATGGTTGTTCGAGCGAAATCATAAAGGGCTCCATAATTTACTCCGTGTCCTTCGTGTCTCACCAGACACAGGCATTCGATCGACCTGGGAGCTGAGATCGCTTGTGTATCAGCAATAGGTGGTAATTAGCCCCTAAACGTGCTCGGTGAGAGAGACTGAGGGTATCTTTCTGGTCAAAGGGGGAAAATAGCGCTCGGGGAAATGTGCAGCGAGTCCATGAAAACACGCAAATACACTGAACAGTGTATCCCGTAAGGTGCTTTGAGACATCTTAAGGACGTGATAAGGCGCTGTATCAAATGCAAGGATTATTATTTCTTCTTCTTCTTCTCAGAAGTATTCTAATCAGCCAAGAAAAAAACACCGGGAAATGTTTTAGATAACACCCTTCGGAGCTGGAATAGTTGAGTGGAGGTCACTGTGTTTACAGAGGAAGGGGTTTGTGTTTGTAGAGGAAGGGGCCGTGGTGGAGAGGGAGGGAGGAGTGAGTAAGAGACACGCAGGAGCCCATCGCGAAAAACAGACATCAGAGCGAAGTTAAACATTGGAAACCGCCGAGCGAACCACAAGGAGTCACTTAGTGGGATTGTTAACAGATTGTGAAACGCTGAACCTAGAAGCTGGACTACATACCGCGCTGTTTGGAAACGTGCAATGGGGAGGAGAAATCAACGAGATAAAGACTTATCAGGCTCATGCAATCCTGCACACTCCCATTAAAGCATCTCTTCACCTCAATCCCACCGGTTCTGATCATTCTCACGTGAAGTGTCTTTCTCAATCAGTGGCTGATTGATTGCAGTGTGTGGGTGTGTCTGTGTGTGAGTGTATATCCAGCCTTTTCTGATTTGAGTTCCCAGCAGTTGTCCATGTGCAATTATACTGGTGTATTTGTCATTCTCTCCCCCTTGCATGCAGCTCGCTATCTCCCTTCAGTAAAGCCACTGGCAGTTGGCTTCGCACAGTTAAGTTGTTTGTCACTGTCGTTCAGAAAGATACACGGTTTTACAGCAAATCTATTCCAGATTATTCCCCCACGTCTTCGAGTGCCTGGTGCTTGACAATAACACCACCACCAACAACAACAAATTGCATTCGCATAGCCCACAAAATGGAGGAGAGATAAAACAACAAGGACGAGGATAAACAACACCAACAACTTCAATTTATATAGTGCCCACCAAGCTGGACGCTTCAATTTTCGCCTCGTAAACAGCACAGTCGAGCCATTTGATCCGAGCTTTGGACTGAAAGAGCTGGGACATCGGACGCTGGTTCTTCGATTGTAAGTAGTGTACATTGAGAACACATAGGCCTAAAATATTGGATGTAACATGCTTGTAAAATGGTACAATACTTGTGATTTGTTGTCGGTGGGGGTTGACCGGGAGTAGGGATTCTTCTTCTGGAGTAACCCTGCAAGCTAAATTCCCCAAGCTTTGGAATTCCATCCCGCAATCTCTCCACCTCATCCACCCCACCCTCCCTGGTTGGTCTCCTTTGAGTCCCTCCTAAAGACCCTCCTCTTCGACTGTGCCATAGGTCACCCCCACCCTTCTCTCCACCCTCCACCCTGGTTCGGGTCTGAAACACTCAATGTCCGGCGCCTTGGGACGTCCTCCCGACATGAAACAAACACAAAGATTGTGAAGCGCTCTGAGACGCAGTCCGGCGTGGAGGGCGCTCTATAAATCCAAGTTGTTGTTGTTAATTATTCCAACTGAGGATCTAATGTTCTGTCCATCGCACAACAGGAATGTCCGCCATCAATCGATCCCCCTGTGCTTATGAAACCCTAGAAATGTTATCGTTGGATAGAGGTTCATAAACAAAGCCCAGATGCCATTTTTTTGGTTCTGGGTTTTTTTCAGCCAATTTTTGTTTTGCTGGACAGAGGTGAAAAATAATCTGGGGGCGGCCACATCTTACTCTAGTGCTTTATTCAATAAATTGAGACAGTAAACAAACAGTCAGTAATAATTAGAATTCTATGTTTGATATGAAATCGAGCCGGGCATCTTCTCGTGTGGTAGGAAGGATAATAATAATAATAATAATCCTTGCATTTGATACAGCGCCTTATCACGTCTTCTAGACGTCTCAAAGCGCTTCACAGAATACACTGTAAAGTGAATTGACTGTCTATTTGTGGGCGAAAAGCGTCAGCCAATTGCGCACAGCAGCGTCCCCCACAAACAGTCGCGGATTGAAGGAGGGATATGGAGCAAAGGCGGGTAATTAGTGATGAGGTACGGATCAGCTATGATCTAATAGAATGGAGGAAGAGGCTTTGAGAGGCTGACTAGGCCATTCATGCGTGGAGGCTTGTGTGGAGTATAAACACTAGTGTGGGTTTGTTGGGCTGAATGGGCCTTTTTCCATGTTGTACTGCATTATGTCAATCTAGTGTTGCCTTCACTGTGTGAATACGGAGCTTATGTAATGCGGGTTGTGCAGTGCGAGTCGAGAGAAAATGATTTTGTCACTTGGGAAATCTTACAATCTTAGTCGGGTGAGGAAATACAGTACTGTTCGGGTCTGATGTGGGGGCGGTGGGTGGGGTGGATGGGAGGAGAGTAATTAACAAAACATATTGTTGAGTGGTTTCAAAATGAAAGCGAGTTACTGTACTAACTGGAGAGAACGAGAGGCCAGTGGCTTTGCGCTACAGAAGCATTTGCTCGTGCAGCGTAGTTTTAATTGGAAATAATCATTATCTCCAAATCCCGAGGGAGCCCAAGAGCTTCCGATTGCCCCCCCTCCCCCCTGCGTGGAAAGCTCTGGGAAATGTTCTGCAGAAACAAATTGATAATAACACAAAGTTTATTTCATACACAAAAAACAACCCCCTCACCAACTGAGTGGGCTGGGAGAGGTAGGAGCATTTTCTTTCGAAACATCTCAATCACTTTTGTCTTGCAAGTTTTGAGAAAATCATGTGCCATTTCTCCTCTACCCACCCCAACCTCATCCTCTGGCCAGGGTAATGTTCCAACAACAGTCCAGTGGTGGAAACTTTGCATCTTTAAGAGCCAGGCCGAATATCTTTAGTTTTCCAAAACATCAGCTATTTATAGAAGGGCGAGACTGGAGGCATTTCGCTCGGAGTAAACAGCTGGACATGTTACAGACCAGGATTGTACAGAAAAAGCGTTCGCATCTTTGGTCTCACAGAAACAGGTTCAATGTCATTTGTCAGGCGAGTACTTGCCTGTGACCCACTGTGAACCTGACCAGACTGGAGGGCGGTTAGTAAGTCAACGATATAGATGTAAAACTTATGTAATCTGGGCTTGGGTATTGTTATCAAACGCCCTTCAAGGTACGTCTCGAGACCTTCCACTTTGACTGTGCTTTCGGTAACCCTCTTACCCCCTACCCTCACTGCCCTCCACCATCTTCTGATCCCAACCCCCCCAGCTCGGGTCCAAATTCCTGACCATCCAGTAGCTTGTAATGTCCTCCCGACACGAAAGGCGCCGGACAGATGTGAGTTATTGTTGTTGTTACAGAGTACTGTATTCCAAAGTTGGGGTTTGAAACGTTATCGTGGCAGTTTTGCCTTCCGTCTGAATGTATCTCACTGGATCAAGAGTGTTTGTCACTCGCACTTGGAGCTTAGATCAGAGAAGTGTGACGTTCCCAATCTCACGTCCCTCACCAGGAAAGCAGTCATGTTATTTTTTTTTAATTTCGCATTACACAGATCACAAAGTTTTCCCAGTATTCTGACATTCGTGGTCCGATGAGCCGAAGGAATCAAATATCCTTTTAAAAGAGATCTGCGGTGAAGCAGCAATACAATGCAATTGACATTGACTGTCCGCCTTTTGTATATCAAGTAGGGAGGATAGGAAGAGTGTCTTGTGTTTGATACAGTGCCTTTTACGTTGGAAGACCATCTCAAAAAGCACTCCACGGGAGATAAGATAAAGTGTGGTGATTGTGTGTTTTGTGGGCAACTGTGGCAGCCAATTTCTGCACACCGACGTCCCAATATGCAGCCGTAAATGATTGATTGTCACACACTGCGTTTAAGTAGATCAATCAGCCAATATCTTGATTGTGTTTCAGTCCCCAATCATCTATTGCAGGTCGACCACAGCTATAGACGAGGCCTGATATTCAGCTAAACATTTCTAAATAAAATAACACTTTGATGACTCATTGGCCTGACTCCAGTGTTCAGTTCGGCCTCATCTATTTTGTAGCAATTTTCGTTTTGAATTTAGCCCAAAAATCCTTTAACTCACTGCAGATGTGGTTTTTTAAGCAATGTTTGACTGGAGGCAACTTTCAACTTGGCCATCTTCTCTCTGCAATACCCAAGTTGGCATTCTGTTTTGCTTATCTTAAATTCCCATACTTGCTCCAATGTATATATGGACACGTATATATTATAATATAGTATATCTCTTGCAAATGCATGTTAGTGGTAGAGTTAGTGTCAACTAGGAATTCTTTGTCCTTGGTGAATTTCATCTGGCAATCGCAGAAAGTAAATTTTGAAGCATCAACAGCGTGAATTTAAATCAGGAATTGGAGAAGAGACAAGCAATCAAGGAGCTTGGAATCGAATTCCATTCTGAATCAAAGTCAACCACAAGTCAAATCAAAAATGCGTGAGCCAGACCAATTCAACCGCCCCACCCCCCAGGTCTTGAGAAAGGAACAAACGCTGTGTAAAGTCTGTGTGTGTATATATGTGTGTGTGTGTATATATACACTGTATATATGTTTAAAAAATCACTAGAAAAAGGACTCAAAAAGTAATTCATGGAAACAGACAGGAGTGATCGTCAAACACTCAATGCATTGAATAGTGATAGAAGTAAACCTTCCAGTTGATACAATCCCTTATCACATCATTTGAGTCTCAAATCGCTTCCCAGGATGTGCTGTGAAGTGCAGTCTGCGCATGTGTACATTGTGGGTGAAACGCGGCAGCCAGTGTTTGCTCAGGTATGTCCCACCAACCCCAACAACATCTTCCAATTAGAACAACGAACGGATTCTAAACAATTAGCCCAATGTCTCAGCCTTGACCACCCTTCCAGAGAACCCAGTCCAGGTATTCATAGAATCATAGAATTTTACGGCACGAAAGGAGGCCATTCGGTCCATCTAGTCTATGACGGCTCTTTGAAAAGAGCAACTCAATCCCACTTCCCAGCTCTCTCCCCATAAACTAACAGACCTGTTCTCCCTAGATATAGATCTAATTCTCTTTTAAAAGCTGTTATCGAATCGGCCTCCACCACCTTTTCAGGCAATGCATTCCAAATTCGAACAACCCGCTAAGTGAAAACATTTCTGCTCGGCTCCCCTCTGCTTCGTTTTGAAACTATTTTAAATCTGTGACCAGGAGTCACAGATTCGCCCACCAGTGGAAACAGTTTTTCCCTATTCACCCTGTTGAATCCCCTCAAAATTTTCTAAACTTCTATTAGGTCTCCTCTCAACCTTCTCTGTTCTAAAGAGAATAAACCTAACCTATCTCGCCTACCTCATAACTGAAATCCCTCAATCCTGGCACCATTCTAGTAAACCCTCTTTGCACTTTCCAATGCCTTAACATCCTTTCTATAGTGTGGTGACCAGAATTGGACATAGTACTCCAGCTGAGGCCTAACCAAAGTGTTATAGAGGTTAGAAAGCACTTCCTGATTTTTGTACTCTATACCCCTATTTATAAAGCCTAGTATCCCATATGCCTTCTTAACGGCTTTGCCTATCTGTCCTGCCGCCTTCAAAGAGTCTCTCTGTTCCCTCACACCCCTTAAAATGGTACTATCTAGCCTATTAGTCAACCTTGTGTTAAGAAATCCTTATCTGCACCCAACTTGTCCTTCGTAATCATTGATGCTGAACTGGCATTCCCTTTCCTCACATAATTCTAGGTTATTTTCTCTCGCTTTCTCTCTTGTTTTTTTTAAGCATCTTCTAACTCTCTTACGAGGTCCCCTGTGAGATGTTATTCCGACGCCATTGTTTTAATTGAAGGAAGATGTAGTATTTGTTTTCAGGGTCTTTTCACAACAGTAGCCCTCAGTGAGAGAGCTCCCTATATGTACAGTAGACCAGTGTCCTGATGGCTTCAGCTAATTAGTGCCTGCATCTGTTTCTCTTTTCTCCAAAATAAAAGTCCTGAACAGCTCATGTGTACTTACGCAACACATTGTGCACCTTGTAACAATAACGAGAGTGATGCCAATTACAGGCAGCGAAAGACTCGGGGCACCAACCAGCTCCTGCGGAGATACAATGTGGATTTCCAGTGCTGAACAAAGAAATCCATCTGTTTAAAATTAATAAGCGCAGCTACGGTGATTAAAAAAAATATATAGGAAAGCCGGCGTATCTCATGCTAGCTTCTGGTGCCGCGGGCCACGTCGGGCAGCCTTCAAAACCAGATTCCACCCTTGAAAGACAGGCATATCGGCCGTCGCCCAGGGCCCGGCTTTGTGAATGACCCCACACCGCGCTGTGGTCCTGAGCCATTGCAGATCAGAAAGGTCTGAGGATGACACTCTCCGAGGGAACGCTGGAGGACTGCTTTATCATCGGAGGTGGGGAGTCCTTCGAATGAGACATTAAACCAAGGACTCTATGTGCCTGTTCAGGTGCTGTTAAAGATCCCTAGTTCCAGCCAACAATTCCCCCCACCACCACCAATAAAATTGGTTAATACCTTCATGGCTGTTTACGGGACAGTGTAAATTGGCTGCCACATTCACCCGCAAAATAATCGCTCCCCTTTACATTATAGCCTGTGGAGGGCTTTGGGACATTCTCCTGATGTGAAAGACATTATACCTAATGTCAAGATTATTATTTAAGAACTAGACAAGGAGAAGACTTGCTAGGATCATTTTAAGTTTGTTTGATTGGTCGACTGGACGCGAGAGGGTAGGGCTGTTTGCCCACGCACCTCTAGGCAGTAGCTACAACTGAAATAGTAACTTCCAAGTGAGTTGTCCATATCTGCTAATGTATTTTTTTTGGGGGGGTTGGGGGGTCAGCTGGCTGGCGATTCGGATGTGGTGAACATTTCACAAATTCAAAAAGACTTTGTTGTCGATAGCCCACATAGGCTGCATCCTGCATAAATATTTTAGACACACGTAAATGTAAACATCTGTCTGCCAGCACTCAACTTGAACTCTCTGTCCGCTCCGGGGGAAAAGAGATGACAAAAGATTTATTGCAACGCTTGTTTGAAGGCAGTCAGTCAGTCAGTAAGGCGGCGGGGCACGTTCAGGATTGGTTGGTTAGTTTTCCAATGGAGACAGCCAAATTGCACAATGTCCAAAAGTCCAGAAGAGCTCAAACAAATTGCGAAGCTGGATGAGTTAAGATCATCAATGTTGTTTTGCTTTGAGCCTTTCAACTTTGAAGTTAGCTTAATGTGCTTTTACCAAACCTGTGTGCAATTAAGCCCAACTAATGTTTGGCTTGAGGAATTCCACTCCCCAGCCCCCCACTACCCCCCACCTCACCCCGGCTGATTGGTTTACTGCCAGTGAATTTTTTGCGCTGGACCTACAAACTCACAAACAGAATTTAAATCCAGCCCAATAATGTCTTGCAAAATCTGCTGCAAAAAAAAAGAAAATTGGATCAGTGAAATAGAGATTCTGTGAAATTTGAGGCATGGCTTTTCAGAACTGCCATTAGGACAGTGGCCCAAATCACTGAGAACTTAAGAGACAAGGTTTCTTCCACTTGTCAAGGGTGTCTTTTACAGAGAAGGGTGGTTTCAGATGTCACGTCACCTCTGTAGCTGACAATAAATGGGAATTCAATGGAATTTGATGTGGTGGCGACGGTGGTGGGTTGTGTTGGGGTGGGGGGCACTCACACTGGAAGAACCTCCCTTCTCTTTTCCAATAAGGTTTGTGGGATCTTTAATATCCACCTTCCCTCACACAAATGCATTTAAACATCTTAATAATAATCTTTGCATTTGACAGAGCGCCTTATCGCACCTTCTAGATGTCCCAAAGCGCTTCTCAGAATACACTGTAAAGTGAATTGACTGTACCTTTGTGGGCGAAACTTTGCAGCCAATTGCGCACAGCAGCGTCCCCACAAACATTTGTGGATTGAAATGACTGATTTAATTTTGTTTTGAGGGATTATTAATCAGGCGTGTGGAGTAAGGAAACTTGACCAAGGTTTTACCCCGATTGGAATGGCACCCAGATATCCCGCTTGCTCTAACCACTGAGTTACAGGATTCCCCTCCCTTCCCCCTACGTTGCAATGGAGTGTCACAATGCAGCAACGAATCAGACACGAAGAAAAATCAGAAGCCGTGCGGTGATTGTCACAATAGATTCAGAAATGCCACATATCCAGATTATGATCCAAAACTTTATTTCTTTTAAAACTGTATTCAAAAAGCTGTAGAAGCAAGATATTAGTCAACACTTCCAGCTACCCAATACGACTACATTTTCTATTACAAATTTTACCATGATCAATGGCCATGAATGAAGTCTCACGACGTGAAATAGTTTCACACTAAATTGCAATATCTACAAAGACTCCACCAAATTCTGGGTGTGTTTTTTTTTGTTGCAAAAATTATTTTCCATCCACCAAATTCTGGAAAAATTGATTTTGAGGAGGTTTTAAAACTGCTAATCTATATAATGCAATTACTGTACTTAAGAACTTTACAAAAAAAAATCCTTCAAATCAGCAGAGTTTCACATCTACAAAATGGAATCAGAAGTACTGAGCTCTTTTGGAAAAATAGGGTTGGGATCATGATGTTGCAAATGCACAATGAATTGCAGGGCTGTACACTATGTAATGTCACTGGATGGTGTTGAATAGTGCGCACAGACGTGCAAGAAAAATAAATCCCCTCGGCTTATAGGCTACAGGTATTTAAGGGTCTCATAATGAGCTAAACGGTTGTTTGAAGGCCAAAACAAGATAGTTGTGATTATTTTCATTATTGCGTTGAGGGTGGCTTTTTTGTGCTGAGCAAGAAAACAAATCTGCAGAAATGATACACAAGAGCTTATTAATGATACTGTCTATTCAAAGGTCAGACTAACTGGTTTACAATATATCTTTTGCGCGTTTGTCTCAAACAAATACTAATGCAATCCTAAATAATTTATTCTGTGTCACTTAATTCACTTTGATGATTCCAACCCTACTTAATCGGTGTGCTTTTTTTGGCTGGGTGTTTCAAAGCTCTGTACAAGTTCCTGATGAGATCAAAGCTGTTGTATCCTTTCTCTTATAGGTTTATCTTTTAAAAATATATAGAATAAAAATTTAAAAGCTTTTTTTTATTTGATACACTGAGTTGTTTTAATATAAAGTTTTCTCTGTTGCAAATAAGTTTACCAAACGCCCACTATATCAGTTAAACTAGAGTGTCATCTAGTTGATGCTGAACGTCAAATTTAAACAGTCAGTTTCGTTAAAAAAAGGATACAACAGCTTTTAAAATAAAAGCAAGGAAAAAACACACACAAATAAGACTCCTGATAGATAACAAATGTTCTTCCTGCTAAAATGTTCAAGGAATAGAAGCACTAAAATTCACAAATATTCACAGCTCTTTTAGTTCACAGTATAAAATGTTTCATGATTCCTCGCTGCTTTCCCCCCACCTCCCCTTTGTCTCTCTCCCCCACCACCCCAAACTCTTTATTTTTTACAATCTACTTGTCATCCTAACTATCAAACAATTTTTACTCTGAACACCTCTCTCCCACCACCACCCCCCGCCTCCCTCCCCCCCACCCCCCACTCCTTTGCACAAAGCAGACAGTTTTAGAGTGGGGGAAAAACACAGATGGCTAGGCAGGTTTCTCAATCCAATTCAGGGGCTGCTGAAAATAGCTTAAAAAAAGGTACGGAGCTTACAAAAACTATCAAAGAGAATATTTTCCACTGGATTATATATATATATATTAAAAAAACACACAACCACAGATAGGAGGAAACGAGAACAATGGATGGCCCATCGACTTTGACCCCTTTTGCTCATATTGTAAAATGTACTTTGTGCTGTTGGCTCCATTTTTATAAGACTTGCTGTGGTATTTCAAATGGGCACTGAATTAGCCAAGATCGCAGTGGTCAAATCCTAAAAAGTTATTATATTTTTCAAAAAAATCTTCTATTGCATGGTCGAGCGGTTGGATTTGAGGGAGTGGGGGAGATGGGTGGGGGGGTGGCAGGGGGTGAAGTTTCTCTCTGCAATTTCTTCATCTCTATGAACAAAAAACAGGACAAATAACGAGAAAAACAGCATTAGCACACAGCGGGCTGAACGAGGGGGAGAAAAAAAAAGGCAATAAATTATATTCTGCCTGACTTGATTCTCAAACATTCCACAGCTATTTTAGATCTGAACCACAACTGGCAGCTTCTTAGGTCCAAACATTCTCTCCTCTTGTACTTAAATCACTCGAGAGGATTGTGCACCCAGAGACGAGGCTGACCCGAAAACTGGGCTCTGTCTCTGTTGCCTGAAGAGGGTGATGCAAGAGAGTTTGTCTAATGGTTATCTTTCCTCCCCCACCCGCTCATCGCTTGCTCGCTGTGAAGAGAACTGGTCTTTGCTCAGTCACTGCTTAATTGCCCCTCCAACCCCACCACCGTCTCACTCCATTTGCAATTGAGAAACTTATTGTGGGCAAATGCAACAACAAATTGGATTTGCACAGCGCCTTTCACAAGGAGAGGATATCCCAAGATGTTGTTCAGTCAGCGATTTAGAACTGAGCTGGGGATTGGAATCAGGAGGGATGGAGGGTAATCTTATTGAATGGCAGGGCAGGCTTGAGGGGCCGAACGGCCTACTGCTGCTCCTTATTCTTATATTCTCACGTAAGGCAATTCTTTAGCAGTAGGTATTGAGATACAGAGATGGGAGACTCTGTATATCACGGGAACACCATTGTACTGCACCATGTGACCAAGCTATAAATCTCTGCTGTTCAATGTCAACAGCTCAGTGAGGAGCGGACACACATATAAATGTTGGGAGAGAATCTAGGTCCAAGCTCTGCATCAAATCTAATTCAACTTGGGATCTTCAGGTGACAATAATAATAATAATAATAATCCTTGCATTTGATACAGCACTTTTTACATCTTCTAGACGTCTCAAAGCGCTTCACTGAATATACTGTAAAGTGAATTGACTGTATACTTGTGGGCGAAATGCAGCAGCCAATTGCGCACAGCAGCATCCCAACAAACAGTCGTGGATTGAAATGACCAATTTTATTATTGTTTTTATTTGGAGGGATTATTATTAGGCGTGTGTGTGGAGTAAGGAAACTTGCCCAAGGTTTCAACAAATCCAAACTGCCATGTAAACACTCCTTTCTGCAACACCAATTCTCCACCAATTCCCTAGACTTTTAATGAATGAAATCTTACAGCGTCTCATTCCTCTTCAGCTATTTCGGTCTCTTGATGAACCACCACCTTAGTCACGGACATGTCAGGATGCTGTTCTTTGGCTTCTTTGATGGCTTGTGCCAAAGCCTAAGGAAAGATGAACAAATATGGCTATTAACGTCTGGATAGTGTGAACGCATTTCATTTCTTGATGGTATAAAAACGATCAACTTCTTTTAAAACTCATCTTATGCTCACCGATTAAATAGGATTTGAGCAATTGCAAATATAAGGGAAAGGCATTTTAAGCATCAAAATCAGTCATTTCACCCCATTGTAACGTCCTTAACACTATTAGTAAATATAATGTCTATCAGCAGTATCATTATTAGTAGTATAGTGTAATATTCCTATCATTCGAGACACGTCAAAGAAATTCGCAGAGGATTTTGCTGTGAAGTGTAGTGACTATTTTGTAGGCAATTGCAGCAGCCAATTTGCATACTGCAATGTCCCATTAAAAACACTCAGGAAGTAAGTGAAAGACCAATTTTATCTCTCACGAGATAAGACTAAGGAAAGTTTGGAGACATAGTAAACAACAATAATCCTTGAATTTGATATAGCACTTTTCATGTCTTCTCAACATCTCAAAGTGATTCACAGAATATACTGTAAAGTGAATTGACTGCATATTTGTAGGCGAAACATACTCACTGATCTGTGTGTGCCTAAAACCCTAGAGTAGCAGCTGTGAGGAAACAAGTCACCTGATCATGGTCCACATCTGTATCACCTGTGATTACAATTCGCTTCTCAATTCTGGTTTCTGAAATTCCACCCTTTACAGTCTGCAAAGAAAAGTTTTTAACAAAATGAAATTCTACCTACTAGTCTTGCTAAGTAAGTATTTTTAAAATTCCCCAACTTGTCCGAAACAGTGCCTCGAGACATCCTCCTGAAATGCTCTATGCAAACACCATTTTTGCTTGTTTGTTTGTTGTTATACAACCCAACAACAAACACTGCTTGCATTTATATGGCGGCCTTCATGCCAGATGGGGTGGAGGGTCCATGGTTTCTCCCTACCTTTGTGATTTGAGTGGTTGTGGTGGTGGAGACTGTTTCAGAAGTGATGGTCTGTGCACTCATCAATACTCCTGGCTCCTCATTGCCGTCTTCCAGCTGGAACAAATTGCAACAGGTTGCTAACTGGGTGACCAAACTATCCAGTCTACATTGGATCATCGAATTAGGGAGGGGTATTTAACCTGGGGGTAATTACCACGAGGGTGGTGGGGGGGGGAATAATTTGGCCTTTTTCAGTGGGCAATGAGCTGAAACGAGCTTCTTATGACAAGGCATAAGAATTATTCAATTTTGCTTTTACTGATGAATGTTATACAGTATTACTATTAACCAACAGATCTAAGCATCTTGTACAAATGATGAGAATAAAATATAATTTTGTTATTCTTTCATGATTTTTTTTCATATTTGCTATTTAAGAAGGGGAGGGCGGTAATTACCATATTGTTACTGTGCTCAAGGGATAATGGCGATAAAAAGGTTAAACACCACTGAGCTAGGGGATGGATTTAACCCGGGAATCATTCCTAACCTGCGCTGCTTCATAGGTGATGGTCTTGGTCTCGGTGTGAACCACAGGAACTTCCTTTGTTGCAATTTCATTCTCGGCGTTGGACACATCGGAGATGGTCACCGTTTGCGTCTTCACGAGTGGCGGCTATTTCGAAAGAGGAAGCGGGAGACAAAACGGTAAAAAAAAAATCAGATGGATATTTTTCTACACAAGCACAGAAGGACCAACTTAAACGTAGGTGAGCGATAGCTACATTCACCAATGTAATTTCAGACCACAATGACTCATCCGTCAGTCAGTCACTCAGTGGGAAAATTCTAAACTTACCCAGGTATTAATGTATCTCAAAGGACTGTGAGAATATTGCCGCTGATTTTTGCCACTTGTGGTTTGCCAATTCAGGTTGTAGACTAGCGCTCGCCCGGTTAATGACCCGAGGAGCACTTCTGACACTGATCATTTATCGTCTCATGAACATTATCCGTTATCCATTGCTACTCTTTTAAATTCAGGTTTCCTATCACTGGAACCATATAAGTGCTGAAGGGCTCTGCAACCTGTGGGGGGTATTTGTGAGTTTACTCATGACTTTTGGTGAGAGGGCATGCGTGGGGAAGAGAGGTTGAAGTTCACAATTTGCAGGAAGCAAAAGGGTCTCACAGTGGTTCTAAAAACTGCAACAGCTATTTTGACTTGTGATCATGAACATTTATTAGCGAAAGATATCTTACTTAGACTCCTGCCGAAGGATTTAATTTAATTTTTTTTTAGCTCTTATGGTTAATGATGATGGAACTCAACTCAATACATACATGATGGAGAAGGAAATAAAGGATTACTGGGAAAGGGGATTGGACGGGGTAGAGGCTTGTGTGGAGCAGAGCAAGGCTTAGTTGGACCGAATGGCCTATTTTGGTGGTGTACAGTCCATGGAATTCTCTGTTGAGGCGGCTATCAGATAATTTGAGAATATTGTAGGAACCCCCAAACTAGTTAAGAATCTTGACTACTTAATTTCCTGAGAAATTCTGTATTGGAAGGTTTCTAACTCGGATAATGTCAAACCTAAAAAGTTCATGATTGTAAACCATCTGTGCCAAAAATGCTACTCGGCAACATTGCGTACACAAAAAGTCACGGTTTATACAGCAAAATATTTTACCAACCATGTTTGAGTGTTAATGGTTCCAACCTTCACCTGACACACTGATGTTAACTGATCACCATGCAAACAAAAAGCAACATTAGTATAAGTCAAGATCTGAAAAACAGATTAGCCGGGTAAGATTTGGTGTGATTTCCGTCACTCTTGATTTTGCAAGACTTTTTTTCAAAAGTACTTTCCAGGCATTTCCCAGTGTCTTGAAACCACAAGACACTGAAGCAAACACAGAGCTCCCACGGCAAATGAAAATCAACCACGGAATTTGTTTTGAAGATCTCCAAATTGGGTTTGATGCGTACTTATCGTTCGTTAGTTAGTTAGTTAATTAAGAGAATTTTTTTTTTGCAGTGCCTGGGTTTTCATGTAGGAATTTAAGATTCAGTTAAGATGATGGGTGGGTAGGTGGGTGGGAGAGGGTGGAGTGAAAAGATCTTGTGATTCCCTGGATTTAATGTTACCTGAAAACAGCGAATTAGCTGAGTGGGTTCATGGCAATGATACATATCTCCATTAAGCTTTAAAATCTCCTTCCCTTCCTCCATGTGGCTGTTTGCTTGAGGAGCAGCAGAGGTCGATACTGTCTCTGCTGTGACCTCCTCTGAAGCCTCAATGTCCAGGCCTATTTCTGGCCTGTTTTGGCGCTTGGGCTCCTCGTTCTCAAGGAAGTACAATTCTTCCTCCTCCTCCTCCTCCTCGCTGCTACTCACAGAGGAAGGGATAGAACCCGCGCTCTCTGGAGCGTCGGACACTTGGCTCTTGTTGAGACCCACTTCCTCTTTCAGTCCCTCTATTCCTGCATTGTGATCAACTCTTACACACTCTGACTGCTCTTCCAGTTCTGAGTTCAGATTGTCATCCACATTCTACAAGAAAACGGGCAGACGTAAGGCCAACACAAGAAAGTCAACAACAGCATTTGCTGCTGGATTGGGCGCAAAAAGAACATAAAATCCCTCTCTTCATGACTTAAGGAGAAGGCTAACGTGCTGTTGAATCTCAATTTGGACTAATTTTAATTAACAAAGTAATTAATTGAATTAATTTAACTATGCTGTGGAAATGATTCAATCCAGAGTGTTGCGCTGAAACTTGCACTGGACTCTACCTGAATCTCAGCCAAACAATGCTTGCCTTGATAAAGGCAGATGCCTCCAATTGTGAATAGAACCTGATGTGAAATTTCCATGGTGGAAGAAGGTACTATTGGACAGGACATTCTGCGTGCTCCCAAAAATTAAAAAAAAAAAATATTTTGTGCAGTTTGTTGATGCTCACTCCGTTTTATGTTCTACTGTACAAGAGGTCCGATTGATTAAAACACTAAATTATCCTAGTGGGGTGAGAGATGCCTGAACATAGCGTTACATTGCAAACACTTCTGGATCAGCAGATCAGAATGGATCCCTCTGCCTATGTTAAGGTTCCACAAAGGGAGATTCTAAGTGTGTAACTTTGAAAACTACTCTGCAAAAAGAAGTGAAATCTCTGAAAATATATATGAAGTTTCTAAATGGAGGTTTGGGAGGGGGATGGTTGGGGGGGGGGGGGGGGGAGAGAGAGAAGGGGAAAGGAATTCAATGCTCAGGACTCAAGATGATCTACAAAATCAATACATTGTAGGCAGAGGAGATTGACAGAAAGTTTTCGCACTTGTCATGTACTGGTGATGATGAAAGTCAGGACAACAAGGCAAAGGTCATAAGTTACCACAAGTTGGCAAACGCAAACTCAATTCCCATGGATCTCTGTGACATGAATGGGTCCATCAGTGATTAGTTCCCTGGTTTTCAGCAATGGTCGTGAAAAATCTAAATGGGTAATGGCGCGGTGGAGATGGGGAAGAAGGAAGAGGACTTGGATAACATAAAATGATGAAGTTGTCATGAAATCTAGATGGACGCAAATTCATTGGCGTTAATGAAAGCTACATGGGAGCGAGATTGTAAGGATAAACAGCAATAAGTCAAAGTAAAAACGTATATAGCACCTGAGGCTGGGAAAAGGGGTAAGACAAAGGACGTTTAGTTGGAGTCTGTCCTGCACGGATGATCCTCTCCGGCGTTCCGAAGGGGAGGTAGGTTCCCTGGTTTAGCGAAGGCTTTTCGCTGGTGCGCAAATGTCCATATAAGCTTTCTATTAATCTCTAGATAGTCAGCAAAGAGAAAGTGGGAAGAAGAAAAGGAAAGAAAAGAGTAAGAAGTTTGCAACAGACACTGCAGGAGGGGGAATGGGTGGGGGGGGTAGGTGGGGGAGGGGGGAGAGAAACAAAAAAGATTTTTTATTTTAACCCTTAAAAATATAACAAATTAGAATGTTGGGGCCAGAATAGCATCCTGAAGACCTGGTTTACTCCCTTTGACAAAGGTTCTTAGTTCGGTCGTGAAATTTACTTATTGTGGATAACATGCCAGTGGAATCCAGCCTCTCTTCAATTAGCATCAGTGAGAATAGCTCCCCCCGGGGTAAAATCTAATTCAGACTCTGCGACTCAGAATGCATTTGACTCAAAAGTCTCCTCCAGTAACATACATAACGTACAACCCAACACTCGGAATGTACCAAAATTGTTCCGTAACTCGAAGAGTCAGCACGTCTTTTAAGGGTTAAAAAGCAATTGAATTTGACCAGACAGAGTTTCGGAGCTCCAGTATCCTGAGTCCCGAGCCGGAACAAACCAAAACGGGTTAGCGGGCAAACCGGTATTGATCACCAACATATCCATCCGTAACTTTTCTCAGACGGACGTCAAGTCCTAAATGGTGGTTGGAAGGATACTGGAGCTTTACGAAACTTTCAGATAACAAGCGGACGGACATGCTATGAAACAAGGGCTGAATTATAAGTCGTCCCTGCAGAAAGCAAAAAGAAACTGCAAAAATACAGTAGATAGATTGGAAATAGGGTTAAAATACTTGGGTGCCCATTAAGAATACTTTTTGGGAGACCCAAAGGGTAAGATAAATTCCTTTTATCGCACCATTACTAACAAGCAATTTTTTTTTGCATTTAGCTTCAATTATTATTCACACACACAAGACATCAAACACCAGCCCTTGGGTAATTTGTAGAACACTTATTATAAATCTGGCACATTTATTCTAGCCTGTGAAAAATTTGTTGTAAAATTGAGCAATGGTTATAACCAGTCTGAAAACAAGTAATGACAAAACCCCATGCATTGTTAATACTGTACACTGTTAATCCATACAATAATATTTAATTAGATAGCATATGTGAAACACCAATCTAACTTTTAAGTGATCCTTTTTTTAATTTTTAAAAAAAGCAATTTTAGGTAGCGATGGGGATCCATTTGTCAAAGTAACCTTTGAGAGGGAGGCAAATCAGGATTTGATATCACAATCGCCACAAAGAAAATATTTTAGAGGACTACAACTTCACACAGATTAACTGCTACGAGCGCTAGACTACCAAGGTAAACCTAATTTTTATATTGCAACATTATTTTGGATTACATAGCGTTTCAGACGGTCCATTGTTTTGGACTTTTTAAACAAAAAAAAATTGGTTTGAAGTCCCTATTCCATTGCAGAACCTAGATATAATGTATTAAGCTAGTGGGGATAAAACTTCTCTTCCATTTGTTCATTGCCCTGATAATTCCAACATGATAAGGCGCATAACCAAATGCAAAGGTTAATAATATTATTTTTATTATTATCTTCGATCCTTGTATTGAAGACAATCCTCCCCACACACTGCTTGTGTTAGTGAGCTCACTAGAACAGTGAGTGAAGGTCGCCTGGGACTAAAGAATTTTAGAAGGGTGCAAGTGAAAGTTAGAACTTTAAGGTTGGAAGGCACAAGCGAATTGTTCCAACTCTCAAATAGGGGAAAGGTAAACTAGGGTCGGATTTAAATGGCACTGGCAAAAGCCAAACTATTCTCTGTGTCAATTTCTGAAATCAATACCAGAAACGAGAAACCAAACAAAATTGGATTATAACTCACCTGCTGTACCATATAAGAACATTATACATCACCTGTTAGCAAAAAAAACTCAAACTCAATTCCTAGTCAATGCCTTATCCTAGTCATAAGAGTTAACACTCAACGCAGCCAGATAATATGTAGATGGCTTATTCAAGCATAATGTAATCTTACAAAAACTTCATTCAAACTCAGATGCTGTAAGGTTATACTCACTATATTTACACATGCACACAAGCCCCAAAAAACCTACATTTGGATGGACACCTTGCATGTTCACAAGTATTTTAACTCCCACCCCCTCCCCCCCAACTTTTAAAATGCTCTGATATGCTTAAAAGAATAATAATAGTATCAAGGAATTGAAAGCGTCAAGAGGGGTCCTAAACAGTAACAAACGCTCCAGCTGTTTAGCCGTTAGAAAGCAAGCCAAATGCGATGACGGTTGTTGACACGGTCCTTTCAGATCAGCCTCACCGGCAAACGGAAACAAAACTGGACCGAAGCAAACAAATTTGCTAAAGATGGTTTCTTGACCTACACAGACTGCAGTTTCCAAAACAAAATCTACCATTGCGATTCCTTAAAACCCCCGGTTTAAAATCTGAAAGAATGAGCAGAAATGACCAGAGGAATACTTCCTTCTCGCAAAGGAACCGGATCCAAAAGCTGATCGTCTGTTTGAGAAGCACTGCAGGCTCGACCGACTGAGCGATCCAAATCCAAAGAGAACAAATTTACACTTAAGGCTTTGTAGAATAACAGAAGTACCCACGACAATTTGAGGTGGTTAAGCCACACAGAGAAAATAAAATCCTGCAGTACTTCACAAGCCATTGATGTACATCGGCACATAGTCTGTACGAAGATTTATGGCGTTGGACGCTTTGTTAAATGTCCCACTTTCATTTAGATGTCTTGGAGAGCTGCCTATGTAGGTCAAGATGAGAATATCGGGTCCAACTTAAACACTTCCATTCCAAGCAAAAACAAACTGTTGCTCATTTTAATATCTGTTATACAGCCAGTGTGCCAAAGTACAAAGCCATAAAAACCAAATCCGAAACCGCATTACACATAGCACTGAAAAACACTCACCAGTAACAAATGTAGTTTTCACTTGCTGGATTTTCAATACAGTGAGGGTACAACAATCTGCGTAATCGGGAGTTCTACAGTAAAGTGCTTTGTTAGAAAGCAATCATTCCTTTAATCATCCAACGGGCAATACCAAAATATTCCTTAGCGTATACTCAATTTACATACTACAATGTCTTAAAAACACTTCATTGTGCGAGCATGAAGTGAGAGGGAGGAAGGAAGTTACAGGTGACCTAAAGGTGTAGCCAAAAGAGATGGGTCTGAAATAAGCCATCAATAAACTTATGCACTATGTATATTCTATATATAAATAGATATATTCACTATGGTTTATTGCAAGTTTGCTGATAAACGTGTAATACAGGAGGGTGCATACTAATCTACGATCAATTTAGGCTAGTTTCCGTGCTGTAACATTCTGAAAATCCATGCAAAAAAAGGGCTGATCTCTGATAAATCAAGATGGGACCGACCAAACTCTCTTATGCTGAGGCCTTGTAAATTTACTAACAGGCAATCAAGGCATTGGATTTGATTTGATTTATATATATTTTGTTTTTACAGCATTATCTGTTAAAGAAAAGACCAGGTCGGTAGATCGGGTTTTCACAATGTCATGTTTATTTTTCTTACATATATACAGGAAAGGAAATGCAAGAATATACAAAGTTCTGTGAAAAGTATTATTTTTTCAATATACTTTTCTCTTTCAGAGGGATAAGACAGATTGTCTTTGTCTAAAGCTTTGCAATTAAGCCTCGGGAGGGGAAAATGCCTGCCTAATTTAATTCAAGCATAGAATTTCCACTTTTATCACTCCCGCTGAATCATATAAAAAATCCATATAATTGCTTCTCAAATTAGGATTCAATTGCAGCAACAAACCAAATCTGATGGAAAAATTGCACTATAATTTTAAGTCATAATCTTCTTATAAAGGAACACAATTGAATTAAAAAATATATCATTTGAGTAAAGGGTGTAAACTCATGACTGATTAGTTCACTATGCTCCGAGAGAACTTCTGATCTTATTCCTTTAATTCATCTCTTTGAGTGAATTGTTTTGGTCACAAAAAGGCAGGATCATGGAGTATATCGGGCTACAATTTGACTTCATTTTTTTTCTTAAAAAGTATAAAATATTAAAAAAAGGTGCACAAAGCAAATGACCAAAAATTAGCTTCACAAATAGCTTCAAAATCTACAGTTTTAAATATTTTATTCAATACAAGATGACTGCAATTTTTGTGCAAACTATTACTTCCCCCCCACCCAACCCCAAAAGGGATAATTTCCACGCTAGACGCAGCAAAATCAATTGGATCCCACTCAGCTTCAATTAAACTTCTACCAATACCAAGCTGTATAATGACACAGTAAGCATTAACGCTACCGGAAATTAAAATTGATTAAAATGCCATTTTTAGTTTGTTCTCGCTCTCTATTTTGTAGTCTGATCCCTTCCTCCACATATAATCTGGTTTTGATCCACTTTTCGTCTCCCCATTCTCTAACTAATGATGATAATAATAATAAATAATCCTTGAATTTGATACATCACCTTATCGGGTCAGAACGTCTTAAAGTGAGTTTTTTTTGTAAAGTGCAGTAATTTTATTTGTTGGCAAACTTGCTGGCTTTGCGCTTTTTACAGTATTTACTTTACGCAAAGTGTAAAGTAGATAAAGTTCATTTGCACCACGCAGTGCTACTTGGCTCTCAAAGTCTTTGGCTAAGAGACAAAATATTTTCACAAACAGCCGCCAACAATTTGTAGAATGTGATTTTTTTTGCCACATTTATAACCGTTTCTCTAAGTGCGGCCGTCATGTTTTGCCACTGGCTTATAAAGTTCAGATACTCTGTACAACTTTTTGAGCGGTAAAATGTTTATCAGGACAATTACTTCAGTGTTTCTGTTGACCTTCAGCTGGCCGAAGTGGAAATGCATTACTAGGTACATTATAAATAAACGCAACAGTTTCTAGGTCCCTTTTTCATGATCGCTGGAAGTTAAGTCATAGACTTTCTGCCTTAATTTTCTAAACCAACTATCTGATGCCCAACAAAGCTTCAAGTTCATGTCAAATTTTGATTATCTCTTTCCACAAAATACATACATGTTGCATACACCTCATTAGGTAATTTTGCAGCAACTAGCAAATTGATTCTTAATAATTTTTGACTTCGCAATGCCTCAATCAAACATCAGTCTACAAATGCCCTGATCACCACTGTTCTAATGTTCATAGATTAATAACCACACACACACAATGTGGTGAAATAATAAAAAGTATCCCCTCTGCAATTCATTCACTGAACACTGCCACTATACAAACTGATACTTATATATATATATAGTGCCTTTCATGTCACCAACACTGAATAAACGCAAACAACTTCACGCTTCAATTAAAAAGGTTGCTCTTATCATCATCTTAACTGAACCAAATATATTGGACTCCATGAATTAGACCGCAAACATACTTCCTATTCAAGACTTGGGCTTTATTTTTAACATTTTCTAATGTTTGGTGTGAGTGAAGTAGATAAAGTCAGTTGTGCCCAGTAAACCAACTGAATTTAGTTAATCTCGCAATCCGTTATAAACCACTCTAATGACCCAGATCCGGTCCATCATGTACAGGGCACTTCCTCTGATCTTTCACCCATTTCTGGGGTGAATTAACAAAAGTACTAGCAGAATACCAGAGATGTACAAAAACCGCCCTTTAGGTTTTAGAGAGGAATTTGCTTTGGTTACAACAAACACCATTCCTTTTCCTTTACTTCACTCTGATGTCGTTTCCAACCACAAAATAATTTGACAAACTCTTTCTCACGAGGATAACGCTCCTGAATACTGTACATCCACTCACCAAATCAGACTGTATCTAATCTGATGATTTGGTTTCCTTTCCTACCTACAGCCGGTTGTAATCTGTAGTAATTGCAAACAGTGACTAACTAGTCTGTCTAACACACCACAGAATTCCTAGTCGAACAAAGTCACACTTAACAAACACAATACAGTAGAAGCCCGTTTATCCGGCACCTGTGGGAACCTGGCCAATGCCGGTTAAAGCGCCTGCCGGATATTCGGGCGGCCCACAGCCGAAAACCCACTACAAAAAAATTAAAGTTCTTTTAACACACACCATACACGCCAGACTAAGTAATAACAGATAGTGGTGGAGTACTGTGTTGGTGCTTGTTGTTGGGGCTGCTCTCTTGTGCTTCTCACCTTTACTGGTTGGGGTTTGCAGTCCGGCGATTCCTTTTTGAATGGAGGGTGCCAGGTGGGTGAGGGAGGTGGCAGCACGATTTTAAAGTCGACTTTACTAGCTGCAAGCCGAAGCCCTAGATTCTACTAGTGGCAAACTGAAATACTGCACCTGAGCGACAATGTGGGTTATCGGCTAGCGTTATCGGGTTGCCACGAGTATGGCTCTGTTTTTTTCACCCGCTTGGCGTGCTCCATTTTGGGGAGAGTCGCTGGACTGTAAACCTCAACCACAGCATCATGGCTTCAAGCGCAGTATCTACCAGTGGGGGCGGGAGGCACAGGAGAGTGATTCTGTTATTGTGTTATTATTTACGCATTTACAAATGTTCCACTGATATTGTACCGGATAAGTTCCGGTTTATCGAATGGGGACTTTTATTTTGGCGTGCCAGTTATATGGAAGTGTCGGTGCATCGAGTCACGGATAAACGGCCTTCTACTGTACTTCCATCTCTATTACACCCTTACAATTTTTTAAAATTTAAGGTTGCATTTCCCTGGCACTAGTGGGGAGGAAAAAAAACAATTGGTGGTCACGCTCAATTAGTTTTAAAAATGCTCTTATTTAGTAAAGATTCAGAACCAATTTAATTCAAAATTAATTCTAATCTGGTTACTGACATCTGTCTCTCTGTTCCAAGCACCCCCCAAAATACTTGGATTTCAATTTGATGAATTACATCTGAGCACAACTGCACCACAGCTGAATAAAATCTGAAAACCAGATGTTAGCTGATTACACCAATGGCAGGAACTGGGAAGAGTTTCTGAATCATCTTGAACTGACTTGAGTTAGTTACATTCTCTCCCATTTGGCCACAAAACAAAAGCAAGTTAATTGAGAAATAAAATGGATTTTAATATTCCGAACTCTTCGTCCCAGTTTTAAAATAAACTTTGCTGTGTATGACTGAAGTATTAAAAACATGTTGCTGTTGATACATTCTTGGGGCAGCTTGGTGCGCTCATGTCTATCTGACTGCAGCCAATATATAAAGTTTTACTTCAAAACCACTGGTCACTCATAGAATTCTCAATCCCCTCTGCACAATTTTGTCTCTACAGGATCTGTAGATTCCCGCTCTCGGATCAGTATCTCACAATATAGAGAGGATACAAATTTCTGCATGACAGTGAATGTTCCAAAGCAGAGTAAATAGCCTTGTTCTGCAGATCAGCCAAGTGCAGATAAAGCAACAAATCAAGCTCGGAGCTTTGGAATGAAGGAAAATACACGTGACATTCTCTGTCAAATGTTGCTGGAAAAAGAGTCTCCTTCCTGTGTATGTTTTGACTCTCAGTATTAGTGCAGTAACATTTAAAACAATAAAACACAGTACCGTTTTAAATTATTCACTGTCAACCAGGATAAGAAGTATCATGGAATGCTTACATACTAAAAGTTTTGTGTTGTTAATTCTATATTCCTTATTTTGGACGGCAATCGAACAAGAGTCCTGGCTGTCATTTTTTTTTAGAGGCAGACAGCCTTTAGGTAAATGTCTTTTGAAACCGAGGGATTCACTGTATCAGCAAAATTGAGGCAGTGTTTTTAGCAAAAAACTACAACGGTGTAATTAAAGTTGTAACAAACGGCAAAGCGTATGACAAAGCAGACACAGGGATAGTCATTGATACAAATGAAAAGTAGAGACAGCAAGAGAAATCTGTGTAACAGAATTGAAGGAAGAGTACAGGTTAATCAATCAATACACAATGTTTTTTTTTGCAAGTTAACAGCTAGGAAATATATTCTTTTTTTAAAAAAAACTAGACAGGGTTTTCATTAGTAAAGGAGGAAAAGAGATAAAACTGTTGGCGGTGTAACTAGAATTGAGGTTTTGCTCGGGGAAGGAGAAGGAATGGGACCTGAAAGGTTTTTAATTATTTATGGCTTTCAAATGAAAACCCTGTTCATAGAAGAATAAGCCACCAAAGTGTCAGAGCAAATACTACAAGAAATGACATTACAAAAGGAATGCGAGGATGCTCAAATGTTAAAGAAGAGAAGCTACAAGGTTTGATTTTGACCAGGTCGTCAGGAATCTGAATGGAAACCTTTTCAGAACTTTCTTCCTCTGTTTTCTCTGCAAGTGCAGCCCCTGCCGTGTCCCGCTTTCCCTTTAGCTTATCTTCTTCCTGTACTAACAGAGGGATTTTCTTTGTCTGCTTTCATGACAGAAGACCAAGAGAAAAGAGAGATGAACCAATGAAAGATGGAAAAATGGAAGCTTTGGAAGTGAAAAGGGAAAAAACGAAAACCAAGCAGCATTGGAGGGAAGGTGGGAAGGAGGGAAGGAAGCGATTGAGCGAAGGAGGTAGAGGACGGAGGGAGCAAATCACAACTCATAAAAAAACGATGAGGGGGGTATTCGCTTCTGCATCATTTTTAGACTTAAGAATTTAAGGAAATGATTGCAAGAGTGGGGGGGAAGGGAGGGGGGGAGGACAAAGGTATATTCCAAGAAACATGGAAGGAAAGAACCGAAAAAGAATAAAATGTGAAAATGTTGCAATGGGATAGGGTTCGCTGGCACTTTGGCAGGTTTGGTTTGGAAAATGTATGGCCATTTCTTCATGCAACCTCTTAAAGCAGCCATGCAATGTTTAGTTGCCATTCTTAAAGCTGCAGGAGTAGAAGTCTTCACTTCACTGTTAAGTATTGGGAGGGGGTGGGGACTGTTAAAGAGTAGAAAAATTGATGCCCGTTGACTAGCAACTCAAAGATAACTCAGCATTGATGAGCTCCGCTTGTGCAAATAAAACATTTGGCATTCACAGCACAATTATAACAACTTTACCTCTGGCCCACCAAGCTTCTTTTCAGGGCGTAAGCCAAAACCCAGCATGGCCTGTACATACATAAAGTTAGTCATTTTAGACACTCGACAGCTACACATTGGCAATATGCACTTTTGTTTTAATGGCAATGCACACAAGTCAACCGACCCACCAAACGAACATCAGTTCTCATTCTCTAACTACACTTGTCGACCAACTTACACATCACTGTCACCAAAGAAAGTATTTATTTGTCTTGTCAGAAAAGTACATCAGGCCATCCCACCCCATGGCTTCCACCATCCCACTGCATGTTGCACAGCATCGGAACTTTTCATTGGTGTTTTTAAGTGCCGTATAGACACAAGATTCCCTCCCACCCGCATTTAAAGACAGGGCCATCTCGTAGATTTTGACTAAGATCTTATTCTCTGATGTAACTCAATCAATTTCTTGCTTTAAATCACGGTCAAGGAGAGTGTGGGTAAATGAATTTGTTCAGAACGTCAAACGAGGAAAGGCTTAAAAAATTTAAGTCAATCAACTGCTTGTCTCATTGATTCCAGTTTTCCATAGTAGTGCAATAATTGGCTTGACATGTCTCCTGGTGGGGGTGGGGGTGGGGGTAGAGAGGTGAGAAAGTAGGGAAAACCTTAAACCATAGACATATGGTAGATAACAAGCGGGATACTCACTAACCTCACTCAGCACTCTTGAGATGCAACCCTGCGTGATATCAGATATATAAGAGCGCACTCTAAATGCAAGCTGGCAAATTGGAGGATTTTCAGTCCGAGGCAAAAATGCTGAGACGCAGGAGTATATTTGTGTGTGCTCGATGAGGAAGGAATTCCAAGCACTGATGTATTGGTTCCATTGCATTATATTCTCCCTGACGTTTGGACAACTAACACCTGGGAATGAGGACAGAATTACTTCCAGTAATTTGTGGTTTTGGCAATGGGTAGAGATAACAGCCTCAGCTCTTCTAGACTAAATATTTGCCTAAGCCTCTCAGGCGGATACTTTTCGGGACTGTCTCCAGAGGTTTTAAAGAGAATTTGAATGTAAAATTGTGACAGCAGAATGTGTCAGGCGGAGGAATGCTCTCTTTCCTCCTGGTTCAAAACAATTTAAATGAAGGATCTGACATAACCGTTAAATTCAGGCTCAAGGAAAAAATTGTCTGGGTTCACTGGTATTCAAGGCAACCAGTTATCACAGGATAAACACTGCTGGCCGTTACTGCTGTATCTAATAGCGCTTCTCTTAGTCAGAGGAGCAGTACAGATAGTTGCTAACGATAGTTGCTAAAGCCAAAGGATAGAGGAGTCCTTGATCCAGGATGGGTATATTTTTCCTGGGAATAAAATATCACATTCCGGGAATAATATTCCTAACGCAACCATCTGGCAAGATGCAGATCTTCATCGAATGGATTTTCCACCTGAAATTGTTTGTGTATGTTGAACACCAGGGGGAAGACTTTACAGTATTCAGGACAGGTTTACACTGTATAACATGGTGTTACAAGCCTCCTTACCTATTGCTGAACGGTTACTCGTATTCGGCTGTGAATAGGCGCGAGCTCACAGACTAAGATTACTTATCACACATCGGCTGAGATTTACTTTAACGTAGGTTCAGTACCTACATCAACACTGGTACAACAGAACAACTAACACTGTGCTATTTACTTATGCAATTGCTTCCTTCCACACAGGGCATAGAAATACTGCCTTCTACAGGCCAGAATCATTATAAGAGGGCAAAAGCATTATATTTTTACCCTCCCAATTAGACATAGATTACTGCACACAGTGGAAGACTGGTTTGAGACTTTGAGACAATCTAATTTGATAATGAGTTGTCATCTGAATTTTTGACACTGAGTTACTGGCGCCATCTTTAAAACTAATTTTACTTGTCTCGTATTGAGGTGTGTTTTTTTATAAAAATGACCATTTTCTTTCCAGACTCAAACAAACGCATTGGATCAATGGCATCTTGAATACAATGAAGTGAATGGCAATTGACACGTTAACACACCAGGCAGATTTGTGACCAGTACAGAACACACATCACTAGCAACAGTGCTACAAGTTGCTAAGAACCAACATGAAAGCAGTCAGATTTAATTAAGCTGGTGCGCCACAAATCAACAACCGAGCAAAAAGGGAAAATAAATGACAAACTTACTCCTTCCGTGCCAGATTGAACTTGTCCGTTAATGTTCAACGTTCGAAAAGGTGAGTGTGCGGAAAGCCGTTTATCCCATTCACTGGGTCGTGGCTCAGGTACGGACTCCATAAAACTGCGCTTGAGTTCGCTTATACTAGCGTGGTGTTTCATGATCTCATCCTGGGTTTTATCTAGATCCTATTACAAAAGGTTGAGCAAAAGGGGGGGGGGGGGGGGGGGGGAAGAAGAGTTTTAATATTGGGAGAAATATCGCTTTTAAAAAAAAGCCCAAGAAAAGATTTGTTAAAATAAAAACACATAGACCTTTAATTCAACGCATTAACAGTGCAACATCCATCTCACTGAGGGAAAACAGAATCCCTCGAGCGAAAACTAATGAATCGTACTTCTTAAGGTTTCTAAATTATTGATACGTCCGATATGTATAGAGATATACGCACACATTGGCAGCCTCTTACCATTTACCAGAAAGTCATACTGAATTCCGACTCATTTGTGTTAATGGAACAGAAAAGAAGCAAATTATTTGCCTGATAAGATTTTCGGTAACAATATACCCTAAAAATAAGACTTACATATAAAACAAAACAGATTGGACTGACCATTTCAATGCACATCACATGTCTTGACTGTCAACTGTCAGTGGCGAACACTCTGAAACCATCTATTACAAACACCGGAGTGAAGCAAGGCTTCCAAATTATCTGCTTGTATCACTGAAGACCACCACTACACACCCTAACGGTTGGCTTCTAGTGAAGTTGATGAGTTAGTTTTTACCGTGATGAAATGGAACACAACACACAGAAACATCAAGACGATATTAAATGCTCCAATTCACTTCAGAGAAAACATATGGCTAGGAAGTGGGCAAAGCAATATTCTCCCAATGGAATGCAACGTAATAATTACAAAGGAGCAAAAGGGGTTTGACACACCCTATTTGTTGCTATCAGCTGGAATTGTTTCACTGTTGTTCCTGTAAATGCTACTTTGATCTTTGTTTCTTATGGTATATTTATGGTACATTCCCAGCGCCATGTCCACCCGACGTGAAAGGCACTCTAAAAAAAAGTAATTTGGGATTTAATTAAAAGAAACTTAATTTAAAGGTAAACTATTGATGTTCAATAAATTACCTTTAATATAAGATGCCAATATTCCAAAGAAATCTAAAGAATGAGGTGGTGAGGGTTGGGTTTGGGTGGGTGGGGGGGGGGCGGAAGGGGAGCGGAGAGAGATGGGGAAAAGAAGCAAAGGTGAACATTGAGATCTAAATCAATCTCCCCTCCCTTTCTGGTGAGATAGAAAAGGTTGTGATAATTCAGGAGAGTCTAAATGAACCTCGGACTTAGTATTTTCACGGTCTTTTTATATTTCTGTGCACAAATGGTCAGTACAAAGCACTCAAACCATTCATATTTAATGGCTTCCTGAGCACTACTGACCATATTCAAAGTGAGTCATCTGAATGGGGCCACCTTCCCAACCATATTTTCAAGCAGTTTTATAAAGGGATGCGGGGGAGGAAGAAAGAAGGAAAATTCACAAACACAACATGCAAACAGTAGTTTAAAAAAATGCTTGTTGAAAAGATACGCATTAATGTTGTCATTTTGGACTCATGCAGCACATGCAGTATTGCAAGAATGCAGCCGAAGAATAGGGAGGAGGGAAATATTTATTTCTGCAGAAGTCTGGACTAAAGACAACTTGATGAATAACAAGCGTTTAGTTCATACAAACCTCCAACATTAAATTGCTATGCCTGATATAAATGTTTTCACCCTCAATTTTCTTTGATCTCTTCTGCGAAACGAAAGAAGGGAAAAAAGAAAAGCACAAAAATTAAAATGTCGTCCCGTGGCATCGCAAATAAGCAACTCAAAAAAAATGAAATAAAAATATATATAAGGGTTGTTTTTTTCCGACAAAGAGAAAACTTGTGAGCACAGCAGAGTCAATGGGGGATGGATATGAAACCACCAGTGCACACATCCCACATTTGGTGACCAAATGGAAAAAAAAGCAGAATGAGGAATTTGACCATCAGCGAAGGAATGTAATGAGATTAAAGAGGGAAATGGCTCCGGCTAGACAAAAGGCAGCTTACATAAAAGAGACTAGGAAACACATAACTAACCTTACGCATTCGCACCACCTCTTCCTCTCCATCGTTCTGTTGCTGTTTAACAGGTTTCAAAAAGGGGAGAAAAAAAAGAGAGATACTGTTTAGTTAGCCACCTCTGAGTTACTTCCTCAAGTTTAAATTACTGTAATTTACACATAGATTTACGCTGCTCTAATTTAATGAATGGCTGATTCCATTCTGACAAAAAACACAAACCTGCGTTTTTTCGTGTGTGGTGACGGTTGTTGCTCTGGCTTCTGCCTGCTGTGGAATGATCTACAGTGACGGAAGGAAACAAATGCAAAACCATTTCAGAATCAAAACTCAGCAGCATCACAAAATAGTTTCTTCTTCCAATTTTCGACACTTCCACCCCCCCTCCCACCCAACTCATCCCACGCACTTACACAAATTGTTCACTGTAGCAAAGACTGCCACACACTAAGTCACAATGGGTGTAAATACAAAAAAAATTACAATGAAAACAATCCTTGCATTTGAAGGCACTATATTGAGATGTCTCAAAAAACCTCATAGGATACACTGTGAAGTGTAATGACTGTATATTTTGTGGGTAAAACTTGTGGACATCTTTTGCTAATTACGCACAGCAGGGGCGGAAATTCAGGCATAATTAAGAGCCCTGTAGCTCAGTGGTTAGAGCACTCGCCTTACAAGCATAAGATCTATGTTTGAATCCAGGTAGGGCGAAACCTTGGGCAAGTTTCCTTATCCCACACACCTAATAATAATCCCTCAAAAATAAAAACTATAATAAATTTGTGATTTCAATCCACAACTGTTTGTGGGACGCTGCTGTGCGCAAGATCTTTAGATAATGATGGTTTTGAGTGAAGAGAAACTTTACCAGTTAAAAATAGTGGATGACAGAGTTGCATTCCAACCCTCACCCAATCTGCTCCCAATTCTAAAGAACATGGAGAGCAGCCTAGCCCACAGTGTGTTATGTGAACTTGTCAAAATTCAGATGACGAGGTTACGAGAGACTTTAGTCTCTCACATCAGATTGCAGCACAAGATCTACAAGGCCACGAACAAAACTTCTCCACTTAACTGCCAATTTTGCAGCGAATGGTTAGATTGAAGCTGGATAACACAGCAAGCTAACTGTACAATGGCCAGACCCTGACCCTGGCCAGACCTTAAACAATTCATGCCAAATTGTGACAACTACATTTGAGGTGGGGAGTGGAGTCATCGCTCGGTAACCAGCATGAGAACAATTCAAAACCACGAACCTTAACTGCCTGAGTTGGCTCTGGTTCTCTTTTTGTGATTATATTTTCCTCCTGCTTGCCTTCAGTCTTCCCCTCATCTTTAGAGTCGGCACCCCTCGCTGTCTGGAGTGTCGGTGTGCTGCTGGCCTCTACTGAATGGCTCTGGGATATGGTAGGTGCGGAGGTAGCGGTCGCTGCCTGCGGGCTTTTGTCTGGAGTCTCTACCACTGCAGCTGCAATGAAATGCATCTATATTAGACCTGTAACTGTATCTAGAACTATTAGACCAGTGGTTTCCAAACTGTGGGTGCGCCTCCCTTGGGGGTGGGTACCGTTAGCTGGGGTGGGTGGGGGGGGAAAGGGGGGGAGGTCGAGGAGCTTTAGAGTCTCGAGCCCCTGAGTGTGTGGAGCCGAGGACCCGAGTGTGTGTGGAGCTGAGTAAGAGGCGTGGTGTGGGGGGGTGGTGCGCAATGAAAACTTTGCTGAGTTAGTGGGGGGGCGCCACTAATTAAAGTTTGGAAGCCACTGTCCCAAGTAGCAAGCCCATTTGGGCCCCATATGGGCTTGCTACCTGGGGTATTATACCATGGCTTAGTTCAGTAAAACTCAGAAAAAGTCTGATCTGTGTAAATTGCCCCAAGTCATATATCTGCTCAAATCCTGCCCAAGTTTATATCTATGCAGCCATGCATGATTTAGTTTGTTATAAGAAATTGTACCCACTTGAGCGGGAGAAGAAAAACACATTCATACAAAGCTAAATAGTTTCAAGGCCAACAGATTCAAGGCCAATATTACCTCTAATCAGAAAGCGAACCATAAAAAAGCATTAATATATTCCGCACTTCTCCTTTAATAAAACGTCAAGACTTTAAGAGAAGAAAGATTAATCAATCGAATAGGTGCTTCCTTATCTATTCCTAAAAGGGGCAGTTTCTCAAAATGATAATAAATTAGTCCTCCGGATTATCACGTCATTGTTGTTAAACCATCAAGTTAAGGCGCAAGTGCGAAGTAGACAACCTGTAACCAAAATAAATGCTACACAGCAGCAACTTCATTCTGCCTTGCGATTTACTATTAAATGCACGGTACTACACTTTACTTTACATGTGTGAAGCACTTTTTGAGGTCCTCCCTCTACCTTGCTGAAATGCTACGCCACTGCTCTTTAATCCACCCATGCCCCAGGCAGCTGTGTGAAGCGCTTTGAGACATCCTCCCACTCCCACCTTTGTTGAAAGGTACCATATTAATGTAAATTGCATCTTGTGAAGCAGAACCACCATCCCCCTCTCATAAAAGGCATGGAAGAACCACAGATGAAAACACTTTAAAAACATGGGAGTTAGCCAAGCGATTTGCGGCTTTCAACATTTTCTGCTGAATAGACTCACCTTTTGGGAATTTTGTTTTTGCAAGCTTGTTATTGAACTGTCTAGCATTTGAAATCACAAACCACTTTCTCCTATAAATCACGCAATATACGAATCAATGTTGTCACCTTCCAATTGTATCCTCAAAGACTTCTTGTGGTTTCATTCTGAACAATTTCAAAAGTACTGTACAGATAAATTCTGTTTGGTACCTTTAGTCTCCGAAGCCACAGTCTCAAACAGCATTAAAAGTACAATTTCGTATATATGTTAATATTCACTTATTAGGATGTTAGAAGTTAATCAAACCAGGTTATTTATGTAAAATTATCTTATAAAACCACAAAGATTCATGACTACAGGTTAAGTACAGAACTGCCCCATTGCGGAGACCAGTTTGTTTCTAAGTGTAATTTCAGTCTAGATTATCATGCGTAGCAAAATCAGACAGATTGAATAGGATAATTTGAAATAGTCAGTCAGTGGAATAAGCCAATAGCGCTTGCAGGAAGGATAGAATTACAAAACAGGAAGACTGCAAAGCTATTAAGGCAACAAACCAGGTACCTGGCGGCTGTCTGAATGCGTCCGTGCATCCGAGTTCAGAGTCCTCTTCCACAGATATGTCAAAGTAAACTTTGGGGAATTTAGGTTTAGCTGAGGAGAATGCGTACATGTTAACTCTCATCCATCTACTTGTGAATTTTGTCCATTTTGTTGCAAGTATATCCTTTGTTGCCAGACACGCAAAATAGTGTAGTGCAGACTCTGTGGTCAATCATTTGAAATTTGGAGAAATTCCTCAATGTGCGGTGATGGGGAGAGGGGGTGGGGGAGAAGTTGCAAAAGCAACTGAATTCGGGAGCTTTACAGTTCACACAATACCTTTAGGTGGCAGTGGATGCCTTTGTGAAGTGCTCAATTAGGAGTTAATGGAATACAGGTTTTGTTTTTACCTTGAACTACCAAATTGATTAGCTTTTAGCTGATAAAGATGACTTCTGGCCCCTCCAACTACAGTACTTTATTTTTTTCCATCCAAAAAAAAGGTTCGGACCCTGTTAGGAGCTAAATTCATACCTCTCCTGCCATTCGGCTAATCTTTATATATTTATGCCTTAATTATGACATGGAAACACGAGAATGAAAATGAACTCTACCCTCAATATTCAGTCTCAGACTCATTAACGACAGTAACATTGTTCCCAGGGAAGCAAGCTTAACCTTTAAGGAACACATCCCAATTGTACCAATCTTTGAATCAAGCATTCACTGATATTGCTAGGTGGACATCAAGTCTATTTCAAGTCTACATCAGGCCTCTATCAATTAGGTAGGGACTGAGGAGTGACAAACTACATCACACTTGAGTGCTACTCATTACGTGTGGCAGTTTAAACCAAACACAATTAGTTGTTTAGCTAGCTACCTGCATTCAATTCTGACTGTTGCCTAATTATAACCTAGTGATTACAAGATCTTTTTTGCAGCTGTAACAATGCTTGATCGCACTGCATTCCTTGGACGAGTCTTAAACTTTCCTGCAAATGTAGTTACCATGAATTGGTAGATCAAATTAAAGAACAAATTGAACTGAACAGGCATGGACGGACGACCCTCTCAAACTCTTAACAAAAACGCAGTGTCAATGTAAAGTTTCTGGTGTTCTGAGAATAAGAACTTCCGAAACTCTATCAAATGCAAGATTTTTTTCCCCTAAGTAAAATCCTAGTGTGAGGCCTTCAGTAAAGAACCAGTTGATGTCTGTGGGCAACAGATTTAAGGCATTAAAATTAGCCTCAAAGTGTTCAATAAAAAACACCTTGCAAAATATTGATCAGTTGTCAAGTAGGACATTTAAGAGAATTCCACCTTGTATCATAGGTTCATAAATTTCTTCCAGTACACAGACAGACAACTTGGCTCATCAAGTCTGCAGCAGCTAAAAGTAATCTCACCTCCTTGCTCGCACCCCTGGGACATTTATTATTATTCTTTTCCAAGCATTTGTCAAATTCCCTTTCAAAAACAATTGATGGGCTGTTTCAAAAGCAGTATTTAACAATCAGAGAAGTCTGCATCCCAGTCACATTCTATATAGTGCAGACATTTCTTTCTCTCTCTCTAATCTCTCTTGCAGCGTTACCGCAAGGCAGGGTTTTTGTAACGTCAGATAATCTTACCTCCATCGAGGCTTCTGGATGCCCGTTTGCTTGCAGTGCGCTCAAAGCGGGGAGCCGGTCTGTCAATGAGAGCGCTGGCTTCTCTGGTCTGTGCCTGCGTTCGACCACTGTAACGGAATTTGGAACCTAGAGAGGGGAATTTGCTTTTTGGCGTGCCTTCTGGTGTCGTTAGCCTGTTGTGGAGGGTGGGGGAGGGGGGAGGGTGAAGAATGCGGCAATGAGGCAAAGTCTTGGAAGAATACTCTCCAAACCGGTACATCAACAAAATTATAATGATAATAATAATCCCTGCATTTTTATGTAGCGCCTTATCACGCCATTGAGATGTCTGAAAACGCCTCATAGAATATATTGTGAAACAGATTTGACTTAATAATAATAATCCTTGCATTTGATATAGCATTTTCACATCTTCTGGACGTCTCAAAGCGCTTCACAGAATATACTGAAAAATGAGTTGACTACATTTGTGGGAGAAATGCGGCAGCCAGTCCCCACAAACAGTTGTGGATTGAAATGACCTTTTTTTTCTTATTGTGTTTTTGTTGGACGGATTATTATTAGGCGCGTGTATGTGTGGAGTAAGGAAACTTGCCCAAGTTTTCGCCCTGATCTGCCTGGATTCGAAACACAGGTCTCATGCTTGTAAGGCGAGCGCTCTAACCACTGAGCTATAGGAGGGCGAAGCGCGGCAATGCAATTGTCCCACAAACACTGGTGGATTGAGTGACCGAAAGAAACCTACAACTGAAAAGATTCCAATCCATTTGACTTTACGTATTACCGGAAGTGCTACGAGCATAAGAACATAAGAATTAGGAGCAAGACATTCGGCAAACTCGAGCCATTCAATAAGATCGTGGCTGATCTTCTAATCTAACTCCGCCTGCCAGATTTATCCCCATATCCCTTAATCCTGATGGTGCCTGCACCCAGTCGTATTGCTTACCTGAAGAACGTGTGATGTTCCACGCAGACCTTCCATAATTTTTTGGCTGCACGGTAATTAGGCAACTTGAAACCCACAGTGCTTTCACACTGATCCTGTGATATATATATATATATAAAAAAACACATCATTTTAACAGGTTGGTGTTTCCCAAGCAACAGGAAAACATGAAACCACACACTGATAATTCCTCCATGGATCAGTTTGGATACTCGTAAAATTATAATAATAATCCTTGCGTTTGATATAGCGCTTTTTCACTTCTTCTAGACGTCTCAAAGCACTTCACAGAATATCCTGTAAAGTGATTGACTGTATATTTGTGGGCGAAATGCGGCAGCCAATGGAGTAAGGAAATCTGTCCAAGGGTGAGGGTTAGGGTTAACCTGTATTTTGCCCTGTCCTGGCTGGATTCGAACACCGGTCTCACACTTGTAAGGCGAGTGCTCTAACCACTGAGCTACAGGACACCACATGGTGTTGGGTTGCTGTGATTGTCTGTATAACGTCATAAGGCGGCGTATTTTTTTGTTGTTGTTAAGAAAAAGCCACCAGTCAATGCTTTTGGATCATCAGGACACTGCTGACGTCACTTCTTGTGTGCGCAGGAAACCGGGCAGTCAATGGCAGGAGGCAGATGTATACAGTACCCCTGCCACACCACAAAGCTGCAGCCTGACCACACTGTAAAGAGACCCGCCAATAATGACATCTCACAAAGAGTGGCACACTGGGTTACCATTGCCCACAGCTAGGTGGTGCCATACACTCAGTTTCTACCAAGTCCCAAATCAGCTGTATTATGAAGAATTTAAGCATCACCACCACTGGTAGTACTGTAGTTTGAGGGAATTTAACCCAATCTTCACAAGGTGATAGCTGTGACAAAACAGGCATGAAGTCCACTTGATCTTGCGAGGGAAGTGTGATTGGAAAACATATCTAACAAAACCAAACTGGATAAAAAAAGTCAACAAAACTGGTTAAAATATTTCACTGCTGGGATAATCCATGTCACGGTCAACTGCGGGTTTAATGTCAATCTCTGTCCCTGTAATCCTTGGGATTTTTTCACCCCTCTCTCTGCAGAACTTTTGTAAAGAACACAAGGTTACTAGACACAGGAGTGGCTATGGTAAATAGGGAATGACATTTTTAGCACCCAGTGACTTTGCCACTTTCACAGGTTATGTATTGGCTGCTGATGTTACTCTGGTTTGACTTATTACGTTTATGTTGCAGATAAATCTACACCTGACTCATGAAAATCAGCCAAGAACCTACAGCACTGAAGTTTCCGCAACTCTCAATAGATTTGAGGGCGTTGTTGCTCTTGAGCTTAAATCCAAGAGCAATCCAAGTTATTTTTGATGACTGTTTTCCCAACTATATAAGTCAAAGAGGAAACTGGAGGTTTGAAACAGAGGCCAGTTTAAAATGTCATAACCTTTACAACAGGCCCAACAAAAACAAAATCAACTGTTGAAGGTTAGATGTAAAAGAATGTAAAAGGTTTTTGAGGTTCTCAGGTTTCACTATGTTCACAGTACTTTTTACTGCTCCTTTACCAGTGACCTAAGAGGTTAACTAGACTTGCCCTGTATACATTGTGTTGCAGAGTGCAAATGGATGTCATTCTTGTAGAAGAGTATTTTTGTTTCAATTTTAAAAAAAAATTGTTTTAACATTTAATTCTAAATTAAATATTTTCTTTTTTCGGAATTAAGAAATCCTTGTTTTCGACCACGCCTTCAGTCACCCTCTTACCCCACCCTTCCTGCCCTCCACCCCTCCTGATTTCAACTCCTAGCTGAAGTCCAAATACCGGACTCCCGAGGTGACAGGCCCTTTTACAAATGTAAGAATGTTGTTCTAAAGCAGCAAATCTAGAACAGGTCATCTGGGCTGTCATAGTAAAGGAAATATAGTGTTGATGAAAGATGAATTATTGCACAAACATCAGGAAGCATTTGTTTAATTTCCAGAAGGCTTGAGCATGTGGTGGAAACTCTTTCATAAACATTTTCCCCCAAAACAAAAAACCTTCTATAATTACAACTTGACTTCCAAGCTTCCTTCTCGACCTGGAGGACAGGAAATGCATACCTCTCCTGGACGAATCTTAATGAAGAAACTGCTTCGTTTGTAGGAAATTTTGAGAACCTTAGGCCAGGCAAAGCGATTGATTCGAAGTCTGTCTTTGTAGACAAGGAGTCCGCCTGAACATACCCCTAACATGATGTCCACTCCTTCTAGGTCCTAGATGGAAAGGCAAAAGAATATGAATAACAATAAAAATCATCCCTGCTTTTGAAATAGTGCCTCATCACATCGACAAAAATCTCAAAATTTGAGTAAAAGGGATCTGTCAAGCAGGACAGACATAGATCATTTACAGGTCACTACTGTGTTATAGATTCACGAGAAATAATACAACAGTAATAATAATCACCACATTTCATATAGAACCTGATAATAATCCCTCAAAAAAAATTGGTCATTTCAATACACGGCTGTTTGTGGGGCTGCCATGTTTCGCCCATAAATATATAGTTAATTCACTTGATGGTATATTCCATGAAGCGCTTTGACACACCTGGAAGATGTGAAAAGCGCTATATAAATGCAAAGATTATTATTATACTGTAAAGTGAATTGACTGTATATTTTGTGGGCAGGTGTAAGGAATGGTTGCTGATCATGGGTTGATCGGTGGTTAGTTTGTTATTCTGGTCGATGTAGGAAATAAGAAATCAACGAGCCAATATTTGTCAACCCAGGAAAACCACAAACCAGCTACACGTCAAGTAGATCGGAATTTGTGATAAACCAACATTAATTTGACACGAAATAGAAGCATTTTATCCTATACAATTTAGTAAGCCAATAATAATCACAACAAAATGCTCAAAGCGCTGCTTAAAATACATTCTAAAACTGATACTCGCACTGTACAGAATTTCCCACAAGACGCCAAGACTTACCCTGCTGACTGACCAGGTTGATCATATCCTAATTATTGAAAGTGGTTTCACATCCAATTAATACAGCAACGTGCATTAGCAAATAAGTGCATTAGTTCACCGCTGTGAAGAAGAGTGCTTCATAAATGCACTTGGTTGGCCATCAAAGACTATTTCGAGTGCTATTAGGCTCCGTAAATCACCTAACACAGCACTGGAACCCAGCCCCCCTCCAGCACTGTATCACAAACAAAACACAGCCAAAGGTATCGTTTGCATCTCTGTGGCCTTCGATCATGGTCGGGCAATGCATGCATGGCTGGACATACAGAAAGATGTTCCATGGTGAATTTGAACACACAATTGATTCCTTGTCAGCTTGAAAATGCTTTTGTGTCAACACAACACACACAATTGGCAGGGTCCGAAAGAAAGGTTTCAAGAATTGAAGTCAGCCTCCGGTTCAAATCAAAATGATATCATATCCAATTGCATTTGAGTGACATTATTGTTACTTGACCGCTGTTGCATATCAAATTATAACAGTTATAGAATAATATTGGTGGGGACGATGGGGGAAACAACAACAGCAGCAAAAACTACATTTGTCCAAAGACTTTCATGTCAGGGGGACGTCTCAAATGAAAACGCTCCGTCAGCAAAAAAAAAAAGCAAAATGTCATCAATATCAGTAATTTTAAAGACAGAAGGTTGGTGGGGAAGGGGGGAGGTTTCAAGACCCTGGTCAGGGCTATGGATTTATAGTCTAGGCCGATGCTGCAGTGCAGTGCTACAGTATTGGAAGTGTTGTCGTTCAGATAAGATAATTAGGAAAATGAAGGAATCCACCGTTCTAACTCATACATTACATTAATGCCAGTGAAAGTGGGACAGCGAGGGTGAATTGTTACACCTGATTCACGAATCAAAGGGAACAGATGGTGTACCTTTGCAGGGTGAAAATCCACACCGTACATTGAAAGCTTCTTGGCATTCTCTAAGAACTGCAGATCCGCCTGTGCTGGAGTCATAGCCCTGGGAAGAAATAGAAGTGAAGTATAACCAAAGCCATTTATGATATACGATAATGGCCAGATTCACAACTACAGCTGTATCATGATTCAAAATAGGAGGAACTCCACACTTATTGTGCTACATTTAAAGGGAATATAATATTCATCGTAACCTTTGCTTTTGAGACAGCGGCTTTCATGGTGGGAGGACGTTTCAAAGCAAAGCGCTTCACAGGATAAGATTGTAAAAGTGTAGCTAGCGAATTTGGATTTGTAGGTGAACATGGGTGGGGTGTGTGGTGATGATGGGGGTGAGGTGGGGGGGGGGTGAATTGGTTTGCAAAGTTTTGAATAAAAGCTAAAACAAAGATTTCTGCAACTGAAACATGGCGAGAGTGACATCAATTATTCAAAAACAAATCGTGTTGTTCAATTCACCCCAATGAAGAATTTGCGTGAGGTCAGAGCGCGACACACTTCTTATTGTGCAGTTTACCTGTGCGTTTTATGAAGCTCCATGATCTTCTCTTCCAGTTCTTTCGTCTGGTTCGGGGCCAGTTTGAACTCACTGAGGTAATTTGTTCCGTGGACATCTGGATCGTATTCTCCCAGTTCAGACTGAATAGTGTATGAACCCAAAAGGGCCAGAGTCACAAAGGAACATGGAAGACACAAGGTCACTATGTCTTGGCGGAGCTGAAGACACAAGTAATACCTGGAACAAACACAAAATCCGTGAACATTCAGGCAGAGGGGGACATTGGTTTAAGTTTTCAAATAGGGTTTAAGTAGGGTCCTGTTATAGCACCTCATTGGTTAGAGCACTCGGCTTACAAGTGTGAGACCTGTGTTCAAATCCAGGTAGGTCAGGGCGAAACCTTGGGCAAGTTTACTTACTCCACACACACACGCCTAATAATAATCCCTCAAAAAAAAACACAATAATAAATTGGTCAATTCAATCCCCGACTGTTTGTGGGACACTGCCGTGCGGAATTGGCTGCCGCGTTTCGCACACAAATATACAGAATATTCTGTCTAGAAGACATGAAAAGCACTATATCAAATACAAGGATTATTATTATATTATTGTTATTATAACATCTCATCCGATGGGCAGCAACCTCCAATAATGCAGTGCACCCCTCCCCCCACTCCAGCACTGGAATGAAATGTGATCCTAGACCAAGCTCAAAGTCCGGACGTGAGGCTTGAACCAACGGGCCTTCTGACTAAAGTGGCGAGAGTGTCATCAATTGAACGAGACTGACATCTAATTAACATGGAATTGAAGAACTTTTTTTTTCAATCTTCACACCATCTTAATATTTTAAGATAAAATGATTTATGATTAATGATCGTAACGCTTTCAGATCGCTGTGACGTAGGAAGAAGACACCAGAGCAAGTCGGCAAAATAACTGCTAATGACCCACGCTGAGTAATAGTTACCGTATATCTCCGCGTATAAGGCGCACTTTTTTTTCAGGTCGGAAGATCTCGAAAGTTGGGGGTGCGCCCTATACGCAGGTACAAGCAATTTTGAGCCTCGGAAATACAGTAAACGGGGGGGGCGGCCGGCGCGCTGTCAGCTGGGGTTTGGTCAGTGTCCGGCGGGGGTTGGGAGGAGCGGGTGACGGGGCCTCGGCCGCCCGGGCAGCGGCAGCAGCAGCGGACTTCAGTGCTGTGCTTACCTTCTGCCGAACCCAGTCTGCCTGCCTCACTCCCTGCCGCTCTCTCTCCCTCCCTCCCTGCCTGCTTCCCTCCCTCCCTCCCTCCCTGCCTGCGTGACGGCCTGCCTCTCTCCCTCTCTCTCTCCCGGGCTGCCGGCGTGCCGCTCTCCCTCTCTCCCTCCCTGGCTGCCGGCCTCTCTCTCTCCCTACCTACCTGTCTCTCCTGTCTCTCCTCCCTTCTGCCGGCAATATCATTGAAAATGCTTCCGTTTTTTTTCACCAAGAAAAGGTCAAAAACGGGGGGTGCGCCTTATACGCGGAGATATACGGTAAATCAAACGAACGGCTGAATATTCAGCATCGACTCCTGCAATAGTCTCTGCCAAAAGTAAATATAAATTGCGAAATATATTCCCATGTCCATTGCCCACTGAGTGTTTGAGGTGGCAGGCAGCCACAAAGAAATAAAATGCAGCAACCAGTCCATTAAACTAGTCTCCAGTTTTGTCTAAGGAATTGAAACACGAGGTTAAAAACGAAGAGTAATGATAATAATCCTTGCAATTGATATAGCGCTTTTCACATCTTATCGATGTCTCAAAGCGCTTCACAGAATATACTGTAAACTTAATTGACTGTATATTTGTGGATTAAAGAAATGGATTAAAGATCCTTAAACTGTCTGTCCTCCTTCCAACATGTGGTCCTGATATCTACTAGTAAACTTTCTTCCAAAGTTAACCATTTCCAGTATATAATGTATAGCCTCCTTTTTATAATAAAATCATAATAAGATCAATAATCATAATCCTTTGTATTTGATGCAGGAGCCTTGTTAGGTCACAACCTCTGACAAAGACATATTAAATGCATATTGGATTTAAAACACAATCTCAGCAACTGAATTATTTTAGATGATACAAGTATTGACAGCAGATAATGATTAACAGAGCAAACAGCATGATGTGTGTTCCTTAAACATCTCAAACCTACTGACAGTGTGGCATTATTACAATTTGGACCAGGGTGAGAGTGAATTGGCCGTATATTTTCAGAGCGAATCAAGTAAATTGAAATCTGGACATTTGCTCAGTTAGTATGCACTCCTAAGCATCACAACATTCAGAGTAGCTCAAGCTAGGCACATAATTGTTTGGCTGGAAATTGTGTTCCAGGAAATGCAATCTCATTAAGCTTCAATGGAAATCGAGTGTTTACCTGGTTATGTCTTCAGTCAGCTGTGCAGGGTCGGGTGGGTAGAACTTCACATTGAATATAAAATCCCAAGGTCCACCTGCAGTGCAAAATAGCATTATTGTTTCTTCAGCCAGAGAATTTCCTGACATTAACAACAGCAGCAACAAAATTACATGTGTATGGCGCCTTTCACGCCGAGAGGACGTCCCAAGGCATTGGATAGTCAGTGTTTTGGACCTGAGCTTGGGTCTGGATCAGTGGGGATGGAGCAAAGGCGTGGGAAGGGCAGTGACTGATAGGGTCTGGAGATCACATGAAAAATTGATGTTGGTGAATTAAGTTAACAGATTTCTGATTTCCTTTCTCCAAAATTGAATGGGACACTGATAAATATAATAATGATCATTGCATTTGATATAGCACTTTATCATGTCATTGAGATATCTCAAAGCGCATCACAGAACATCCTATCAAGTGAATTGGCTGTATATTTTGTGGGCAAAACGTGGAATGGAGTTGCAAACAGCTGTGGCCCACAAACAATCATGGATTGAGTGACCAAATGTTCATTTAAAAAAAATTAATTATACAGTTACAATCTTAGCACAATAATAATCATTGCAATTCATATAGAATCTTTCATATCACGAGGAAGTCTCAAAGCACTTCACAGGAATTACTGCAAAATTCAGTGACTCTATTTGGTAGGTTTGGGTAACGATAATTGGAATCAATTGAATACCCTTTCTTCAAACCCAGAAGGTTTGAAGAAAGGGTCTAGATTTGCTGCTGTTTTTGTGAGGTGGTGGGGAAAAGAGGGGTTATTGCGCAAAATCTCACATTTCCCCCAACAATATCTGTGCACATTTCACCTATTCCCAATCGATGTAGAGTCCTGGGCACAGGCATCATAAATACAGAATTGTAGAATTTGGTTTATCTACCACTGAATGTATACGCACTGATGGAATGCTACAAGGTTTGTGTGATCAGAATTCCAGCTACAGGATTTTATGGATTCACCAAAAACCATACAATCAGATTGCCATGTGGGATTTTTCAGGGATTTCTGAGCAATCATTTGAAGTAAAAAGTGGAGGCCTGGAGCTCAATGGTTAAACCACTCGCATTACAAGTGAGAAATCTGGGTTCGATTCCAGGCAAGGCGAAATCTTGGGCAAGTTTCCTTACTCCGCACACCTAATAATTGCACAAAACCCCCCAATAATAAATTGGTCATTTCAATCCACGACTATTTGTGGAACACCGCTGTGCGGAATTGGGTGCCGCGTTTTGCCCACATATATACGGTCAATTTACTTTGCAGTATATTCTGTGAAGCACTTTAAGATGTCTAGAAAACATGAAAAACGCTATCTGAAATGCAAGGAGAATTATTATTAAAAATGCTTCAAATTTGCTAACTGATCCCCATTTGGACAAAAACAAGTTTGGGAATACATCAGAAAAGACAAATTCGGTTTTCTTTCTAGATACTGAAAGCTTCTTACCTTGTACCTGCTTCTTAATTTCTTTGGTCAGGTCTAACCAGATCTGAAATAATTAAAGGAAAGTGAAGATTAAATGGTTGCTATTGTATTGCATGTATCACTCAAGACGCCAATAAATTAAAAAATCTACAATTATAGTTAAAGTATTCAAAATTTATTATAATTATTCTTTAAAAACTTCTCTAAAATCACGATCCAAGCTTGCACAGATAAGTTCCTTCTTTGATAGAAAGTGCTTCTTCACCTGAAGGGCGCTGTATAAATACAAATTGTTGTTGTTGATAATCAGTTTGGATAAATTAAGAACCAGAACAGTTTTTCAATTAAACGCTTTTAAATTTACTCTCTTGTTATAAAAATAAACTTTTAGGAAGGCAACTTCGTTCTTCTTGTTAAGCGAATAAGATTCATAATAATCTTTATCACATTTGTTACATTGGGACATCCTCCCGACGTGAAAGGCGCTCAAGAAATGTCATTCTGTTGTTGTTTGTTGCTATGTGAAAACAGCATTGATAAGGAAAACAGGTTGAAAACCTGCCCACAACCGGACTGCACAAAAGGAAACGTTTCAACTTAGCAAAAAAAATGTAAGCAGATTTATGAAGTCATCAAATATCAATTTTAAAATCATGATTTGCCCGTGCATGGCATTGATTTAAGTGTATTTTTCAGCTTCTGTTGTTCAAACAAACTGCGTGCTCCGAACAGATCAGACTGTGTGGTTTAGGATGGGGATTAACCCACACATTAGGGTACTTGAAAAATGTACATTTTGAAGACAGAGTTGCGGTGGCCTCATAATCGGTGTGTTGGCGTTTTCTAATCTCATCTCACTGAAGGTTGTAATTTCTGACCTTCAGTTCAGCGCTCGCCCTCCTAGTCGAGTGTGTAGGTGTTAAGTGTGGGTTTCTATCGAGTTGTGATACTCTCCTAGGTGAGAGTAGCTCTTGTTTCGCCATGCCAAATACGGACAGTTATTTTAACACCTTGCACTCAACTTGCCGAACGGACGATATTTACAAAAGTATTTACAAAAGTTGAGAAACTTCAATCGGGTGAAATGTGTAGCGCTGATGTTGGTATTCCTCTCATAACAAGTAGCTGCTCCATTCCAGCGTTGGCTAAAAGGCTCATGATGCAGTCACCCATTCAGATCACACCCTGCTGTCCAATCTCAGAGACAGCGTGAAGCTTTCAGTAATTAATAGCCCTTTTATCCTGACCTGCTTAATGAGCCGCAGACACAATTCAGCCTTTCAGTCTGTTATAAACCAGAAATCTAAACTAAATCAGTTCTAAAGTTGTTCACTCATGTTTTCCCTCACTGCTGAATACTGTGGGAAATTTGCACATCATTAAGGCACACACCAGAATGGTATAATCTTTTCGCTCAAGGACCTTGACATTTTTTAAAGAAAGTTAAATAAAGGCTCCTTTATAGTTAATAGTAAATCTTAAGAGTACACAACACTGAGACATCAATACTAGGATATATGGCACGCAGAAATGCATTGGAGTAACTGTCTTTCAATAGTAACATTCATCCTTTCTAATTCATACCATTTTACTCAACACATCCATACACATCTCTTTATGGACCAACCACCCACACAAATATACATTCATACACGCATGATTTGTGTCGTGTTAAAACATATGCATACAATAGTCACTGGTTCTAGACTTCACTAGCACTTTATATACAACAACAACAACAAAATTATATTTATAGAGCACCTTTCACATCGGGAAGACATCCCAAGTTTTATGGCTCATGTAACAAAATATGCTGAGCCCTTTTAGCTACGCAGCTAGCAATTTAGTACACTCTGTCAATTCAGTTTAACCCGTCCTTTATAAATTACTACTTATAAAGCTTTTGCTTACCCTGACCACATCATCTCAGTCTGCAATTTAAAGGCATTGAACCAAACATTCCAAGGTATCCACATTACCAGGGTGTCAGGAATTTTCTCCCACTTCACAATTTGAAAACTTTAAAATGACCATTTCTCAATCACATCAGAACATAATAATTTCAGCAGCAGCTAATGCTGCTGATTATGCTGTGCGCAAACTGGCTGCCGTGTTCATCCTCAATAACACACACAAGACACTGAAGTACTTTGGGACGTCATCCCGATGTGAAAGACGCAATAACAAATGTAAAGGATTAGTTTTATTATTAGTAGTATTAAGTGGAATTACAGACAGATCTTAAAAATTTATCCTCACAATATTTGTATTCTAGTATTCAATAGTGCTTCCCCCCCACCCACCCCATAACTAAAAGGAAGATTTAACGCTGAACTCAATAAAGTCAATAAATGGGAGCTGGCAGTGTCACGTGGGTGAGATGACAAAAATGTAACACACTGTAAAGGTTCACATGATGATGTAAACACTCAGGAACAAACCTGTTGCTGTTCACAACCCAACACAAGAAAATCCTGGGATGAGATTGCTACCCGTTATGTGATGAATGGAGGCAGCAGAATTGTTTTTGAAGTAGTCGAGACACAGCCATCATCACAGCCAGAAAATTGCTATGTGATCTCCAGCTTGAAAAATGAGCAAATCTGGCTGGCAGAATTGACAGTACAGTAGTTTGCGCGTGTGAGCGCACACACACATCCACCCACACACACACTACATAAACAGCTTTGCTTCAAAGGAATTGCACTTAATATTGTCTTACTCTCTGGTTTGACGAATCCCAAATGGCCAATCCAAAGTAGTCTTTCTCCAGAAGATTAAGGTGATCGCACACTTTAGTGAAGAGCTCATGGCCCTTGGAATGTTTCTGTAATGAAAAACAGGACCTTATTGAAATACAACCAGGTTTTACAACTACATATTCGAGTGTCACCTTTGTGCTAAATCTCTCCAATTGCTGCCAAAGGCAACTTTCTAACTGTGAAAGCGGCTTGCAGGAAGCAGCAAACAGGAAACAAAACTGATATTTAGTAGAAAAATCTGTTGTCAGATGATTAAAGAATCTCTTAAAACATTTTGATGCAAATTGCTTGCCTTCCCATTTCCTCGGAGGGCTAGTTCATATATTAAAAAACACACCAAACTGCAGAAACTTGTAAAAAGTTGTCTTTGCTAAGTAGACAAATAGAGTATCTCATGAGCGAACAGGGAAGAGTTTTAAGATTAGAGTCAAGATTCTCACCTCGACTTCGCATTCAAATTCGGTTTCATCCAGCAAAGTCACCTTGCAACGCATACTCTTGGATTTTTTGGCAACTTTAGGAAGCGATTTCAGATCCTGACCTTGGTCTTCCCTTTCAGGACTTTTGGCTTCCTTCTCTTCGAGGATTTCTCCCTTTATTTCCTCTTTAATTTCTGGAATGGAGTCGTCTCGCTTCTCCTCCTGAGCAGGCTGCAAGACCAGAACACAAAACACATTCATGCCATTGAAGATCGAGACGCTATCGCACATATATAACCGGGCTGGGTTGAGTTGGACCCTTCATTGACTCTCAGTGCTAACCTGTAGCTAACTGTCTGGTACTGTATATCTTTCCATGTTACGTATTTTACATGCACCAAGACAGCAGTAGAACAAGGGGACATGGGTTTAGAGTTACGAAGGACAATTTCAGGCCACATATCATGACATTTCTATAATGATAATAATCCTTGCATTTGATGTAGCGCTTTGCACGTCTTCTGGTCATCTCAAAGCGCTTCACAGAATATACTGTAAAGTGAATTGACTGTATACTTGTGGGTTAAATGCAGCAGCCAATTGCAGTGTCCCACGAACGTGGATTGAAATGACCAATTTTACTATTTTGTTTGGGGGGATGGATTATTATTAGGCATGTGTGTGGAGTAAGGAAACTTGCCCAAGGTTTCGCTCTGACCTGCTGATCTGAACACAGGTCTCACGCTTCTAAAGCGAGCGCTCTAACCACTGAGCTACAGGATTCCACATTTCTAGCAACATAGGAACAGGAATAGGCCATTCAGCCCTACAAGCCTGTTTCACCATTCACGGCTGATCTGAACTTCAACTCCAATTATCCGCCCTTGGCCCATATCTCTTGATACCCTTACCTATCAAAAATCTGTAAACCTCTCTTTACCCAGGGAATTCATTTCAGAAACAACTTGATGGTTGAGGATGAGATGAAATGGGTTAGAGGGACTTATTTATCTGAACCAAACGTGCAATCTTGTAATACAGAAAAAAAAACTATGTTTTGTTAACTACAAGATCAAACAAGAGATTTGATGTGAAGAAGGCTTCATTCTTCCCGAATACCTCCTATTACAGCATCCAACGGATGGATCTCGCTAGGTTTCATTTAGAATTCCGCAGTGCTATCTTGAGAAAAATAGTTCTGCGTCAACTGTGGAGACTTTAATGCTCATGATCTGTAAAATTGGCTCAGCCACAGTAAAGAATTTAAACCGCTTCCATATTTAGAGGATGGGAAAGTTTGATAAAAACAGACCTGGTTTGTCATAAATTAAATATCAGGCAGGACTCTTTATATGTGTGTCTATTAGGTTGACGTCATCAGGCTTAGTCATTAGTCCATTGTAGTCCACCTTAGTCCTTCATCTTAACTGAGGCATTAACAAAAGACAAGTGCGTCATTCAATTCACAGTATCTTGGAATGGTAAATTCGGGCAGTATTTTGGGGTTGCTGAAAGCACCCCGGTCCTCATTGGGAACTTTCTCAAAAAAGATATCTGTTCTTGGGAGTGCTTCTGACCCTCAATTTAAGAGTCTATAAACATGGGAGGATGGAATCTTCCAGACGCACCAGCAAGTATAGACATCTGCTTTGGACAACATTTAGGATTATGTCATTTCCAGAGGGAAAATTAAACTCTTAAGTTGTCACAATCAATCAATAAATGCAGGGCGTTAGCAGCAAACGTACTTAAAACACTAACACATCTGTCTTTTTGTGGAAATTTCATTTTTGTGCATTGGATTGGGTTATCATAGGGTGTCACATTCAATCTGAACAAAACTCAAGACTCTCTCTGACACTACTGTACAAGATAATGAATACACGCACATACAACTTAATGGAACCAACCAGTTTGAATTCAATAAATTAGTACAGCGAGAACAATTATGGAGTGCTTTGATCTGTCCTCTAAACGTGAAAGGATTATTATTAAAGTCTGTGCCAGGACACCAGTGACAAGACAGCGATACGGTTTTCAGCGAAACTTTATAATATGTAAATGTGCACAGATTATTGCATAAGTTATTTCTGAAGCCACAGAATTATTCTGGCGTTGGCAAAAGTCAAAAGCTGCCAATTGTTAATCATTAATCGTTAATTGTTAATCGTTCCCAAAACCAACGTCCATGAGATGCATTACCTGCGTTTCAGCGCTGCTCAACGAATGTATGTCCGAATTGCCCTCGATTTCGATCTTATCATCCGACTCCTGGTCAGCCGTGGGCGCTCTTATTTCAATCAATTCTATGTCCTCTTCCTCGGTCGGATTGACTGAATTGATTAGCCCTCGCTTGGCTGCCGCTGTGTCTTCCTCCGACGAAGCTACCCCGGTCTCTTTTCCGCTCTCCTCTTCCGACACCTGAGATCTTGGCCTTTTGAGCCAGGCTGGTAAGAAACGCGACAATCCTTTGCTTCCCGAAGACTGCTCCTTCTCAGCCTCTCCTGGGTGGGAAGGGCCACCGTTGGCTGGCGTCGTTGGCTCCTGGTCCTGCCCTTTGTCACTCACTTGGGCCACTTGCTGACTTCCCTCCGGCTGATTCTCCTGTTCCTTCGAGTCGCTTAGCTCTCGCTCCTCAGAAGCCTGCTGCTGCTGCTGCTGCTGGTGAGTTTCAATCGCAGCTTTCGAGCTGACTTCTGTCGTCATGATGGGAGCTGCACGAAAAAATAAATGGGAAAAAGGTCACACTCCTCCAACTCCTCCTCCGAAAAAAGAAAGAAACTGGAGAAATCCTTGCAACTGAAGAGAATTGGTTTGTTCTGCATTCCCTTAATGCTTAAGAGTTTCCACGCTGTGCACAAGCGTGCAACGAACGCCATTCCATTGGTTTCAAACTCAAACCAAACTACGCTTTCGTACACTGAAAGCCTTCCAGGCACATATACAAGTCTTCTACATCTGCCGTCTTCTACCCCGCACCACCTCATCCCGCGCGCACAAGAAAATGTAAATACAGTCACTACACTTAACAATAATAATAATAATATTTGCATTTGATGTAGGGCTTTTCTTGTCTTCTAGACGTCCCAAAGCACTTCACATAATACACTGTCAAGTGAATTGACTATACTAGTGAGCGAAACGTGGCACCCATAAGTTTCCCAACCAGTTCGAGACGATTCGATGTGCTGAGTCAAATGCAAGAATTGACTTTATTCCAAACTATTTTTAAACCCTATTTTCCTGCATTGCACAGCACTGTATTAATAATCCTTGCATTTGATGTAGCTCTTTTCACGTCTTCTAGAGGTCTCAAAGCGTTTCAAAGCACTACGCAGGAAAGGATGCCTGCGTGCTAAAGGTTAAAAATATCTTAACTATATCCAATGAAGTGTTTTTCCAACCCCTGCTACTCCCCACCCCACCACTCCCCTCGAAGAAACTGCCACATTTAATGGTTTTGAACCCTAAACAGCAACAACAACAAATGTGTACAGCACCTTTCATATTGGGAGGACATCCCAAGGCGCTGGGCTTCAATACCAAGGCAACTGAAATTTACAGAGGCCTGCAAATGTTTCCACTTCCTATATTAAAAGCTACCACCAAAACAAAGTTACTCGTAAAATCCTTTGGTATACATCAAGCGCCGAATAAAATTCTCTGCAACAATATTCAACTAGTCCCATCTACAAGAGCCCAGTAATGTCCTACCTACTATGGCTCATTTGTGTAACTATTGTATTGTGTGTTTTATAGATAGAGTTCATCGAGGCCCTTGTAAATTTCCCCCATTTGGACCGTGTTTCGTGCCGATTTCCGAAACATCTGCTGAATTGGCTAAGAAAGTGTATTTAGTGCAATAATGTGTAAAACAAAGTAATATTATGGTTGCTAGACATAAATCCTGAGCTGAAGTCCATATTGCTCATAAACTACACGTGTTGCAGAGCTACAGCAATAATCTAATACAACAGATGAGACTGATAAAATAAGAGACTGAGTTGGACAGAAATTACAGTTCTTTAAATAATAATCATCCTGCATTTGATACAGTGCCTTACCATGTCTTCAAGATGTCTCAAAGCACTTCATAGGATGTAGGATATACTATAAAGTGAATTGACTTTACAGTATCCTAACCAGCATTATAACTGGGTGTGACCACCAAATAGCTATTCTGACTCCTAGCTGGCAGAATCTGCGTTTTCCTACTAAAAAAAAGGCCAACTTCCGGGTCAATGCAAGTGTGTTATAACAGGGTTCCACTGTAAGGAAGGAACTGGGCAACTTTTTGTCCACACAAACGACTAAATCGCAACCTACAAACTTCGCTGTAAATAACAAAAAAGGTTGTGGGGAGAAAGGAACGATCACTGAGAAAAATAGCAAAAAACGTTGCGAGCATAAACACTTTTGAAAGTGTGCAGCTGCACTCCACTGCATCGAAACAATTGCCGTTTACAAGTTCACACTATCTCAACAGGAAACACCATGTAGTCAGTCCTCATCTGCACAACGATAAGAATTCCCTCAAGAGAACGCCTGAAATCGTCAAAGTTAATATACTCAGAACAATACTTTCAGATGCAGTGAGCGAGTGGGACAATGGGACACAGTTTTAGGTTTGTAAAGAGCAATCACAGTACAGACACCAAGAAGGATGTCTTTCCCTAGAAGGTGATTACCGACTAGAACAGGGGTTACGAGGATGGTAGGTTGAGACCAGGACGTTGACTCATTTAAAAAAAAAAAGTTTAATGTTGCTTGCGACATCGACAAGCTGTTTCAAAGCACTTCACGGGTTTTCAACCGTACAGTGCAGTGACTGTGTATTTTGTAGGCGAATTTGTAGGCAGCATTTGGCACAGGGCAATGTCCTGGAAACAGACGTGAAAAATGCCCCCTACTCATTTAGTGTTTACTGAGAAGTGCATTGGATGTCATGCTAGAGCAGCACATTTTAGGTCCCAACAATCACTCTGCCGGATCCACTTGCTTGCAACAAAAACATAGTGATACAGCGCTACATGGATAACTGCTGTGTCTGCTAGAAGTCGATGTAGGAGACAAAGTCGCTGCAGTTTCATGACCAATATTGCATCCATTTGCTGAAAACCCCAAACACTGCAAAGTCCATCTTTGAGCCTAGCATCTTAATGTAGGGCAGGGATGGAAGGTTGGGGGGGCTGCAAATGTTTGGCTGGTGAGAGCTGAGGCACCAGGCAGGGAGGAGAGTGATGGGAAGAGAGGAAGCAGGGAGGGAGTTGGATATGAGTCAATCTCACTTTGCTCCTCTCCCTCTCTCTGTCTTGGCCGGTTGGTGTTGGTTGTGAACTGTAAGTTCCCTCTTGCAATGTTGTTGTACCACTGGACCCTGAATGAATTCCCCGTTAATTGTTAACATCTGGCGTGACTATCATTTCGGGGCTTCATTCCTTCAATGAAGACTTGACTATGATCTGAACAATAAAAACACACACACACACACATTGGACAAGCCAACGTCAGACACTGCATGACAGCAGAAGGTCTCTCTGGGGTTCAACCAGCTCAGAAGAGACACATCTGGTACAGCCAGGCATGTCTGTGGTAATCAACAGACGATTGACAGTTCCCTACCCACAGATATGTGCTCATTCCTGGGAGCTCAAACTGCATTTATAATTATATTTAATCAAACACCACTTGTTTCGCTCACAAACATATGCAGCCAATTCGGTTTACAGTGTTTTCTGTGAAGCGCTTTGAGACGTCTCGAAGACATGATCAGGCACTGTAGCGAATGCAAAGTAGAATTATAAGTACTTAGTGCTTTGTTACAGAACACGAAACAAGGAAATGCAGTCACCCTAGCCTCTTAAAAGTATAGATTCCAATTCCTTAAGATGTAAAATTGCCATTATTACAAAAAGTTTATAGAAACACAGATCATTGACCTGTGGCACAGTACTATTCTAAATGTACACAACTTTTCGAAAGCTAAATGAACCCAGTGATCTGTACGAACATATATATGTTTTTAACTGTTCTTGGTATTACGATCAAGTAGGCACTACAAAATGCTCATCTGCAAACTACACAGTCACTACATGATACAGTAACATCCTTTGAAATTCTGTGAGCTGTTCTCCCAATGTGAAAGAGGCTGTATCAAATTCTACAACTGTAATTAAACAGCTACTTAACAGTGGAAAGGAATGGTTTCTATTCCAGGTCCGTATCTATAGTCTGAAGAATCATCTCACAGAACTCCTGTCAAGTGCACAAATCCTATATTGTATCCTTCACTGTACACCCAGCATCCACAGTACACTTTGTAAACCAGCTGGTCATCAGTACGGAACTGCACGTTTGAAAGGGGGGTGGGCAAGGGGGAAAGTTAAGCAAAGCTCACGAGAGTATCTTCCAATTAGAGGACAAACCGCTTTATATTTGGCAAATACTGAACTTACTTTCTGCTGCTAAAACAAACTGATGCGTGCACTCACTGACATCTGCTTTGACTCCAAATTCTTAACAAGTTGCAGCCGCCTAGTGATGGCACACATTGCAGGCTTACACCGTCAGCATCCACGAGCAGACAATGAACTGAAAAGGTTCTAAATCCTCTTTTCTGCAAACCCTGTAGCTACCATTGTTTATTTTGAAAGCCACTGAACTGAGCTACAGCCACTAATCCTCTCAGCCAAAGTCAGTCCAAATCCAAAATAGAAAACACACGCTGAATTCTGCCTTCTTCCTGGACACAACCTCACGCATTCGCTCGCTCGCTTGCTAACCAAAATAAATAAAACGCAGCCCCCATCACATCCCTCTCGCATCTCTCGCTCTCTTTCTCTCTCTCTGTAATCAAGCACAAAACAAGCCAAAACAAACCACCCATCTTGGCTCCTTTATTACCGAACAATATTGTATAGAAATTTGTGGGGACTGTTTTTCTGTTCAAAGCAAATCAAAAAGCTGATGGGTCCTAGCCAAGTCTCCAGCGTCTGCCACACTGACAGATATGCTGGATGGAAAAGACCTTAATCCTGTGTGTGGCTTTGTGTGTGTGTGTATATATATATATATACACCGTATATATTATATATATTAAAAAAAAGCAGTGTTGGCCTTCACACAGTAGTCAACAATCCCCACCCATCTCCGTCCCAGTTGGAAGCAAACTGTTTTTAAAGACTGCCCCTCCCTCACGCAGCATCCACAAAGAGCAGGTGATTGGGTTCCGTTGCTTCTGAGGACACGGCAATTCGTCTGACGCAGGGATTTTGAGACGTCTCAACGATGTGATAACATTGCTTTGTCAAATGCAAGGGTTATTATTACTGTATTATTATGATTATAACACAGAGGCAGGAATTTATTTTGCTCTTAAGACGTAGGGTTGAGAAGTGATTTTCACTTGAGGCACATCTGAAAATTCAGTGTATTCACTCACAAGAGTTCCCAAGTTTCGAGTGCTCTTTCTCCCCTCACAAAGGTTATTCTTATATTGTGAAATATCATGTCAGGCCAGTTACTACTTCCCTATGAGTGCCGATTTCAACTTCTGAATACATCTAACTCACTATTTTACCGAAGAAGAAGTAGCACAACTAATGCTGCATGCAAGCACAGTCACAGGCGAGCGCTGTAATGCAGTGAAAATGTTGCATTTCAAATACTGTATTTATTACAAATTAAAGCCATGGGCGCCCACACTATTCCAAGTACACAGATTATAAGTTGCCCTTAATGCCAGCTGTTCCATTGTGTCTGTTACTCACCATCCACTTTGTGCTTTAGGAATCGCAGAATTGTTTTCCACAATTACACAGTGCAAGAGATGAATTAGAGAGTTATAGCGATCCCTTGCTGAGCACACAAGGCAGCTTAACTCCGCCTGCAAAGCAACTTGACAATATAAATCTACATTCCCAACTCCCAACTGGCTATGATAACAATAATCCGCATCGTTTCTTGATATAAAGTGCACTGGCCTTATTGCTGCCTGGCAATCAACTGGATTACCCCCTTAGGCAAACGTGCAGTGATTACACCATTAATCATTTGGTGCAGATGACATTGGTAACCCATTGTCAAAGGAGGACCTAAAGCTTGTCACGTTTGATGATCTACCTTTCGTCCTCCCAGCCCCCCCACCCCACCACCACCCAATAGAAGCCACATCTTATCCCCAATCCCACCTCCCACCCCTTACCCTAGCCATGACTGTACAAGCCCTGTAAGCCACCTCGAAGATGTGATAAGGCGCTATATCAAATGGAATGATTACTATATTATTGTTACATTTTGAATATAGACAATGCATGAGCCAGCGCCAAAGGCAAGGAAGAGGAAAAGATGATACTGAGTTTCTGAGCTAAACTGGACTGATTTCAAGAGATATTTTAGCACCGATCAATAAAAAAAGAATAAAATTAGTTACTTCAAACCAAGACTGTTTGTGAGACACTATTGTGTGTAATTGGCTGCCGCATTTTGTCCACAAATATACAGTCAATTCACTTCACTGTATATTCTGTGAAACGCTTTGAGGCATCTAGAAGATGCGATATCAAATACAAGGATTATTATACATCAACCTTATGCCACCTCCTTCAGTTCACATTCCTTACTGGACTTCCCAGATCCGGAAAGAAGTATATGGGTTGCTCGAGCGTGGAGGGGTGGTGGTGTAAGAAATTACAAATAGAAACCAATTTACGTTTCCAGAACCTTGAGTCTCGGACAAATAATTTTTTTTCCCCTGAAAGTTTAAGAGATGTTCAGGGGCAAAATAAAAAAGATCGACAGAGAGGATTTTCGAAGGCACGCTGTTTATTTGGTACAGCAGTGAGCATTAGTGACAAAATTCCGTCGTGGGGAAAACTGTTCAGTGGAGTGTCTGCCCATTTAGAACTCTGCGCTGTGACGATTTAAACAAAATCACATTGGAAAAAATAAAAAGCTTATAATGATCTCCCAATATGTTAAGAAGGCTGTAGCAGGTAAGAGCAGGTAGGTAACAACAAGTTACAGTAAAAGCCTGTTTATCTGGAACCCTCGGGATATGGCCAATGCCAGTTAAAGTGCGTGCCGGATATTTGGCCGAAAACACACATTTAAAAAAATAATAATACACTGTGCCGGATAAATTCCGGTTAATCAAATGGGGACTTTTTTTGAGGTGCCGGATATACGGAAGTTACGGTTGATCGGGTCATGGATAAACGGGCTTTTACTGTACGTTTATATGTACAGTAAAGCACTCTGAGACTCCATCCGGCGAGGAGGGCGCTATATAAATCGAAGTTGTTGTTGTTGTTATTGTTGTTCATGCAGGGCAGCGGCCCAAGGCTCTGGACAGGTGAGTGTTGGCAACCGGGCTGCAAACTGGTATTATTGTGTGCGGATATGACAAATGCAAAGAAGGATAATAACAGGCTGTTCTGTGAAACGTGTCCAGCTGAACACACGCACGTCTTAGCCTCATTAACCGGGCAAACGCAGCAGCAGGCTCTGCATACTGATGACCGACCGGGATTCAAATGCTAGTTATTTATAGGGTTCTATCTCAATATGTCTTTCACCTTTTGTTTCACTGCTGACTGATGGATGAATCAACCTTAAGCATCATTGCTTTGCTGACCTTCAGCTGAACCGGTGACTAATCACTTACAAATGGTAATATGTCGGCAGGAAAGTAAGGTCCACCTCCCCACCCAACCCACACACCACCTTTTTTTTTACAATCATCGCCATTAAAGGCGAAAGGTTTCCATTGTATGGTATTATAAAGAAAAAGGCTCATCTTAAGGACCGGGATGCTGGAGAATGTGCATCACATCTCTACGTGATGGTAACAGTTAATTACATTGATGCGTACAAGATCATTTGGCAACTCAACACTAATCACTGATGCTGAATAGGCTTCCCACAGTTATTCCTTCCAGGATTCCATTAAGAGCAAAACAACTAGAAATGAATGTGGCGCCGAATAATTATCTATTTTACAATATCTTTGCGTGGTACACAACCTCAGCACTGGAACTAATTAATGATTTGAAGGGTTTTTTCTTGCCCCGGGGCAGTAAACAGATTTTGGATTTATATCTCGTGCATTTGTCTCGTCGCGTCGTAGGTCTCTCAGCACTTCACACTGCGAGTTACTTTGAAGCGCAGTGACTTATGTAGACAAGTGCGGCAGCAAATCTGCACCAGGAATAAGACGCTTGACAGATTCACGACCGATTCATTCTCTCGGCCAACTTGAACGGAGATGGAATGTTGGCCAGGACAACCAAGAAAATCTAAGAAGCTCTTAAAACACCTCAAAATAATGCCGTGGGACCCTGGGCTGCGGGCTGAAACCTTTTCAAAATATAAAGTAGGGAACGCACAGCAAAAGTTGCAGTCGGCATTTCACATATGTCACCGTTAAGAACAGAGGGAAGTAGCTGTTGGACATCGGATGTGATCAACAACAAAATGACATGAACTTGAACTCATTGGGTTGTATGGCACAAGAGGGAGGAAGAACAATCCCCATTTGGGGGGTGGGGGGGGAAATCGATGAGCAGAAAGGAGGATTTGCTTTTGCCTCTCTCCAGCTAGCTTGACGATTTCAAACAACAAATCACAGCAGAAGCGATATTCGTAAATCCCTATCGTACACCTTCATGTTAAGAGAGAGAGAGAGAGAGAGAGATGACTATTTTCGAGCTGAACACCCGACACAACATTGCTTTGTCAAAAACAAATCGCCGGTGGCCGTGGTTTAGGGAAAACAACTCTCAACTGGGGGATTTGAATGTTGCCAGTGTTCAATTCACTCGAGATACTTCAGATCATTCCTTTGTTGGTTCCAATAGAAGTGTTTGCGGTGAACATGGCTCTGGATAGTTCACACCACTCGAGAAACCCTTTCCTCAAAGGGAATAAGTTAAGGTACAAAGAGACAATGAAAGAGCACGATTTCAATGGGATGCAACCTTTCCTTTGGATTTTCCCTCTAGTCGAAAACACTTTTTACCAACCAGGCCAGTATTAAACTATACAATGTCAACAATGCTGCCTGAACCTGCATTCCCTCTGCCATCCTTTCACGTTCAATTCTGTGCAAACAATCAGTTCTATTAAACGTATCTTCCAGCATCCTGAGCTTGGAAAATAAAGCATATACAAGATTCATTAGCCATAAATCAAGGGTCCCAATTTGTGGGTCTGCCAAAAAAGTAGAAATCACAACCACTTATAATAGCTATTTTTGTACATCTCACACACATAGCATTAAAAATCTCAGGATGTTAATTTAGACTTCCTTGTGCATTGTATACCTCAATTTACATTAGAGAAGGTTAAAATAAACAACAGATCTCCATTCACAATTGGTAACAAATACCTAGCAATATTTGAATTACAGTAAATTGTCAGAAGCCAATATAGGCTGAATCACTGAAGGTTGTGGGATTTGATAATAAACTCATTTGAATACGTTTTTATTTGAGTGTTGTGAAGCATGATATTAAACAGCAGAGACTGACTATATTAAAATTCAGTAGGAGGTGTAGAAAATGCTGAATATCGAGCATGTCTGGTGCCAACTATTCCACAGGGACAAATGGTCCACCGAAACTGAACAGATTCTACTAACAAATTAAATAGCAGCCGGAACCTAATCTCACATGTATAAATAACAGACTACTCTGACAAAAAAAACACTATTACCAAATCATAATAGGTCACAGGACAAAAACAAAACTAATCCTAATCCTTGCATTTGATATAGTGCCTTTCGCATCAGGAGGATGTCTCAAAGGATATACTGTAAAGTGTATTTTGTGGTTGGATGCAGCAGGTAATTTTCAACAGCGATGTTCCACAAACAGCCACAAAGTGAATGGCCACTTTTATTTAGGGGATTGTTGGCTTGGACACTGGGAAGGAGAAATTCCCTTCTCTTTTTCTTGAATTTCTCAATGAATTTCACATCTACGACTATTTGGGAGCAGTGCATTCGAAAGCCTGATTCCTTGCAAACTGTACCCTTACCTCAGTCCTCATTCAATTTGGTCTTCATTTTAAGATCCATGTCCCCAGTAATGGATTAACCCGCAAAGGGTTAGGGAAAAGTCACTCAGTGCTTCTTGTCAAATCCCTTCATTACCCTTAACATCTAAATTAAGCTTTGCAACCTTGTCGAGTCCAGAAAATAGGGGCCCCTACCAACCTGATATTGGTCTACCATAAACTGCACCTGCCATATTGCTGCCCACTTACCTAAAGTTAGTGTTATCTGAAAAAATTGAACTATAGTTTGTACGAGTCAATTAGATTTCTGCTGCTCAAAGCAACAAAGAGATAGAGAGAGAGCTCTTTTTGCCAGCCACAATGTAAGCAGATGTTTACCAATTAAGGGCAGAGAGAAAATGACAAGGGATTGTGCTGGTACCCTGGGCGCGCTGTGTCATATCTGATTTTCCCATCTGCTTGCCTTGTTCTTCTGGATGCTAGGAATCAGGGAGTTTCTGGTTGCGTGAGACTTAGAAGACAGCATTAGCGGAGACCATTGTCACTAGGCTATTGACGACGCCAAGTCATTACTTTTATAAAGACTTCCTTTATACAAGCAGATGGGGTCACTCAGAAATTGCAATGCTCCCCTCTTTCAGCTCAATCCAAACTGGTCGAGGTCTGAAGGAAAACTGGAAGGCATTGCCTCAGTCACATTTGTCTCCAAACCCGAGATTAAAAATCTGGTGTTACACACACACGCAAGCGCGCATTAAACATATTTTTCAGTTGAACCAATTGCTTAATTTTACAGGATGTTAAGGACATTAAAAACTGACACTATCGTGGTTTTTTGTGTCAGTCAGTTGGGGAATGGAGGGTAAAAGAGGAAGAGAATTAAGTGAACATGGTGGGAAGGGAGGGGAGGTGAGGGTGAGAGAACAAGTCAAAGACATTGAACATCCATCCTGGCCTCATCTGGGCTGGCTGAGCAGCTGTTCAGCAACAATTAAACTGCATATGCATCCACTATATTGTCTGAAGTCCATCTGGTGTATTATTTCATCCCGTTCCCCCACACCTTAATAGAGACAAATCTGAAATGGAATAAATTACTCTAATAATTTTTTAAAAATTATTTGAAGTGTGGCCAACAGGGTACATTTCTCCCACATTAAAAATTCCAGGAGTTAAAACTTAATTTTTCTCCTAATTTTTCCAAGAAACACATTCTCCTCACACAGGTTGTATATAGTGGCTCCTTGTCAAGTCAGATTATTCTTATTGTAAAAGGAAACATTGCAAAGAGAAAAGAAAGTAACTAATTCCTAGGGCTTGAGAGGGTTACAATAGTAAGAATTCCCACTTCTGAACATCACGTTGACACCCTTAGATCATAATAATCATTGCATTTCACCAAGCGCCTTATCACACTTTCAAAACATCTCAAAGGAGTTACTTTAAAGTGTAATAAGTGTCTATGTGAACACAGCATCCAATTTGTGCACAGCAAAGTCCCACAGACAGTCATGAAGTGAATGACCAACTTTATCCGGAGGATAATTCACCTGGGCACAGGAAGAAATTCCTTTCTCTTTTTATACAGTGGGATACTTAATAACTGTCTGGAAGAGGCATAGATGCCACACATAGAAAATCTCTTCACACAACCCTGACACTGTATTGGGGTCGCTAGCTAGTGCCTGCACATGTGGATATTGGACGAGGCCACGGTACATTATAACAACATTTCCAGTCAAGCCCCAAAAAGTGTGTGCTTACTTTCACCCCCACCTCCTCCCACCCATTGTTAGAATCACATTTCTGTACAGATTTAGTGTTAATATTACACTACTAAACCTGTGCTGATGTTTCAGGTGGGTTTTGTTTCTGTCATTTCTATTTCAGCATCAGGAGGATGTAGAGAAGCAGTCTGTCTCCCCAAGGAGACTGGCTTGCACGGACTGGCAGCAGTGGTATATGTTAAATGAGACATCAAAAGTGTAACAGAAACTCTCCTCATTAGCCACAGAATTTTGCCATCGGTTCAGTGCGGTTCAGAGCAACTGGCGTAAATTGATAAGAACCACATCAGGCTTCCTTATAAAGGGTGCGGAAGGAGGGAGGGTTGGGGGAGGGTAGGGTGGGGTGTGGAAAAGAGAAAAAACATTCTGAAAATGGACCCAGTGAATTGCTGCAAGAAAAATGAGCTAGTGGTGAGAGTTTTGATTGAATTTGACAATTCAGAGGAACCAGCATTTATAAATGTGCCACAAATTGAGCGACAAAACAGCAGTGAGCAGAATTTCACACCCTCTATTTACTTTCTGCACTCTGAGATGCTGCCCTGCATGGAGGGCGCTATATAATAACAAGTTGTTGTTGTTGTTAAGATCTGAGAATTTCTTACTCTGTTTGCGCATGTTTGAGGGGAGTAGGAGGGGGTTCATTTTAAGAGGGAAAACGAAAGCTCAGGCAGAGGATTTTCCGCCCAAACAACTACACCCCGCTGCACGAGCAGGAAATAAGATGTGCTTCATAAAATAAATGATGGTGTTTCCCTTTGCAAACAATTTGCTTCTTCTTTGTTCTCTCTACCACCCGGCTGCTACTGTAACATACTGGAGGTGGAGTAAGCCATGTCTCACATTGGTAGCAATTAGTCTAATTGGAACACTGTCCTGGGAGTCTGGAGGTGCCTGACCCAAGACTGAAATGGATTGTGTATTCACCAGACAATAATATCTGAGGCCTATCATTTCTTCCGCTCCCCCCCCCCTCCACCCCTACACCACCCTAACCCGCTCTTCTTGTCTGAGCGTTTAATATTTACTGCTGGTAGCAAGCACCAGATGGTTTCTTCCAAAGATTTCAAACGGTTCTTTTCACGTTAAAAGACGGTGCTTCTTAAATTAAGGGGCAAAAAAAGAAACAGTGAAAGACTCTAGTGTGTTATAATTGTGCCTCGTCGCACACGCCTTCAAATAGTTCTACAAAAAAAGACATTGGACTTTAAAGCATATCCCACAAAGGGCTTTAAGATGTGCTATTAACATGAAAGCTATTACATCAAAAGCAGATACTGGATTGATATTATCATCTCTAATACAACAATATTAATGCTTGCTCAGTGTGCATTGGTCAAACAGGAGATGGTGTTTCAAGGATAAATACAATATGTTGTTGTTGCTGTTGTAGTAAAGGGGCTCTATCATTATTTGTTGTACTACAGTAATTAACTGAGAAGAATGGTTCGCCCAACTTCAATGCAATCATTTTACTGACAAATGCACAAATAAAACAGTGTGTAATACAGTAATTGGGAGTTGACAATCCTGGAATCACAGTCGCACCGGACTGAAATGGAAAGGTTATGATTGTTTATTACAGCTCTCTAAAATCAAATTGGACAGCCTCTTACCAGCACTAAACACACACCACACAAATACATGCCCCTTGACAGGGCATACGTTTGTTTAGAATCACTCTCAATCACAGGGAATTGATGCAAAACACTCTTCAAAAGAATTGTACAAAAAGTATGCTGATTGAGGAGTATACATAATAAATATAAAGGCTCTATTGTGGGTTAAGTGTTGTTTTTCCAGCACCACACTTATCACAAGAGACAAGTCATCAAAGCTCTGATTCTAGGCATCAACATCAACCATCGTAATCTAATAGCTCAATTAAGGCACAAGGCTCTTCTGCTTCTCCAGGTCAGACGAGTGTTTTTCCAGCGAGATACAAGAGACAGTACAATAAGGTGGCCACCATTTTTATCTGAAACAAAAGGTTGTCGGGAGTGGGGAGAGGTGGAAGTGAGAGCTACTGAACACAAACCCTTTGCAGGTTCGGAGGTGGTCCCATTCATTCTCCCATCAATCCAGCTGTATTCCAGCTTGGATTGATTCAACTAAAATCAACTCTTCTGCTTGTCTGGTTTGAAAAACAATTGAACGACTAGTGCTTAAACAATCTTAGCTGGAAAAAAAACATCCACCATAGAGATGGATTGGGCTCAGCTGGAGCCTGTGCCCCTCCTCTGCACACTCGCCCCCCCTCAGCCCCCCTCCCCACCACCCACCCCCATCATCCCCGTGAATGGATGGCCCGCTAATACCTTGCTGTCTAGGCTCATACGCAAAGAAACAGCCACTTGGGAAAAGCACTAAGATGGTTGGGCACCCAGCGAGGTTGGATTTAAAAAAACACTAGCGTTCAGCTAGCTCAATAACTGAAAAGAATCTCAATGTAAACATCACCCTGTAACAGTATCGCTGACATTACAAAGGTGTTAGGTTTAAATAAGCATCATGTAAAACATGATGCAAAATTTCTAGCTTGAAGTTTGCACACTACTAATCGCAATCGGGACTGCAGTCAACAATAGATCAATGCAACACCCAAGGGTGAGGCTGTACATTTTAATAATTGCACCAACATCAAAATTACATTTGTATCGTGCCTTTCAAGTCGTCACATCCCAAGGCGCTGGTGGGTTGGGAAAACCTCATCATTAATGATGGGTGAAACCATTTACAGTTATTTTCTCCCTCTCTCTCTGGTTATCAAGAGAGGTAGTTCTTTGTATTGCTTTATATGTCATTTTTGCTAAATCCAGTGAAATATTACCTGAAATATTTAAACTTTGCACATAAACTCTATAAAATGTTGGGTGACAGAAGCAACCATTCCTAAATAGATCATCAATAGACTATTTTAACCTTGAATACTGCCAGTCTTGGGTACCTATTTAATACACTAAACTTTGGGAGTGTGCAATCTCTCCCTGGAACAACATACTAATCTAATTCTGGAGAGTATTAGGTGCAAGTTTGCAAGAGTCAAGGTTGAGCTGGGGAGGGGAGAGGGAATGGAAACCATAGTATGTGTGCTGGGTACCAGTGGTGTTTAACCAAATACAATCCCACTCTGCGATCGTAAAGCCTTTCCAGCTACGTCGGAAGACCTTATCTGTTCGGAGCTCCAGGCTTAACAGGAGAGAAGTGAGAAGAATCTCTACCACAGTAACATAACTGTCTTGTCAGCTGAAGGACTAGAGCAAAGGTTTGGGAAAAAAACAGTTTCACAAAAAACAGCAAAACAGCTGCTTATGAGTATTGTAGGCTATAAATATTCTCTAACTTGAGAGGGTGGGGGGAGGGGAGGTGGGGGAGACAGACGGAGAGACACTGAGTAGTTCCAGATCAATCTAAACAAGTCTGCAAAAATAATCTAGCAGTACTAGGAGACCAAGTAGATTTGACCACATCTGTTCATGCTAATAACACTGCGGGTTACGTAAAGCAGATAACGTGGAATGGCAGGCTTTGCTGTCAACAAACAATGAACACCCTTTCGCAATCCCTGCCAAGGTTTAATAGACTCAGATCTTTAAATATGTCTTTTCATAAACTTTCTTTTTTGTACATATCATCTCTTACTCCTTTTATTGCATCTAGTGTATAGTGTTTTTGTAGACATATATAAAAAGGTCAGAATTTGAATACTTTGAGACACTGATGGCACTCAGATTTAAAATGGAATATCTTTGTCATATAGGACTTGAATTTGGATACCAGCCATTTAGGTAAGGTATTTGGATGAAAAATCTCTTCCACCTTGAGGCAGGAACGATCCTATATGAAAATAGGCCTACGTCAGACCAGGGTTAATGTCGAAGTGAGCCATGGCTATAATATGACAATTAGTTGGCACTATGACCTTTTCAACAAATATGGGATGTGCACTTCGAGATTAGAGGCTCAGAAGTTGATTGTTCGACCAGAGTGGAACCATTTGCTCACTTGGCTCTGGCAATCTCTCCGATGAATACAAAAATAAAACACTATACGCTAGATGCAATGGGGAGAAAATGGAAAGCCCCAGTATTATGGATGAGGATTGAGAAGCAGTCAAAATGTACCATTACTCTGGGAGAATTTCATTTGGTTCTATCTACACTCAGTACTCTATCCCGAAACAGTTATAATGTGTACTTTGTGAACCAGAAGTAGTCAGAAACCTAACTGCGGGAGTCATGTAGCTCAGTGGTTAGAGCGCTCGCCTTACAAGCGTGAGACCCGTGTTTCGAATCCAGGTACGTCAGGGCGAAACATTGGGCAAGTTTCCTTACTCCACACACACACACTTAATAATAATCCGTCCCAAAAAAACTATAATAAATTGGTTATTTTCAGCCACCACTGTTTGTGGGACACTGCCATGCGCAATTGGCTGCCATGTTTAGCCCACAAATATAGTCAATTCACTTTACAGTATATTCTGTGAAACGTTTTGAGACGTCTAGAAGACATGAAAATGCGATATCAAATGCAAGGATTATTATTATTTTTAAGTCAAATCTGTTTCGGAATATATTCTGTGAGGCTCTTTGAGACGTCTAGAAGACGTGAAAATTGCTATCTCAAAGCAAAGATTATTATTATTATTAATTGGTTGATTTTGGGGTCTGTATTAATATTAATGTGAACACGTGACATTAAAAAACAAAAACGCCAAACGGCTAGACATAAACACAGAATTATGCTGGAAGTGCAAAGAAAGCTAATGAGCAGCAGGACTGCTGAAAGGATTTTAAACAGAAAAATTAGACGTTAAAACCTTGTGACTTTCCCCCATACAGACACTAATTGACACATTGGGCACGGCTTCATTTCAAAGAGTTGAACGAACCCACACGTTCGCTTTGCCTGTACATTTCGTAGAAGCCCAATCCGTTTTGGCAGAAGCCACTCGTTAAGATAGGTTGTTCGGCTACTGGGCACGGTTATGCTGACGCGACATTGCTATTCCACACGTACTAATCGAAAACAATTCACACGTGGAATAGCCGTGTTGGAGAGCGACATCCCAGAAGTTTGGAAACGTTTTTCCGCTCTGCAAGATGTGTAACTCCAGTAGCCAAGAAATCACCGTCAGAGGCATTCGCACTGCACCAGTGTAAAGCATCGTTTGGAGACAGTAATTTACAAAACGCTGAATGGTGAAGAGTATTCATAATCACAACTACGAACAAGCAAGTGCTGTTTTTCCCTGATTACAACCTTTAAAACATTGAAGCACATCTATTAGCCTCTCCCTGCACCCCCACACCCCCGGCCCCCACCTCCACCAACCCCCACCAAAAATGTAGCTAAACAATTTCCACTGGTCTAACCCCCAATAAATGATTAGACTGTTCCATAACTTAAATACGAGTTTTACAAAAAAAAGATTGATAGTAAGCCAGCTGAATCCTCACCAGCGCACTGTCTGCTGTGTAAATACACAAATGTTTCATGTTTGTAGAATTATGTCAAGCTTGTGGCATTTTGATCCAGTTGAAACAGAAAAAAAGTAAACATTTAAGAGTCAATTTGCAATATCATTTCCTGCATAACCAAAAACAATCTTGCATTGACAGTCTGTGTCCTGCTGTGCCACTTCAAAGTTCTTCTGAGTAGCAACAGTAACGTTAAGCATGCTAAAGGATTGTATTTGACAACACAAGTATTATTCAGACTCCACTACTGTCAAACCCTCTGGGACTCTGTACCCCATGTGAAGTCCGCTATATAAATACAAGTTATTGTTAAAAATACATTTTGCTTCAAGTCAAACGTAAACCATCAGTGATTATAAGTATAAATATGTATTATTTTACAAATATACACATGTTTCTCTCACAAAATATATAGTCAATTCACTTTACAGTATATTCTGTTAATCACTTTGAGATGTCTCGACAATGCGATAAAGCGCTAATTCACATTTAAGGCTTAGAATTGCTATTACAGTACTACTATCTTTGAGCTGGGCCTAAGTTTGACATTTGAATACCTAAAGTATTATTTCAAATGAAACCAAAATAATCGAAAGTACGATCCAAATCAAAACTAGCAACTCAAATCCCAGACTTATGCCCTGGCAGCAAAACAGACAAGAGGTAGAATCTTGAGACGTCTAGCAAGACATGAAAATTGCTATATCAAATGCAAGGATTATTATTATTATTATTGCAACCTTGTTTTTACCTGAATGATCTTAGCTTTGCAAATAGATGAATAGCTGTTTTCCGATACTGTGAACCAAACTCAGTTAGTTAGTTCTTCCCGTTTAACAGCCAACACTGAAATGCTTCAGCCTCAAGCAAATGCAAGCTGCAGAACTGCACATCTCCACTATATCTGTGGCACGTTCATTGCGCCTCCACGTACAGACATTGGTGGGCAGGCGGGCTTCAGCAGCACGTTGTAGGAGGCCGCACACAAGCTAAGGGAAATTGGTTTCTGTGGCTTTCAGAAGCAGCACTAACTAAGTCCCCAATGTTAGAGAACGAGTTTTCAGTCTCGAATACACTGCCAACCCGCAACATCACACATATAGGTACCCAATCTCAAAACCGTTCTGTGAAATTAAGCAATCAGAGACTCTCGCTCCCTACCCTGCTCGGAGGGTGCTACATAAGTGCAAGCTGTTGTTGTCAAAATTAAAAAATGTGAAGCGCTTTGAGACATCTCGATGACATGATGTCAAATGCAAGGATTATATTTTGTTAAATGTTTCTGGGAGAGGGAATTGTGGAAAATAGATGGGGTGAAAAAAAAGTACCGGTATATTTAGAAAGACACTAAACTGCAAAATAGTAAAGAATTGTTGGTGGAATCAGATCCTAGGTATAACCAACGTTTTCAAAGCTGACATCAATTAGCTTTTTGTCTATCACACATGAAAATACACAATCATTACAGGTTTAAGTATAAAAATTAACAGATGTAAATTACCAAGAGAGGTTTAACAGTGTGAAGTTTTAAAAGGCTTTTTGTTAAAAAAAAGCACCGTAAAACATTCAGAATTGGGAGGTTGAGGGTGTGAGAAGGTGATTCCAATGTTGATTGGTAAGCAACATTTATTTGGACACAAAAACAACTGGGAACCACTAAAGTCTGAACACATTTCAGACTTACACTCAACGTCGTAAACGTGATTTGATATTTTACGTTATTCACCAAAGCTTTATAAAACGAGAAGCACAACTTGTTTATTTGCCTTTCCAGTACATCTTCAGAGCTAATGGCTCTCTCCTCCCCAACCCCACTCATCACAACAAGCACTTGAAGGCAAACTAAAGACGGTATTCTAATCGGATTATAACAGCGCCTCATTTGTAGGTTTCCAACCAAGGCTGTGGATCTCAGAGACTAGAGAACTGCCACATTCTGCGGGAATGTTTCAAACAGTCCAGTTCAGAGGCTATAAAAACAAACACCTAAGAATTGAGGACCCAGCCCCCCCTTAGCCAGCAGCCAGGGGCTGCCAAACACAAAAGGAAATGAGACAAAGGAGAGCCCTGTGCTGATCACACTACCCAAACTCGACAACCGGCTAGGACCGTACCACTTGATCCCAAACAGCAGAAACAGAATTTGTGTCGGAAGCTCACACACAGAGCAATACACCTTCAGAGCAACTGTTGGGTTTCCCCCAAATCCAGGTAACCCACCCGGTAAGTACGCCCCCACCCCCACCCAGAGCTGAAGTTCATTGTTTGCACAAGGGTGAAAGCATGAAGCAATTGCTGGGAATAAAACGCTGCAGCACATCCACAGATCAAACCAAAACAGAAGCACAAGCCCAACAAGAAACTAGCTCGTTCACTTCATAATACTGGGAACAACAGCTAAATGGGCATTTGTAATCATTTATTTGTCCAGATACTGTACATCTATAACACTAAGGTGATTCACAGGAGCACTGGAATAGGGAGATCTATACACACACAGACATCAGACAGACATACACACACATCCCTAACATGCCTGTGAAAATGAAATGGGTTTTTAAATAAAACTGCAATCGCATTTGCTACCACAGAGGGTTAACATCCAGGAGAACCTGTCAAAGGGTCTTTTACTGAAGACAATTGCTGCACAATTAATACCTCTAAAGGCAAGATGGCGTCTAAACAAACACAACAACAAAAGTACCAGAATTAGCAGGAAAAAAATGCCTCAGTGGCTCATTGCTTCAGTCAGCATTTAAAGAGGCTTACCTTGATTTGGGGGAAACCCAACAGTTGCACAAGAAGAAGACGGGAAATACAAGGGAGCCCCAATAAATCACATCTCATTCATACAATGTACACATTGAACATAGGGGACAACTCCTGGTGTAAGTATCAGTTTCTGCGGTGGGTGGGTCGGAGTATGGAAAACAAGAAGCTTTCTACTCAAATGCACCAATCACGTTACCTATGTTCACACTGCACCCAATGGCTGACTGAAAGCTGGAGCAGTGTGGAGCATATCAAAGCAGCAGAAAGCCTGAGTGCAGAGCCAGCCACACAGCCCTTAACAGTTCTTGAGCCTTGTTCAAAGAATACTCCAGCACCTCCCACACCAGGTGTTCAGGCAAAAACAAACACAGTGGGGGGAAAAAAAGCTGCGTTCAAAAAGGGTAGATTATAGCCTGAGCATTTCCTGTTTGGTGGCTATTAAAGATCGATGTGCATATGTATACACAGATATATTCTATGCATACGTTTATGTATAATAATAATTCTTGCATTTGATGTAGCGCTTTTTACGTCTTCTAGACGTCTCAAAGCGCTTTACAGAATAAATATACTGTAGACTGTATATTTGTGGGCGATATGCGACAGCCACTTGCGCACAGCAGTGTGGAGTAACGAAATTTCCCCACGGTTTCGCTCTGACTGGAATTGAACCCAGGAATCTCATTGTAAGGCGAATGGTCTAACCAAAGAGCCAAAGGACTCCACTGATATTTGCTGACCAAGTATGTCCAATGCAATGCTGTCCAAATTTAAGATTAATATGGAGATGAGTAGAATATTGTGAATATATCCTGAAAACTGCAGGCACGGCTGAAAGGGGCTGAAATTTCCTTTCCTCGTTCTTAAGATTTTCCATCTTACGTGCAATTGCTGATTTTAAAAAAAATACATGGACATTTGAAAAGGTTAGTACAGTTTTGCACTGTGGGCGAGTTTCCCTGTCCCCCCCCCACCCAATTATCCCTCCATTCATTGTATAATCCCTCTCTCCACTTCAGAGAAATAGTGATAGGTACAGACAGCCATGTCATTCTAGTTCCTCACCCAGATAGCTGTTCCTCACGTGTAAACATGGACACCAAATATCAGTAGGCTAATCAGCTAAGAGCCTATTACAGTACATCTACAACCCACTTAAGACAATCAGAGCATTATTGAATCAGTGGGTGCCATTTTTCACAATCCAGTTACTCTACAGGATTGGTCCTATCCCATTCACCTGAACAGGATTGTGTTATTGCAGTAAAATAAGGTCATGATTAAAAAAAAATCCTTGCATTGGCAAGGTTATCAACTTATTGCATGTCCTTTATTGTAATTGTATTGTAAACATCTCAAAGCGCTTCATAGGATTTAGTGTAGAGTTAAGCATGCCTAAGCATTTTATAGGTGAACATGGTAACCAATTTGCGCAGATCCCGGATTCCAAATGATCAGGGTCCGTTCTGTCATGAAGCAGGGGTTAAAAAGCATGTAAAAACGCACACAGCTTTCATCGACCTTGGTGTGTGTGCCTGCGTGTATGTGTGGAAGCCTAAATGAACAGCTTTTAGTTCCTCGCTGCCATTAGATTATGGGTATGTCTACATTTAATAAGATGTTAGAATTTAATTACTACATGCAATCTTGACTTCCCATCAGCTCTGGTGCAGAACGTGGACAATTTGAGACCGAGTAAAAAATGCAAATAGCTTCGTGATTTGAAATGTTGCCCTGCAAACAGCATAGGAATGGAAAACTATGATTAGATCTGAATTCTGTGCTCTGATATGGAGAAGGTACGGAGTTGGGGGGGGGGGGTGGTGGGGGGTGGAAGGTTGACACTACACTAAAAAATGATTGGCAGCTCTGGTAGCTGTTACCATACCAACAGTACAAAGAGAGTGACAAAATGAGTCCACCATTTTTACAACTAGATAGTAAGAAAGCAGATTTCTTTTGAAGACAGGAGAAGGCACTGTTGCATTTTTATTAGTGTCGTGCAATCACTCATTTCATAAGGCATTTAGGAACGTAAAGACCTTGGCAGCAATGTGCTTTCCAGTAAGACAGATTATTTTCCACAGGTTTTCCCACTGCCCTTCAGTTTCTCTTCTCTATTCCTCCCTTCCCTCCATCCCACACATATTTTGCAACGACAACCTTGCGTTCGATCACACCAGCAAAATGTTGGGACCACTTCACAGGAATTCACAGCAGAGTGCAGTGACTGTGTATTTGTAGGCAAACACAAGAATTTGCACAATGCAATGACCCACAAAGTGAATGACCCAATTTTAATCGTTGTGTTGTTGGCCAGGGCACTGGGAGAAACTACTGTCTCTTTTCTCATGGCATCTCTAACATAGGATCTCTAACATCCACTAGACACAGACTGGACCTTGATAATTTTACCAATTTCCTTGAATCTCAACCAAATGCCCTCCGCTCCACTCCAGAACAAACTCCATTCTAAAATTGCAGAAAGATTCTCAGGAATCTTTTGGCAGTGTTCGATGTTTGCAAATTTAAACCCTGGAAATTGTGTTGCTGTGGCAACAGATGCGAATGTGAGATCATAAGGCAAAGAAACTACTAGCTGAAAACACAACACGATGATAACTGGTCTCGCTCACAGTATAAACTGTTACCTCGTGCTGTGTAATAAGTGTAATCCATTTTCGAATCTCGTTACCTCTCGGTTGCATTTGCTTACAAATCGTCACCACGCTTTATAGTAAAATCCCGTACAGCGCTTTGAGAGATTTTCATGATGTGATAGGGTGCTGTATCGAATGCAAGGATTTTTATCATGATTATTATAGAGATCAGTATAATGTAGCGAGCTCCTGAGAACTGCAGGCACAGCCGAAAGGGGCTGAAATAATAATAATAATAATCATTGCATTCGACATAACGCTTTTCATGTCTTCTAGACGTCTCAAAGTGCTCCACAGACTATACTGTGAAGTGAATTTACTGTATATTTGTGTGCGAAACATGGCAGCCAATTGCGCTGTGCAGTTGGCTGTGCAATAAATAGCGAGACAAGAAAAGTGTAAAATTGTGAAGAGAAAGGCACCAAAAAACTTATACAAAATGTTCCAATACATTATTTTCACTGAGTTGTGCCCAGAGCAAAAGATGAAGGCTCAAATCCAGGTCTGAATTATTGATTATCAGCCAGAACAACAACTAAATAACCCTGAATTTGGGTGTGGGTGGGGGGGGAACCCCTTCTATTTTATAGGAAGATTGATTCAAGTCATGTCACATTTGCACAGTTAAAAGGTATCACAATGGGTAATAATCCATAGCCTTGGGGTGAAGGGTTCTATCAAAACATTTCAACGCCTCAAATGTTTAAACAAAAAATAGAATTTGATTGGGTCAGACTGCCACAGATCATTCAGGCCAACTTGTGAAAGTTTACTTTACTAAAGAATTATAGTGGCACTTCTAAAACAAACACACAATGAGTTGATATTTTCTTGGAGACTATTCAAGTTGTGAGATCCATGAATTCACCAGATAAGAAAATTTCGGGTCAGTTGAAATAACTTCTTAAGTAATTTACGTTTTGTATAATAAAAGGAAAGGAAATGAACAATGATATAGAACCAGTCCTTGTTGCATACAGTATAAACATCCTAGCTTTACCCATTATGTGAGTCAATACAAACAGTCGTCACTCACGTTTCCAGGAAAAGGGAAAAACAATGCTTTCCATTTTGTTTGGAATGCAAAAGCAATTGCTCTGGTCTGAGAGCCAATCTAACCTTATTAAACCACACTGGTCACACTTGCTTCATTCTTTCCCCTTCATTCTTCATTTGATTTCAGTTCTCATCACACACAGCGAAAGGTTAATTAAATACTGAATGTCATCCAAAACCTCCATTTAAATGCAAGTTCCCGACAATTGCTTGGAGCGGACAGATTGGATTCCAAATTTACTTTTTCCCCAAAAAAACTAGTCAGGCAGGTTTTTACCCAACTTTGGATGTAAAGTACAGACTTGCTCTGAGCATTCCAGGTGGGAATCTCGTGCTTTATCAAAAACAAAGTACTGTATTTTAAATTGGAATTTTTTCTCTTCCCCATTTATTCACAGATAGAATCGATACCAAAACAGACCGTGTCAGTGTTTAAACTCCATATGAGACTCCAAATCCCACCCCCATGGTATTTCCCTCCCATTCCCTTCTCTCTCACATATTACTAATAATAAGGCTTGCATTTGATATAGTGACTTATCACTTCTTCGAGACGTCACAAAGCGCTTCACAGAATATACTCCAAAGTGAATTGACTATAGTTTGTGGGCGAAACGTCAGGATCACATTTGCTAGTTTTAGTTCTTGTGGGTGCTTTCGCCGAGCATTATTATTTATTTCTCTAATTTAGTACAAACTCCATTCTTCTTTCATTGAAATGTTTCTAGAATTGACAGTAACTGAAAGGGGGATGGGTGGGGGGAGAGGGGTGGGGGGGAGGTAGAAGAATGGATGAAGTTAGAATTCATAAAATGATATAATTTAGTGCTTCCCACAATAGACCCTGTGTAATTTAAAAGCTAAATTTAGCCTTGGAGATAGGTGCTCCACAACTCCAAAATACGTAGAAACCTGAAACACAAAATACGTTCTAGGCAGTTCTATTTTTATTGCAGTCAATACTTTTACCATGGAATGAGAAAGTAATTTAGATCTCTTTAATACAAGTTTAATGTCACCTTAGGCTCTTCTATATTTGCACCACTGTGATCTAGCTAAACCTAAATCCCAATCAATAACAGATTGCAAACACAGGCACACCGCAGATTAGCAGCATAGAACTGCCCGTTACTGCATTCAAAAATAAAATAAAAATAAAAATGTCCATCTCGCCCATCATCAGCATATATAGGAACAGGAGTAGGCCATTCAGCCCCTCGAGCCTGCTCCACCATTCTATTAGATCATGGGCTATCAGTACCTCGATAATGATTCTATCAGAATCAAGCACTATTTTTAATTTAAAAAATCACACTGCATTATTATTGTTATTATACACAGCACAGATAAAGTCTTCACTTGAAAACTGGTACACTGCTGTGCGCAAATGGCTGCTGCGTTTCACCTACAAAATTACACAGTCAATTCACTCCAAACTATATTCCGTGAAGCGCTTTGAGACATCTCGAAGATGTGATAAAGCACTAGATCAAATACAAGGATTATTATTATTGCAGTTTGTCCTGATGTCGTTTGCTCCATAATCTGTATTAACCCTAATTACAAGTTCCACTTTCACGCAAGTGAATTACTCAATTCTTTTAACTCTCTTTACAGCTTGCCGTAAAATTACCTGAACAGCTAGGGGATGCAAGCTCTCCCTCACCCATTCAAATCTTTGCCAAAGCTACTCAGGAGCCAGCCATTAGGTGCCTCGTAAGAACAACCCAGGAAGACGTAATAGCCTCTTGTTTTCCTCTCTACGGAGAAGCACCTGCTCAATACATCATGTTCAACAGCACAATTAAGATCGGAAATGGACCTCAGTGAAACAAACTATAATCTACCATCGACGCGCTGTCCAGATAGCATTCATTCAGATGTAAATGATCAATGAAAATGATCCTGCCATCACTGTGCACCTTGTAGACTCGCCTGACCACCCCCCTCCACTCTCCCACCTCCCCCACCATTTAATACTACAGGGTTTTTTTTAGTAAAAAAAATTCACAGAGCGAATTGTATTTAGGAATCTAAGTTAGTAAAAGAGTCTCAAAAAAGCTGAACTTGTTTTGATTGAAGAGAGTAACATTTTCCACTTCACGACAGCTTGTGCGATGTCGCTGTCAATTGGCTGAAATTGGCTGCTGGATGCACCAGTCACTAGATTTCACAGTAAATCGCATGAAGCGCTTTGAATCATGAAAGGACCATATCAAACGCAAAGATTACTATGACTGTTATTATCTAGGAGCTGAGGTACTCATTACATGGCAGTAGGTAGGCTACTTGGATGGTAAACGTAGAAATACACCATGGGTCTAAAATTACACCTCAATCTGCTCTGTTTTGGGTCCACTTGCTTCATCTCAATTGACATTGACTAAAGGTAATCTAAGAGTTCTTTCCGTATTTTGAACATTGTTCAGTTTAGCAAAAACAATCCACGACAAATATTGTTTGCAATCTGCAGCTATTTTCTTGTTGTAGTGCCATCTTGTGGAAACGCAATATGCACTTAATGCTCTTGTACCACAAATAAAAGCGTTCATTTATAATAATAATCATTCTTGCATTTGATATAGCGCTTTCCACATCTTATCAACGTCCCAAAGCGCTTCACAGAATATACTGTAAAGTGAATTGACTGTATATATTTGTGGGCGAATCGCGGCAGCCAATTGTGTACAGCAGTGTCCCACACACAATCGTGGATTGAAATGACCAATTTTATTATTGTGTTTTTTTGGAGGGATTATTATTAGGCGTGTGGAGTAAGGAAACTTGCCCAAGGTTTCGCCCTGAGCTGCCTGGATTCGAACACAGTTCTCCCCAGCTTGGTTTCCCCAGCTTGCAAGACAAGTGCTGTAACCACTGAGCCACAGGATTTCTAAACTAAGATGCAACAATAGCTATTTAATCTATTCCTCTTGTGTTGGAACTTCAACAAAATCTATTCCTCTTATATTGACCTTCAACAAAATGTCTTGCCTGTAACCAAACATCTCTTGTTGGGAAATTAACATTGCTTGATTTCCAAAATATATTCATCCTTTACCACATGCCTTTTCTAAATCTTTCCAAACCCTCTCTCAAAGGTCACTGACTCATAATGGAGTAGGGTTGCGCTGGCAGCACTCCAACAAGCAGAGGGGAGGTGAGGAGAAATGTTTTTACCCAGTGAGTTGTTGGAATCTGGAATGTATTGCCTGAAAGGTTGATGGAGGCCGATTTGATAACAACTTTGAAAAGAGAGGTGGGTGGTTATTTGGGGAGGACAAGTTTGTGGGATTATGGGGAGGAAGAGAGAGAGAGAGCCGGTGAGTCGGATTGACTTTGAGTTGCTCTTTTCAAAGAGCACAGAATCGATGGGCCGAATGGCCTCCTTTTGTGCTGTAAAATTCTATCATTGTATGATTCTATGCTCTCAACTGAATGTCTATAAAAATGCTACATGATCCTAAGTGGGTGTCAGCATCTTTACATGACTGCTTCAGTTATCATCCTGGCAGTCGCATGCACATGTGGTGTCCTGAACTACTCATATACTGTATGTCCAAAACCTTATTTCCTAATAGAAATCTATTTAATTTGCATTTGAAAGAACCAATACGTTTTGCTTCCATTATTTCCCAAGGGAGTCTGCTCCATAGATTTGCCATTCGTTCACTAAAACAGTGTTTTCAAAGATTTGTATTGAATTCCCACTCCCAAACCCACCCTCCCGTTCAATCGCAGGCCGTGTCCTCTGGATCTAATGTTCTGCAACAACATGAAACAGGTTGTCCTGGTCTACATTATCCTGACTCTTTAGATTCGTAATAACAGCGCTAATATCGTCTCTCAATCTTCTCTTTTCCAATGCAAACAGGCCCAGTTTACTTTATCGATCCTTTTGTCATCCACCGAATAATAATCAGCAATGGGAACCTTGGCTATTTTTAACTCTCTTCAGTCAGGACAAGTGACTTTAATCTCAAGACAAGTGTCGTGCAGTTCAACCCTGGACCTTCCTGTTCTGTACGGCAAGGGAACCATACTAGTCAATGTAAGTGTTCACCAGGTTATCAGAACAGCTTACAGGACTTCTACGTAGTACCATGTTCTTAGCTCATTCAAAATAACTCGGGTCAATAAATGATGCTTTCTCCAGATGCCACATCAAGTGGAAAGAGGCAGTAAATAAGTGATTAATTACACTTGCAGATGCAGTGGAGCCAGTAACATATAGATTAGATATTTAATGGCACAAAATACCAAGGCTTCAAGAGGAACTTTTTGGAGTAATGAGCTGTCCTGGTGGTTGTGGGAGGGGGTGGTGGGGGGTGGGAGGGGGGAGAGTAGGCAGGGCAAATAAGTTATCCACAGGAACTGTAAACTACAAATGAGCAGAAACCAACTCCACAAAACAAACATCTACTTCACATTGATAGGTTCTCTAGAAAACCAAGGCTGGCACCTCTAGCATTCTAGAGAACCTCCACTCTGAGTTTACCTTGTCTCCCCCGCTTCCACTTTTGTTGAATTTCCTATTACTTTGTACATACCCTAGTACTTTGTACATACCCTAGCCAGTGGAATACAAAAATGGAGCCTTCACAAAATAACAAGTTTTGCCCACAAGGTTCACAGCCAATCCAGTTTACAATATATTCTGTGAAGCGCTTTGAGACAACGTGATAAGGCACTAAATCAAATCCAAGGATTAGTATTTTTATTATTATTATTATAAGAACTCCAGGTTATTATAAGAACTTCAGGATCACTGAATGGGAAGTGAGTTGTTCCTTGGGCCTTGCATATTAATCAAAACAAGCAACACCAAAATTACATTTGTACAGCGCCTTACACGTCGGGAGGACGTCCCAAGGGTAACATTCATAGGAAGCACCTCAAATCGATTTAACCCAATATATTGTTGGCTTCAGTGATCCTTTCAGGAAATTACAACAATACTGCATTAATCTTGAAATCTGGATGGGAGACAGCAATTGGGTTTGGATGCCAACTGTGCAATGATGTATTGATGGATCAATATTGCTGAACCTTTCAAGGCCTACAGCTGAAGGGCATTATAGTATTACCACAAGTGATGAACATCAGAAAAGGGAACCGGCAATTTGGGATTTCTAGAAGCAGTGACAAAGCATGAGATGACTGCTGCAGTCAATGGTTTTCAGACTCACCACAGAGAGGAGGAGCATCACAACATCCCGGTCCAGACAGGTTCACCCGGAAGGTTCCATGGAAAATAAACAGCAAGAGAAAGAGAACGGTTCAAATGGTGAATTAGTCAAACAAGGAATACAACGATTAATACAGAGCAAAATATCAGTTTCAGCTTTCTTGCTCAGTTTGCAAAACTCGTACGAACTGGTTAGAAACATGCCAGAGGCGAAGGTATTGGAAACTCTTGACAATGACATTGCAAAATGACCCAGGAGGCTCTTATATACATATAATAAAATAAATTTAATCTCCAAATCTTAGCATTAGCATTACTTCCAAGCATCCAGTAAAATATGGGCTTCAATGCATTTAATCACAGTTCTGTCAGTACAATTAAGGAAATTTTTTTTGTTAAATTGTTAGGATGAGAACAAAGAAAATGAGTGCTCATAATTCTTCTAATGGCGGATATGATGGAGCCTGAAAGCAGTGACAACAGGATGAGTCAGAACTTTTTGTATCTCATTAAGATCACAAGACAATGGACGGGATTCATATGTTGAGGTGTGACACAGCCAAAACATCCATTTGCGCATTACTCCCATTTTGAAAACTGGCAGAAGTTTTGACTTTATATTTTACAATGACACTAATTGCTGGTCTGGTGAAAAATGCTGATGCATTATCTTAACTGCACTACTTACATGGGCAAAATACTATAACGTAGATCCAAAGAACAAGCCTTCAGTTTGTTTCCTGTGGAAATCAACATAGAGTACGGAGGTCAGTCAGCTTGTCTGATTTTGTCCTTCTTCTGATACCTTGAAATGAAAAATAAAATGATTTAAAACACGGAGAAGTAATTATCGATGCACAATATATCTAAAGGGAGAAAGCTTGATTTTTTTTCCTCTCATATAAGACTATAAAATTAACAAATGCATTAGCTAGATTGAAGCTAGCTACATACATTACATGCACTGCAGTACAATATTGTTTCCGGCAGTTTGCAAGATGAGTTACAGTTTTTCGAACTGCAATAAAAACATACATGTATCAATAATTGATTCAGAAAACGTAGCCCCGGCTTGTATAACGCTTACATTTGTGTTTTTTCTAAAACTTGTAAATATTTTGCTCAGGTAACAAAAAAAGTCAGTAATTTGTTGACGATTTTAGCACCCACCAGGCTTCCAGTGGATTCAGTTGTCAGGACTGGGATTGAAATCTACTCATTGATAATTTTGAAAAACAAAACTTGAGATAATCATGCAGACTTGAGCTTAGAACAACAGACAAGACTATTTTGCTATTCCCTCTGCAGGACAAAGCAATCTATCTTGAACACTCTTGAGAGAAATGACAACAGCGGTGGCAGAAACCATGTAAATCCACCCTGAAATTACCAAGGCAACCCAAGTAGCAGCTGTGAGATCAGAGAGGCGAAATCTCCGAGTCAAACTTGAGCACCGACCTGTTAACGGTGAAAATAGAATCACTGGCCATAATAACAACAACAAAATGACATTTGTACAGCGCCTTCCATGTCGACTAATAGTGAATGGAATAAGTTCCAAAGATTTAGTTCCTATTGGAGATAGCCAAGGTTCACAATTGCTCAAATTGATCTTCCCAAGGGGATAGAAAAAAAATTAATTTGTGAGATTCACAGATTTGTTTTTTTTAAATGTTTACATCCCTTAAATAATACTACGAGCACTGTTAACAATACAAAGTCTATTCTCTTTACAGTATATTTTGTGAAGTGCCTTGAGATGACTCGAAGACATGTTAGTGCGCTACAACAAGTTCAAGGATTATTATTATTATTATATAGAACCAAAAATGTCCCTAAACTCTGGTTTCTAGAAGGGGAAATCTGATAAGTCAACAATCTTCTAAGTGTTCGGCCAACAAACACTATGTGGAGATCTGACGCAATGAAAATATTTCCCAAACCAGAGCTACAGCTATAGTATTGGTTTAAACAACATGAATATTCATGCAGCAAAAACAGAGGTCCCTGGGAACACTCACAAATCAGGCAGCATCTATTGAGAAATGAAAGTAAGTCAATATTTTGGCATCCTCCATCCTCCATTGGAACTTGGGCATGCTGGGAGGGAGAGGCTATTAAGGACTAACGAGAGCGGGGAGACAGGGCAACAAAGTATTTAGCGTTTCATACAAAGTCATGCCTTGCACACAAAGGACAACTCTTTGCGTAATGTCAGCTTCAAACTCTTTTTCAAGCACTCTGGGATGGTACTTGCACGCACAGCGCTATATAACGACAGCAGCAGTTATTATTATATAAATGAAATTGTTGTTGCTGTTGTTATTGACTTTTACGATTGTGATATGCAGTTGATGAGGGAGGGAGGGGTGGGGCAAATCAATTAATAAACATTTTACAACCTTCTCAAAGTAAAGAAGATAATAAACCTGTTACATGTCATTGAATGGTTCCCTGACAGCTGAAGCCTTCCCTTTATACAGTAACTTGATAACTTAAAAAAATTTCCTTTATAACTCCCTTATAACCTGATGATTTTGCCCCTATACATTCTCATGTTTGAACCTCCAAATTCAGTTTAAAATTCTCCACTAAAAAAATTATTTCAGGTTTCACCGGCCTTTAAAAATTCCTATGTTTAAGGCAGGCTAGTGGTTTGCACAATGTTTTCACAGGACGTAGTATAACGCAGAATAACAAGGATGAAAGTTTAAGTCCAATATTGGCTATGGAGCGAACTGCTAATCTCAACTGCGACATGAAAATAAATCACAAGTGGGCATGGGCAACTTGACCAGAACCCAAAGGCAATAGCAAATCAACCTTCTACATTTGTAATAGCTGGTTACTGGGTGGCAGGTCCCAGGGAGAAAATGTCTGGAAGTAGGTGAAACAGAGCTCATGTGGAAACAGCACTTTGGAATCATTTTTAGGAGCTGAGCAAGTTGTACTATAATACTGGTACCGACGTAATCAGCTACACTGTACATCCGTAGCCCTGATATTAATATCTAAACTAATATGCCTGTATATTAATTTATAAACCTGTGACCAAAGAATTCTTATCAGTCCATAAATCACCTGAAGGATTTATACATTGTTCGGTTCATTGTATGCAGTACTTGAGGCGGATGGGTGGTAGTGGGGAGAGGAGGGGGGGGGGGGGGGGGGGAAGCGGTGAGGGAAAAGGAGGGGTGGGTGGATGGGGGGAGATCCAATCTATCCAAAAGCTTTTAATTACCCTGTGATTACTCAGTCACTGTTATCTTAATTGATAATTGGATCATCCAGATACCATTAACGGATGGAAGAAATCATTCAGATTAATTCTGGTTTGCAAACACTCGACTACTGGAGTCAGCTCGAGTTACCAAACAAATCACTTGTTCTTTTAAAAACATGTTTGATTATATACTCCCGCTTATTTGAAAACATCAGCCTCGACTTCCCCACCAGAAGAAACATTATTGTCAAACTATGACATTAAGGTAACAATTATGGTGATTCTCACATTAACTACATAATATCAAAACTCTGTATGTCACACATCGCAGAATTTGGCCTATTGTTTGAAAAATGAACATGTTATTGACTAATATGCACGGACACTATACTGCTCTTATTTAACTACAGAAAATGTCGATTTCGCTGGCTAAACCTCCACTTTGTATTTGTTGCTGGCTGTATCAAATTACAACTGTATCCTCCACAAACCATCTCCCCATTGAACCATCTCCTCACTGTGGAACCCCATCCCGCAGCCCCTCCGCCTCGCTTCCTCCCTTTCCTCCTCAAGACCTTCCTCTTTGACCGCGCCTTCGGCTGCCCCACTACCTCTTCCCCCCTCTCCTTCCCCTTAACCCGACCCTCCCTCCCGCCCCCCGCTCGGGTCCCGACCTCACTGTTCAGCGCTTTGGGACATCCTCCCGACGTGAAAGGAGCAATTTTGCTGTTGTTGAATGTTAAACAAAGGCCAAAAGCAAGAACCGTATTTAGCAAACCAGTGCTGCCAATAACAGCAACAACAACTTGCACTTATATTGCATCTTTCACATCGGGAGGCTGTCCCAAGGCACTGGACAGTGAAGGGTTTGCTGTGAAAGGTTGGAGTTAAACAGGGGGAGGTGAAGGACCAAAGGCACGGTCCTGCCAGTTTTATAGACAGAATAATAAGCACCGAGAAGTGATTTATTGTAGAAGTAATCTACAATAATTGAAGGTTCAGACAATGCCGAACTGTGAGCAAGGTTCCAGGGTGCATAGTTATATGAATCATGAGTTCAGATTTGTTCTGTATTCACTTGTTTTTTTAAAAAATGTAGTTATATATTTTATTAGTGATACTATTTATTTATACGTTATATTTTACGCTTTACAATATATTCTGTGAAGCGCTTTGAGACGTCTGAACAACCTGGTAAGGCACTAGATCAAATGCAAGGATTATTACTATTTTAATGTCTCAAAGCGCTTCACAGGATTTACTGTAACATGTAGTGACTGTGCATTTTGTGTTTTCTGATGCATTAAAAACAGACTGAATATAACAAAATATGTTTGCCGTATTAAAAAGAGACTGAATAAAACAAAATATTTTTTTCAAAAATTTTAAAAGCTAACCCCTGGATTCAGCTTTTAAACTGAACTTTAAGGAGTTTTTAAACAATTTAGTGCCTGATTCTTTAAAACTGTGAATAAATAGCAAAGAATTAAGACAATTAGGGATGACTTTAAAGTTATTTTTTCTCTCCCTGAAGAAATCACAGAAGCTGTGTTTGGATGCATAGTAAAACTCTCATAAGTCAGATCTGTATAAATTGTATACCGGTAATCACTTAAGTCAAACATCTGCACAAGTCCCGTTCAAGACTTTATATTCCACACAAGTTTGACAGAACTCAAAATTCGTACATTTCATATTAATGAAATATGTGGTTCACAACTGATACACCTCATTTGAGGTTTACTGGACAACATCGCTCAATTGGATATCATTATACCATATATCAAAATGTCACACTCAAATAAAGTTGGGACATTCTGTCTGTCTGTCTATCTGTCACATGTTGGTGAACCCAACAAATAAAGTTTGCTCAACTTTTCAGGAAGTCTTTTATTTTGACGCTTCTCCCTGCTTTACAGGGGCTCAGTATTTCTCATATAAGCCAATGGACATATTTAATCAGTTAAAAAATATGTAACGATCCCCGCCCCTCACCCCCTTTCCCTTCCCCCAATTGTTTTTTTAAAAAATATATAAAAAGTCCAACCAAATTCTCAGCTCTAGACCACGTTTTAAAGACTGATGGCTAATTCTCTCTTTCTCTCATTCTGCATTAGTCGCAAAATGACACTGGATGTGGAAATGAAGCTTGAAAATAAATTTTATTTTGCTGCAAGATTAAATTGAAACGTGTATTTGGGAGTGAGAGAGAGAGTGTGTGGGTGTATGTTGTGTTTGTTTATTTGCTGCACTTGGTTTATAGCTACTGAAACCCAACAAAAGCAAAAAAAAACTAGCAGGCAGCCACCCACTCAACAACAACAGCAAAATTACATTTATGGAGCACCCTGCACGTTAGGAGGACAAGCAGATAAGTTAATTTCCCTGAGCCCAAAGGAAAAAATCCAGGCAATAAAAAAACACACACAAGACAGCAAAAGAGACTTCAAGGACTGATTATCTACCAACAGCAGACTGCAGACAGCACTTACCATCACATTGACATTGTGCAAAACTGTCAAGCGTTAAACAATGTTCATTTAGCTGAAGCAAAACACACAAACACTCACCACGCTAATTATTAGGCAGAAAAAAAAGGAATTCCATATTTCCAGATGGTCAAATATTAACTAACCTTTTACCCGAGTTGGAAAGTGTATGATTGGTTCAACGGTGTTCTGCCATCCCCACCCACCCACCCCACCCTCCACCTTCCCTCCATTTAACTCTGTTTTTTTTACATTATATATATAACCTATGTAAAACGCTGTGTTTTTGATAAAGCAAAGGTGTAAGTCCTTTATTTTTTGGGGGGCTGCTACTGTTTTGTAAAAAAAAATGGCAACAAAAAAAAAATATTGCATCAGTTTTCCTTGTATCCCCCCCCCACCCCTCACCCCCAATACTAATTTCACTTATTGCAGCTACTGTCTGTTACTCCCTTTAGGAAACACAAATCAGAAGAGAGAGAGGAGGATGGGGGTGGGTAAGGGAGGGAGGGGTGGGGAGGACATTAAAGCACATTAAAGCCAACATCCGTATCAGTACTGCAGCAAATATCCAAATACTCTGCAAACTCCATATTCCAAAATAACATCCTTTTTTTAAGAGTGAATATGATCCTATAAGGATTTTGATTCGTCATTCTCAAAACCACACACACACACACACACATATATTAAATGGTGAAGCAATGCGCCAAATCTCCTGGTTTGTAGATTAACTATATATATATATATATATAATATATATTCACACACACATAAGAACAACTTTTTAGATGTCAAACCCTTTCCTCCCAGCACCATGGCTTTCCTAACTTTATTCCCCCACCCCACACACACCCCTCCCTTCCTGTATATTTGTGTGTGTGTTTTGGTTTTATTTTCCCCAGGGATTTGATTTCCCAGAGACTGGAGCAGAGAGAGAAAGAGAGAGAGAGCGGTAGGAGTGGAAAGGCAAGTAGGAAATTCCGCAATGCTGTTGGAAATTGCCTCTCTTTCCATTCACATACATTCTGCCTCTTGCTAATCTCTGTAATCTCACTCTCTCTTTCACACCATATGTGTGTGTATAATATATATATCCATAAAACACACATACACATACAGTACACACACATATATACACACATTTACACACTATATACACACAGATATACTGTATATACACTTATATACACAGATATATAAACACATATACACAGTACACACACACATATATACACATATACACAGTACACACAGAGACATATATATACACACATACACACACATATATATATATATATATTCATACACATACACCCAAAAATATTTTTTTTAGATAGAATATAACATGTACAATGTTGACATTGACACACCAAGTCATGGCCAAAAAACAAGCCCCCCCTCCTCCCTACACCCCACCCCCCCTACCCCCTTTAATTAAAAGATTAATTAAAAGGTATTAATAAAATATCTCAGGACAAGTTTGAAAAGCTTTGAAAACATTTACCCCTCTCTCCCCCTCTCCCCCTCTACCCCCAAGTCCTTCTCTCTGTCCTCTCTCTTACTCTCCCATCCTCTCTTCCTCTCACCTGTCCTCCTCCCCTCTCCTCCTCCTCTCATTCCTCTCCCCCCTTCTCTCTCCCCCCTCCTGTCATCCTCTCCTCCTCCCCTCCTCCTCCTCTCATCCCTCTCTCCCCTCCCCTGCCATCCTCTCCCCTCCTCTCATCCCTCTCTCCCCAGTCCTCTCTCCCCTCCTCTCATCCCCCTCTCCCCTCCTCTCTCCCCTCCTCTCATCCCTCTCTCCCCACTCCTCCTCTCTCCCCTCCTCTCATCCCTCTCTCCCCACTCCTCCTCTCTCCCCTCCTCTCATCCCTCTCTCCCCAGTCCTCTCTCCCCTCCTCCTCCTCTCACCCCTCTCTCCCCTCCTCTCATCCCTCTCTCCTCAGTCCTCCTCTCTCCCCTCCTCTCTCCCCTCCTCTCACCCCTCTCTCCCCAGTCCTCTCTCCCCTCCTCTCACCCCTCTCTCCCCAGTCCTCTCTCCCCTCCTCTCACCCCTCTCTCCCCTCCTCTCTCCCCTCCTCTCATCCCTCTCTCCTCAGTCCTCCTCTCTCCCCTCCTCTCTCCCCTCCTCTCACCCCTCTCTCCCCAGTCCTCTCTCCCCTCCTCTCACCCCTCTCTCCCCTCCTCTCTCCCCTCCTCTCATCCCTCTCTCCTCAGTCCTCCTCTCTCCCCTCCTCTCTCCCCTCCTCTCACCCCTCTCTCCCCAGTCCTCTCTCCCCTCCTCTCACCCCTCTCTCCCCTCCTCTCTCCCCTCCTCTCATCCCTCTCTCCCCTCATCTCTCCCCTCCTCTCTCCCCTCCTCTCTCCCCTCCTCTCATCCCTCTCTCCCCAGTCCTCTCTCCCCTCCACCTCCTCCTCTCATCCCTCTCTCCTCCTCTCCCCCCCACCTCCACCCAACATGCCCTAGCAACCAGCCCCTAGTTACCCACCTGACATCCCCAAAGCCCCCCCCCTCACCCCCCCCCCCCCTCACCCCCCCCCCAACTCACCCTGACCCCAGCAGAGGGTCCCACAGAGGGGAGGGAGGGAGGGGGGGGGGGGACGCTCACCTGTAGCTGTGGAGGGGGGGGGGGGGGGGTCGCTGTGAGAGTTATTCCTCTTCTTTTCTGCCTCCCTCTCTCTCTCTCTCTCCTTCCCTCCCTCCCTCCCCTCCACACCTGCACCGCCACGCGCATGCGCCAACCTCCACACACACACACACACACACACGCGCACACACACACGCAACCGAACTTGCTGCCTGCGCGCCCGCTCCAGTCCCGCCCCCTCACACCTCCTCACTCCCTCCTCTGATTGGCTGCGCCGCCTGTCTGTCAATCCACCCGCCTGTCAATCAATCAAGCCGGTTGTCTCAACACGTTTGGTTGCCCGACAGCCAGCCTTGCATGAAGGTATTTGAATTGAATCAATCATAATGATGATCATAGGTAATAAGATAATAATAATAATACAGGGTAATAAATAAGTCCAGTAGCTCAGCGGTTAGAGCGCTCGCTTTACAAGCATGAGACCTGTGTTTCGAATCCAGGCAGGTCAGGGCGAAATCTTGGGCAAGTTTCCTTCCTCTACACACACACACACACACACACACGCGCGCCTAATAATAATACTCCCTCAAAAAACAACACACAATAATAAAATCGGTCATTTTCAATCCACGACCGTTTGTGGCTGCCGCGTTTCGCCCACGAATATGCAGTCAATTCACTTTACAAGTATTCGGTAAATATTTAAAGCACTTCAACTTTTATTTAAAAATATAATGATAATAGTCCGAGCATCCTATCGCATCATTCGAAGCGCTTCAAAGCGCTTCACGGAATATACCGTGATCTATACCGTATATTTTGTGGGCAAAATGCTGCAGCCAATCGCGCACAAACAGTCTGTGGATTAAAATCACCAAATTCTTCTTTTTCTGCCATCATCTCAGCCCCTCAAATATGTTGTAACAAATGCGTTCCACACAGTGATGTGACCACGCAGAGCTCTGAGACGCTATCCGGTGTGAAGGACACTGTCTACACACAAGTTGTTATTGTTGTGAGTTAGGGGACCAAGTTATTTTCTCCAAACCACTTCATTTCTATTTACCGCTCAAGGTTAACTGTCTCAACATTGGAAAGTTGATCCAAATTGGGCATCAATAATTTGTTAAACTTTTTAAAAAGTCGTACTGTTCGTGGGAGGAACACGGCTGCGTTTCGCCCACAGATATACAGTCAATTCGCTTTACAGCATATTTTGTGAAGCGTTTTGAGACGTCTAGAAGTCGTGAAAGCTCTATACGAAATGCAAGGGTTATTATTGTTAGTATTAATAATATTATTAACATCATCATTATTATAGTACCTCCGGTTTTCTCTCCTCTCTCCCAAAAAGTCGGCGAACGAAACTGCTTTCACTGGAAACGGTTGGCTTTGCTAAGTGACCATTGTTCGTGTGTGAGCCTGAACAGCCCGAGCATTGGTCGGCTGTTGATTTGTGGAGAGAACATAGCTAAGCCTGATTGTATCCTTATCCTGTACTACCACATGTGCGTTTTCAACAGCCAGTGCCAAAGTCCTGGCTGATTCCCAACCCCCTCCACCCACACCCCCCCCCCCTCCCCCCCACCCCACCCCCCCGCCCCCCCCCCACCTCAGGCTAAGTTGACTACGGCCAATTGTAACGTGTTCTAACGCCATTCAACAAACTCAGCACAGGCCTCAATCATTCTGGTCACAAAGGTGGGATATAGTAAAGCTCCACGTTGATCCACAGCGATTGTGTCCCTGGCCTTGGTTAGTGATTCTGCCTAGCTATTCAATTTTGAATGTACATGAATCTACATGAACCCCACCGATGCCTTTGATTCTTAACGAAATGCAAGAAGAATTTATCGATGTGGTGCTCTAAAAAGACTGAGACAAAATGGGAATTTAAAAAGAGCAACTATCGCAGTGCTTCTGTGTCAGTTTTGAGGGCAGGGCTGTCTGTACTTCTCAAAATTCACCCCAATACAGTATCAATATCATAGAATCATAGAATTTTTTACGGCACAAAAGGAGGCCTTTCGGCCCATCTAGTCTGTGCCGACTCTTTGAAAAGAGCAACTCAATCCCACTGTCCAGCTCTCTCTCCTAACAGACCTGTTCTCGCTAAATAAAGATCTAATTCTATTTTAAAAGCTGTTATCGAATCGGCCTCCACCAACTTTTCAGGCAATGCATTCCAAATTCAAACCACCCGCTAAGTGAAAACATTTCTGCTCGGCTCCCCTCTGATTCGTTTTGAAACTATTTTAAATCTGTGACCAGGAGTCACAGATTCGCCCAGCAATGGAAAGAGTTTTTCCTTATTCACCTGTCGAATCCCCTCATGATTTTATAAACCTCTATTAGGTCTGCTCTCAACCTTCTCTGTTCCAAAGAGAATAAACCCAACCTATCTAGCCTTTCCTCATAACTGAAATCCCTCAATCCTGGTACCATTCTAGTAAACCTTCTTTGCACCCTTTCCAATGCCTTAACATCCTTTCTATAGTGTGGTGACAAGAATTGGACACAGTACTCCAGCTGAGGCCTAACCAAAGTGTTATAGAGGTTAGTCAGCACTTTCTGACTTTTATACTCTATACCCCTATTTATAAAGCCTAGTATCCCATATGCCTTCTTAACAGCCTTGTCTACCTGTCCTGCCACCTTCAAAGAGTCACTAACACAAATCCCCAGGTCTCTCTGTTCCCTCACACCTCTCAAAATTGTACTATCTAGCCTATAATTCCTAATTTCTTCTCCCAAAATAGACCACCTCACACTGCATTAAACTTCATCTGCCATGTGTCTGGCCACTTTACCATTTTATCTATATCTTCTTGCAGATGATTACTATCCCCCTCACTATTTACTATTCTTCGTATCATAATATGTAATATATGATATCAATACAATTTGCTGAGATAACATTTTTCCATTCCTTCCAGATTGAAGAAAAGATGGAATAAATGCAGTACATGATGCTATACAGAACTGAGGATTGATATACCTTAATAATAATAAGATATATTAATCCGTCGTCCAGAGAAACATATGAATGCAGACTTCTAAATATAGTTTGCCCCACCCCAGAAAATACAGACAATTCACTTTACAGCATAGTCTGTGAAGCGCATTGAGACGTCTCGAAGACGTGGTGTGGCACTGTATCGAACGCGAGGATTATTATTATATATTAGATTCTATTTTAAATTTAGCACAAATCTTTGCCACTGTCACTCAGCCCAGCGTGACTGATAGAAGGTGTCAGGTGAAGAAACGCTGCGTGAAATAAGAGGGTAATGTAAGATGGAAGAGCCAGCCTATTCTTTGTCAGAAGATATAAAACATATGTGTGAAGAGTCTCATTCTTCAATCTAATCGACGATGGTGCTAACCTTTTTGGTGCCTCACATGAATATCAAATACACTTGAGTGCTATCACTTCCTTTCAAGCAATGTTTGGTTCAGAAAGGCCATGCTTAATAATCCTTGATCTAGCGCTTTTCACGTCTTCTCGACGTCTCAAAGCGCTTCACACAATGTACCATAAAGTGAATTTGTGGGCGAAACGCGGCAGCCAATTGCGCAAGCAGTGACCCACAAACAGTGCTGGATTGAAATGACCAATTTTATCATTACCCTCCCTGTCAATGTCAACCAGTTGATATGATACAGTACTCGATTGTTGTGTCAATGTTGCATTCATGTGAAGATTGTGAAGATTATTGATTCGGGAGGGAGTCACCAAAGGATTCATGTAGAAGTTCTGTGTGTTGCATTTCGGATCCACTGTCATTATCCAGCATTTAGGCCAAACTTGTTATTGCAGAATGGATTTAATGTTAATCCAGAGGTTTGGACTACATTACATAATAATCTTCATCATAATAATAATAATCCTTACATTTGATGCAGCCCCCTTCACGTCGGGAGGATGTCTTAAAGCGCTTGACTGGATAAATCTGATTGGAAGATCGTTTTTCCGGGGGGCTGGGGGTTAAGGAGGGGGGGGTAATAATCCCTTCAGAAAATAAATGAAATAAAAAAACAAGAGACATTCACGGCTACTTGTAGGACAGACACTGCCGTGCGCAATTGGCCGCCGCATTTCGCCCACAAAATATACAGTCAATTCGCCTCGCGCCTACATTCTGTGAAGCTCTTTGAGCCGTGTCCAAGACATGATAAGGCGCTTTATCAAATGCAAGGATTATCAGAAATTATGGTATAATCATTCAATACATTGTTGCGGGGAGGGGACGGGGGGCAGCGGGATCTACAGAGGAGATTGTTGGCCAGGAAATTGGGTGGGGGAGGAGGAGAAATCCTCCTCTTTTCAAAACATCTGGCTTTTATTTCAATACGATACAATCCTGTGTTGTGCCATATTTGAATATTCTCTGCACTAAGGCGGCTTGGCCTGTCTTTATTTTCATTTGTTTTGAAGGAAAAGAAACAAGTAGATGTTTATTAATCATAATAATAATAATCCTTGCGTTTCATATAGCGCTTTTCAAGTCTTCTGGACGTCTCAAAGCGCTTCACAGAACATACTGTAAAGTGAATTGACTGTATATATGTGGGTGAACTGCGGTAGCCAATTGCGTACAGCAGTGACCCTCAAACAGTCGTGGATTGAAATGACCAATTTTTTTTGTGTGTGTTTTTTTTATTCGGCGTGTGGAGAAAGGAAACTTGCCCAAGGTTTCAGCCTGACTTGCCTGGAATTGAACCCAAGTCTCTCGCTCGCAAGGCGAGTGCTCACTGAGCCCACTGAGCTGCAGGACTCCACGAGTCCAGTTGGATCGTGTAACTCAGGAAACTGAACCAATGGTGTCTTGACTCATATTAAATAATCTATGCAATGCACATTCGATTCAAATTGGCTGAGTCACTGGGGTGGGTCTCCCATCTGTTGCTGACACTTTCTTACCTTAAAGGCATCAAACACTGCAAAGCAAACGAAGAAAGACACTGAACAAAAAAATCCTCAAAATAAATTGCTAATAATAACAATAATAATCCTTGCATTTGATATAGCGCTTTTCACATCTTCTAGACGTCTCAAAGCGCTTCATAGGATATACTGTAAAGTGAATTGACTGTATATTTGTGGGCGAAACACGGCAGCCAATTGTGCACAGCACTGTCTTCGCAAAAAGTCGTGAATTGAAATGACCAATTAAAAAAAAAAATTTTTTGAGGGATTAATATCAGGCATGCGTGTGGAGTAAGGAAACTTGCCCAAAGTTTCGCCTCAACTTGCCTGGAATCGAACCAAAGTCTCTCGCTTGCAAGGCGAGTGCTCTAACCACTGAGCTGCAGGACTCCACAAAGGAGTAAAGGTCAAACGCAACCATAAAATAAAAGCTGCAAGAACTAGATTAACAGTAACTTTGCTCAGATGTCGCAAAATATTGACGGACGGAGTCACACTCCACTCCGGTTTATTGTGCAAACCTAGCTTCCGTGCATTCTTTCCCTCGCATCTACTTCAGGACGTTGCATTGTTTATTTCTGAGAATATGTGCCAATGGTTCCATTATCTGTTCAGTTTTACAGCGTCTCCGAGGAATATTGTCAGGTCATTCATTCCTACAAAAGATGAAACTTTGCCAAATCTCAAAGACGAAAGTGGGAGGGGAGGGGGGCGGGGGCGGGGGGGGAAGTAGTGTTTGACTATTTACATTGGCCTTATCCGCACACAGCAGCAGCAAATGTTTTACGAATGCAAAGAGGGGGTCTCGTTCTATAGGGTAGCTGAAAAAAATTACGAAACGCTTGAAAGCAGTGGAATTACGTGTGGATAGTTTAATAACATGCACATGTACGCAGATGACACCCAACTCTATTTCTCCACTTCACTTTGCGACCCCCAGTCCCCCGATGTTCTGTCATCCTGCCTGTCAGACATCAGGAGCTGGATGAGCGCAAATTTCTTGCAGCTGAATGTTGACAAGACTGCAAGACCACTGAGCAAAAGGACTCCACGAGTTCAGTTGGATCGTGTAACTCAGAATACTGAACCAATTGAGATTTGGCAATGGTGTCGTATTGATTCGTATAAATACATATATCGGGGTATTGCTTCCATACTCTAAAGGGTGCGTTTTTTGAGACGGATTATTATTAGGCGCGTGGAGTAAGGAAACTCCGCGACCTGCCTGGATTCGAACACAGGTCTCACGCTTGTAAGGCGTGTGCTCTAACTACTGAGCTACAGGACTCCAGTGCAGTGTTGTGGGGGAGTGCTGAATTGTTGGAGGCGCCAGTAGTCAGATGAGGTTTGAAACTCACCTGTGCCCTCTCAGGTGGATGTTTAAGATTCCATGGCACATTTCGACCAGCGAAGTGAGTTTCTCTCTCCCCGTGTCTTGCGCCTCTTCATGTCGGAAGAACGTTCCCAAGAGATGTCAGTTGGTCGAGGATTTGAACCCGAGTTGGGGATTGGAATCAAGAGCGTCTCTACCCCAAAACAACGGAGACAGGTTCAAAGAGGAGGGTATTGAGATCCGCCCTTTAAGGGCGAGGGAAGGTAGATGGAGAGCTAGAGGGATTCCGGGAAGGAATCAAATAATATGAACAGGGTCACTGCAGTTTATAGTTAAATCCCGTGAAGGGTTTTGAAGACAACCTCAGGACATAAAAGGCACGGCATCCATTGCGAGGATTACCAGAGGAGATGCTAATTTCCAACTGGTGCATTGAAATAACTCTGAAATTAACGGTGTATTGCATTATTGCACGCTGCCCACGGACGCAAAGAGCTACTACCTGCTGACCTAGATACAGCTCTGAGCAGCCAGAGAGAGAGAGAGAGGGAGGAGGGAGGTAGGAAGGCAGGGAGGGAGGGAGGGAGGCACAGATTGGAATTAGGCACTTGAGGTGTCGAAATTCATCTGGAGTCTGTCTATTTATGCAGCATTTCAGAGCGTCCAGAGTTTTGGCAAATTCTCAAAACATGTCCTTGATTCCAAAGCCTGTGTTTTTTTACACACACACACACACACCCAACATTTTCGAGAGCCACAAAGTTCAACGGCTTCAAAGTTTAACACCGGATTCAATAGATTCCCGGCCGTTAATGTGTTCCAGGGGCAACATTATCGAGACGTTCCAATTATAGAGCCCGCACCAACACCCATACAAGAAACAGCCAGACTTCTGTTCTCCCTCATGTCTGAAATGATGAATCTATTCGATTGTTTTTTACCCCTGGAATCGCCTACTGGTACCCACTCAGTAATACACAGACAGATGGGGAAGGGAGCTTAGCAGCCTGTCCTTCCAGACCTCATTAAAAATAAGGGCTAAGAGCTGTAATGTGCCTGCATATATTAAACTGCTGTACGTTAGTGAGGAAGGAGATTCATACTGGATTGAAAGGCCATTGCGATTATAATAAATATGTACGTGAGGGTGGGGTGGGGTGGGGGGGGCGTGTGGATGGGGATAAACTTGAACTCAGTGGTGAGTGTGATACCGACTGAGCCAGGTTGACAGAATTGACCCCGTGCTTACAATAATGGTAATATTACATTCGATATAGCGCTTTTCATGTCTTCTAGACGTCTCAAAGCGCTTCACGGAGTATACTGTAAAGTGAATTGACTGTATATTTTGTGGGCGAAACGAGGCAGCCAATTGCACACAGCAGCGTTCCCCCCACAAACAGCCGTGGATCGAAATGGCCAATTTATTTTTGTTTTGAGGGATTATTATTATCAGGCGTTTGTGTGTGTGTGTGTGTGTGTGTGTAGAGTAAGGAAACTTGCCCAAGGTTTTACCTTGACCTGCCTAGAATCGAACCCAGGTCTCTGGCTTGTAAGGCGAGCGTTCTAACCACTGAGCTACAGGACTCCTCTACAATCTGCGCATCCGGCAGGTTCTCTTTGCTCCCAGGTCTATCCCCAGCTCAGGTGCTAGACAGTGATTGGTGAATGCCTTGGGATCGTACTCCCTTCACGAAAGGCTCTGTGTACACGGAAATTTGCATTGTGACGTGTTATTGCTTCACTACAGGAGAGACGGGATGCATCCTGAGACCCAGAGGACAGGCCCAGAGGAACGGCAGCGGAACACGATCCAAGATCGTAGACCGACAAGACAGGCGAAGACGCCGATACAGGAGTGAGCGCAAAGGCCTTTAAGCAAGAGGGAGGGTTTCCACGTTGACTTTCCTGCGGGTTTCTCCCCCCAGATCTGTGCCCGTTTGGGGGGAAGTTCCCGAGAGCTTTCAATCACAACGAAGTAGCCAAACGCCGATCCACACATCGCTCTATTCTCTCCCGGTTGGGTTGTCAAGATCGGAGCCGTATCCGAGCGAGGGGAGTGGGGGAGGTGAGGGGAGGGGGGGACCGAGGGAAATGGAATTTAATTGTTTGGTACCTAATCCCCGAAGCAAGAAACTACTGATGCGAGGAGACTTGTGAAACAGGTCGCAAACCGCGCGAGTGCCGTTTGTACTAATTGGAGGAGGATTCGCTTGTGAAGCGGAACGCCGCACGTGTCTGGGTTTTGTTGAGTCGGCAAAAGGGAATACCCCGGCTTGGCACTGACGCGGAATGTTCCAGAAGCCTTATCCCCTCCCCCGCCCCCCCCCCCCCCACCGACCTCAGAGACAGCAGCCGGAGCTTTAGTGGAGGCAGGGCACCCGGATGGGCACAGGAGAGTATTGATAAGACGCTTGCCTCGACTGAAGGACAGCCCAGATAAGCACATCGTGTGGCGAGTCACGGGGGGGAATGGAGTCACCGCTCGCGTGGAGTCAGATCTGCATGTAACCGAACCGACGATCAAACGTGCGACAAGCCCCTCAACAACAACAACAACAAAATGACACAATTGGACAGCGCCTTTCACGTCAGGAGGACGTCCCAAGGCGCTGGCCAGTCACCGTCGCAAACATTGGGTTCCGCTAAACGAGTGCAAGGAATTGCAATGTAATAATTAAAATAATAATCATCCTTGCGTCTCCCAGACGCCCCCAAAGCGCTTCACAGAATAGAGTGTAAAGCGAATGGACTGAACGGGCGGGACCTGCGAGCTTTGAGATTCAGTCGCCCGCAGAGTTGCAGACGCACGTGCCCTACATCGACCTCACGGTAAAACCCTTGTGTCGGTGAAACTCCCACCAGAAACGCGGGGGATATTATGAAATTGTTTGCCTCAAGCCAACAGATGCACAGAGTGGTTTGTTTCATTCCAATTAAGGATATCCAGGTTCCCCCAAGATTGACTACACGGCTGCTGACATCTGCTGGTGATTTGGGAAACAGGAACTTTGACTGGACTTGAGATAAATTGTTTTTTTAAAAACCCTTGTATTTGATCCAGCGCCGATCGCGTTGGGAGGATGTCTCAAAGCGCTTTGCGGGATTGAGTTGGAGTTGAGGTACAGAACAGCCCTTATCTTGTAGAACGGCAGAACAGGCACGAGGAACTGAACCCAGGTCTCTCGCTTACAAGGCGAGTTCTCTAACCACTGAGCCACAGGACTCCAGCAAAGTTTTTCCGAGACATAGGAAATGAGGCAGAGGAAAGGAGACATCATCTTTGTCAGCTTTTTTTGGAGAAACGTTCGGGAAAAACAGCTGTAAGACCAAGGCTCTGAACTGCAATCTGTAGTGCAGCGAATAACATCTTAGACACAGATGGAATTTCTTCCCCCAAATGGTTTGCAATTAGGTGATGGTTGCCTTGCTAGTGGCTCCCTCTCCTGGTGAAAACCAAGCAATGTCATTACCAGCAGGCATCACTCACTCATAAAAATGATCAGTATCTTCAAAACTATTCCCCTACTCCCTCCCTCCCTCCCTCCCAACCTCCCCCCACACCCTCACTCCCCTCCCACTCACTTTCCCACCCCACCACCCTACCTACTTTCAGAAGCCGTTGTGTGTTTCTCTTATTCATGTTTGGGCGAGTTTCCTTACTCCACACGCCTGGCAATAATCTGTCCGAAAAAACCCCACGATAATAAAATCGGTCATTTCAGTCCTCGACTGTTTGTGGGTACGCTGCCGTGCGCAATTAGCTGCCGCGTTTCGCCTATAAATGTACAGTCAATTCACTTTACAGTCTATTCTGTGAAGCGCTTTGAGACGTCTAGAAGACGCTAAAGCGCTCTGTCGAATGCAAGGATTATTATTGTATTATCTTATTATAAATTGATAAACTCCAGCACTAAAACAGACCCTTATGTGTCATCAGGGTTAGAGCGCTGTAGGTCTGCCGGTTCAGGGAACCACACAGCAAATCGACTGAAGCACGAACATACACCTTACACAGTCACTACACTCGACATTGCAAGGATAAGAAAAGGAGAACAAGCCGCTTGTGTAAAAAAATAGATATTTTTTATTGTTAAACTAAAGTGCAACAAATATTTACTGACTGTTCAACATTGTAGAAAGAAGGGGTTACACTGAGTCCGGTAAATAGTTTGCGAATAATATAAATTACAATAGAAAACTGTACATCTGTGCATTACACCTCAAAAGGCAACGCGGTCTTTAAAGAAAGTTTCAATGTTTCAAAGGCAACTTAATAAATTCGATTCGACACAATAAATGTTGTGTGTTTTGTCTGGACAAGGAAAATAACTCCCATCCATAAATAGAAAGTATTGCATTTTTTTAAAAAAAGAAAATCTTTCACAGATTGACTGAGACAGTGTTTTACTCGGGGGAGATGCTGTTGTCTATAAATTGGAAAGCCGCATTCTTTATACTGCGTCCTCAACCTCGCTCTGGCCGGTCCATAGCCAACCACTGAAACGCTGCCGTCCGTGACGACAATGGCGACCTCGGAGGCACGGGCTGGGGAAGCGTGGGTCTTATTTTGCACCCGTGTCTCCCCTCCCCTCCCCTCCATCAGTTGCCATGATATAATGGGTATTCCCAGTAGAGGCCAGCATCAGTTGTACACACACACACACACACACACACAACACACTACACAAACACACACAACACACTACACAAACACACACAGGTGCGCATATACATGCACGTGTGTGTTCACCATCCCGAGCCATACAAACCAAAGGCAATTTCATCGGCTCGGAAAACCACTTGCGCTCCACCGCAAAACACACCCAGTCACCACACTTCACGGTGTAACTCTGCGAGGCGCTTTGAGGCGTCTGGACGTCGCCGACGGCGTGATCGGGTACGAACGCCGGGATTATTATTATTGCCTCCTCCCCCCTTCCCTCCCCCCCCCCTCGCCACCCCCCCCCCTCCCCACCCTCCACTGGGCCCCACCCCACTCCACCACCTCCACCGGAGCCCAGCGGGTTACCAGAGGTCACCGGGCTGCACGGCATAATCACCGATCATCTGCCGGTGGAAGGTGGACTGGAAGATGTCGTTGCTGGACGGGCAGTCGCCGCGACACGCGCACGTCCTGATGAACATCATCTTCCTCTTGATCCGGTCGCCCTCCGGGCACTTGAACTCCACCTCCCGGGTCACCGTGGCGTGCGGAGTGCAGCACCTCTCGTCCGTGCAGACGCCGCAGAACCGCGGCCGGTAGGACTTGGTGCTGGTGCACCCGGAAAACTCAAACTTCATCGGCCGCAAGGGCCTGGCCGTTCGCACGCACTTCTTGCCTTTCTGCGAGGAGGAGGAGGAGGAGGGAGGACAAGGCAAGGATATTACTAACTGGTCACCATTTTTGTGTGTGTGTGTGTGTGTGTGTGCGTGTGGGTGGGTGTAGGTGGGTGGGTGGGGGGGGATGTGGGAGGGAGGGGGTCGAGCGCGTGCCTGACATACGCAGAAACCCATCGCCGTTGCTTAATTCTACGCAGGGAGATTCCGGAGTTAAATTGTTGGAATTATAATAATCCTCGCGTTTGATTAGAGTGTTTTTCATGTCCTCCAGACATCTCAAAACGCTTCACAGAATATACTGTAAAGTGAATTGACTGTACACAGTGTATTTGTGGGCGAAACGCGGCAGCCAATTGCGCACAACAGCGTCCCCCACAAACAGCCGTGGGTTGCGATGACCAATTTATTATTGTTTTTTGTTGAGAAAGGGATTATTATCAGGCATGTGTGTAGAGAGTAAGGAAACTTGCCCAAGGTTTCGCCCTAACCTGGCTGGAATTAACCCAAGTCTCTCGCTTGCAAGGCTAGTGCTCTAACCACTAAGACAATCCACAAGGATCTCAAACCTTCCTTATGTATATATTTATATATGTATTTATTATGTATGTTTGTGTATACCATTAAAAAATTTTTATACCAGTAAGAACATAAGAATTAGGAGCAGGAGTAGGCCATTCAGCCCCTCGAGCCTGCCCTGCCATTCAATAAGATCATGGCTGATCTTCTAATCTAACTCCCACCTGCCCCCACCTTATCCCCATATCCCTTATTACATCTGTATAGCGCCTTTCACATCAGGAGGGAGGTCATCCCGACAACAACAACGACTTTTCACTAATACAATGAATGCCCTCTACGCAAGGTAGCGCCTCGGAACGCTTGCTTCGAGTGGTGAGTGTGTGTGTGTGCTGCGCTGCATTCGCGCGCGCAAACGTAGTCACCTTGATGTGTTGGTCTTGCCGGACGTTGCACGGCCTGACCACGCAGAGGCGTGTCTGCTCTTCCAGGCGACACTCCCTGTTGTCGCTGGTGACCCGGGTGGAGATTCCCATCCGCAGCCCCTGCGAGCACGCGCTCCACTCCGTGGTTTGGAGGATGCAGTTGTCGTGCAGTTGGTTCGATTCCGGCCCGAACGAGGTCACCTCCGGTCTGTAAACTGGGAAATTAAACCGACAAAAAGACGCTTGTAAGAATAATAACGATAATAATAATAATAATCCTTGTATTTGATATCGCTTTTCACGTCTTATCCGGGTTCTCTGGCTTGCGAGGGGTGTGGGGGGGGGGGGGGGGGGGGGGGGGGGGAAGGGGGCGAGCGCTCTAACCGCTGAGCCCACGTGACCTCACCTGGCAACGCAACGCCGAAGTCAGGACGGCCTCGATCCTCATCGCAGATCCATTCCTCGCAACACTGGCCGGGAACCTTGACCCGTCGCGGGTAGGGGCAACTCGGGCTCGGGAGGCGAATGTCGTCGGTACAGAATGGGACGCAGCCGATCGCACCGTCCAGGCAAGTGCACTGGTATTTACAGCTGGGCTGGAAGGTCTCACCGCTCCGGTAAATCACTCCGCCCAGGTCACAGGTGGCACCTTGCCTGTCTGCAAACCACACACACACACACAGTCGTATACACGGTCAGAGAGGGAGAGAGAAGAGAGAGAGAGAGAGAGAGAGAGGGAGGGAGGGAGGGAGGGGGAGGGAGGGGAGGGAGGGAGGGAGGGAGGGAGGGAGGGAGGGAGGGAGGGAGGAGGGGAGGAGGAGGGAGAGAGGGGGTGGGGGAGAAGGAGAGGGGGAATCGGAGAGAGAGAGAGAGAGAAGGGGAGAGGGAGGGAGGGAGGGGGACAGAGAGGAAAAGGGAAACAAACAAACACATCTATATTGTGTCTTTCACATCAAATGCTCTGAGACATTGCTCCGTGTGAAGGGCACGATATAAATGCAAGTTGTTGTTGTTGCTGTTGTTGTTGCAGAGGACATGCCAACATGGCTGAGAAAGAATGAAAGGAAGCAAGGAAGGAAGGAAGGAAGGAAGGAAGGAAGGAAGGAGGGAGGGTAGGGGTGTGGGTGGTGGGTGGGGGGGCGGGAGAGAGACTCACCCAGACAGATGCCAGTCTGCTGGCTGAGCTGGTACGGGGGCAGGTGGCAGCGAAGGCCTTTGTGTTGATCGCACGGCTGTCCAAGGCTGCACTCGTCCCCCAACTGCCCCGCGCACACCCGACAACAGCCGCAGCCGTCAGTCAGGAGGCTGACCCCCGGCCGGGCAGAGGGGGGGCTCCGGGGGGCAGCCGCACGGCAACGAACAATCGGGGGCAACAGCTCCCACCTGCGTTAAACCATAAGTCAGCAATCGATAAGTACTCTACATAATAATACAATAATTCGCCCACAAATATACAGTCAATTCACTTTACAGTATATTCCGTGAAGTGCTGTGGGGCATCGATGAGATGTGAGATGCGCCATATGAAACGCAAGGATTATTAATTATTATTATTAATAAGTGCGTAATAAGTAATACAGTTTCTTTACTCCACACGTCCGATAATAATCCTCTCACCCCCCCCCCAACAGCACCAAAAAAAACAATTGGTCATTTCAATCCACGGCTGTTTGTGGGATGCCGCCGTTGCGTGTAATCGGCTTTGAGACGTAATCGACGTCTCAAAGCACTTGGCAGAATACACTGTGAAGTGAATTAAACTGTACGTATGTGGGTGAAACGTGGCAGCCGATTGCGCACAGCGGGCCGTTCCCCCCCCACAAACGGGTCGTGGATTGAAGCGACCAAATTATTAGACAAAGCGTTGAATACCTCTGCCCACTCTCCCCTGCCCGTCGTTCCGCTTGAAAGTGAATGTCAAATGTCAGGGCAAATATAGTAACTGTGTTTGCTTTTAAAATGCAAGTGGCAGACCGAGAGGTGTCACTGCTGAAGGTGGGATAGTTGCTGCTGGAACGTTTGAGAAAAGGCGTTGTGCAAATCGAATTTTGTTCTCGCGGTTGTCCATTTCAACGTCGTCCCATTTGTCAAACATAACAACCTTCCCACTGAATGGGAGGATCGAATAATAATGCTAGCAATCCTTGCATTTGAAATGGCGCCTTCATCGCATCTACGAGGGCGTCTCAAAAGCGCTTCACGGGGATATACTGTGAAGAGAATTGACTGTACAGTTTTGCGCGTGAGGAGAGGCGAGCAGAGATGGATGTTGCTCTCTCGCAACAAGGCAGTCATTTCCTCTCTCTTTCTCTTCTCTTTTGAAGAGAGAAAAAAACAACTTTAAATACTTAAATAGCTCCTCGTGATTAAGCAGCGTGGAGACACACGATGTGGAGCTGGGTTTTTTTGGGGGGTAGACGGGGGGGGGAGGGCGAGGTTTCGACCAGCAACAACAAGAACAACTTGCATTTGTATAGCGCCCCACCCAACACCACCCCAGGCAGGTTAGCGTCTGCAATCCTGAAGTCGAGAGCGAGAAGAGACAGCGCACGCGAGAGAGAGAGAGAGAGAGAGAGAGACTTAAACTTACCAAACCAGCCAGAGCGCAGAGGGGCAGGCAGCGAGACAGCAAGGTTTCAAATCCAAACATTTTGAGGCTGACTTTTTCCACTCACTTTCTTTTTTTTTAATCTCCCCTTCTAACCCTCGTTAGAACTAACCCTCAAGTCCTTGTGCAGACAGTTGGGGGGGGGGTGGGGGGAACTGGTGAAGGTTGAAGTCAGAGACAGAGCTTTAAGTAGGCAGGAGGAGAGAGGGCGGATTCAGAGAGACTGAGCGACACTCACACTCAGTCGGTCGGTCAGTCAGTCAGTCAGTCAGTCAATCAGTCAGTCAGACTGTCACACATTCCACCCTGGTAAGAAATCTCGTGTCCCTTCCCCCATGTCTGGATATCATTTCAATTACGAATTTGCATTTCCAAACTCCGCCACAAATTTTTTGGGGGAGTTAAACGTTCCGAATAAATACTGTCATTTCACCCCTGCCCCCCCCCCCATCCGACCCCTTCCCGCCCCATCCCGCTCACCGCCCCCCCCCCCCCGGGAAAACCTTCAAGGCATTTTTTAATATTAAAAAAGCTTTTGAAAATGCCCTCGTGTGTTCCAGACACAGACAGAAACACTTGCTGCTGATTGGTAACCCTCCCGGATCTAGGTTTAATTCTATTTTCTTAGTCATCTGTGTTTTTATATATATATATATATATATGTATATGTATATGTATATACACACATATATACATATATAAAGCACCCCAGAATTTGCCTATACCTTTTTTAAATAACCTATAAGCTTTATGTGTTTTTTAGGTTTGTCTTTGAAGTTTCTTTTAAGACTCGACAACAACAACAAATGTGCTTTTCACGTTGGCCGGGCGTGAAATAGACTAGTACATTAGTATCACACTTTTAACCTCACTCCCTCCCTCCCTCCTCCCGCCACTGCCACACACACATTCACACACGCGCGCGCACAAGGGCAAGTAACACGTTAAAACACATGAAAAATGGCTTGTCGGTCCGGTGACAGATGTCAGCTACGCTTTAAATAAAGGAAATTATTCTGGATCTTCCGCTAAGAAAAATAAACCAGCACAAGGCTGGAGAGAGAACAAGAGCTATTGTAAGCCAGGCAGTTCGAGTTTGTAATGGAAAACACATTCCCACCCCCCCCAAACCCCCCCCCCCCCCCCCCCCACTCCCCCAGATGGCATTCCCTGTGTTTAGTTGCTCGTTGGGACAGTCAGGTTAGATGTAAGATGGGAGTGGTGTGGTCGCTACTCGGTTTCCGAAGGATGAAAGTGGATTTGAAGTTTATTTTTGCGAGATGAATTTTACCTCCAATAATAATGATAAAAAGGGAGCTCCGATGGAGGGCAGGAAATCTTGCGGTTGGCGTTCCACATATTTCTGTGGCTTGCAAATAGTTTCCAGTGTTTACTCTCGCGCAAACCAGCCGCCAGGGCATTCAGTCTGAAGCACGCCCTCTCACTCAGTCTCAATATTTAGGAAGAAGCTATGCTTTAAAAAGGACCCGATAAAAGATTCCTTTACTTCCTTCCCTTCCTCCCCCCCCCCCCCCCCCCCCCCCCCCCACCACCACTCTCCGCACCCTTTTCAAAGGTTACCTGAAGTATTTGCTCCTCGTGTAGGTTTAGGAGTTACCGTAAGAGAGCACCTGTCCCTGAATTAGCCACTTGTACACTATTGTACAAAGGAAATCTAAGATTTTAATCGCTCCTTTTCATGTCCATGTGCCTCAACCCAGTTTTACAGTAATTCCCATCAAGTATAGTGACTGTTTCGGCGTTTGCGGTCTGGGCTGACGCTCCGATGCAGTGCTGGGGGGGTGGAGTGTATCCCGGGAACTTTAACGTCCACCTGAGCGGGTACTGACCGACGAGACACAGAATACGCTGTAAACAATAATAATAATGATAATCCTTGCATTCGATATAGCGTTTTCTCATGTCCACCGGACATCTCAAAGAGCATCACAGAATATACTGTGGAATGAATCGACCGTGTGTTTGTGGGCGATAGGCGGCCGCCAATTGCGCACAGCAGCGTCCCCCGCAAACAGTCATTTCATTATTGTTACTATTTCCATCTCGAATGCGATTGAAGGCGAAGGTCGTGAGCGTCTATGAATTGCCCCTCTTCCAACAAGGGATTGGCCTGAGAGCTATTTTCCCAGGGTCTCCGTGCGCTTATTGTTTCCCGATGGCATCGGAAACCGCGACATTTGTGAACAGTGTCCTTTCTGTGCTGTTTTGCACGCAGCACATTGTGTGTGTGTGTGTGTGTGTGTGTGTCACATAAGTCAGAGACACAGAAAAGCCTTCAGAACTATGGAAACTGCAACGACCAGTGCGGGGACTGAAGCGGGATTGATCAGACGGTGAGCGGCCGGAAAGAATGAATGGCCCGGTTTCCCTTTGAGTCACATCCTCTTGTTGAGCATTCCTTCCCCCCACTTGGGGCACAGAGACCCACCGCAACACGTGAGAGTTCTCTGTGAACTCCAGCGGGGCGGTTAGAGCGCTCGCCTTGCCGACGAGAGAATCTGGGTTCGATTCCCAGGCCGGGTGAAACTTTGGGAGGGTTTCCTGACTCCGCACGCCAGTTACTCAGCAGTCGGTAGGAATCCAGCCGATTACGGGGACGACTTTCCAGGGTTGATAATCCCTTTCCCCTCCCCCGACACGCCTGATAATTAAACCCTCCAGAAAAAAAAAACGAATAATAAATTGGTCACTTGAATCCCTGAGTGTTTGTGTGACGCTGCTGGCTGCCACGTTGTCGCCCACACATTTTTGTGGAGGTCCTGTGGCTCAGTGGTTAGAGCACTTGTCTTGCAAGCTGGAGAGACCTGCGTTCGAATCCAGACAGGTCAGGGCGAAACCTCGGGCAAGTTTCCTTTCCCCACACGACTAATAATAATCCTTCCGGCCCAAAAAAAACACAATAATCAAATTGGTCATTTTCAATCCACGACTGTTTGCGGGGGACGCTGCTGTGCGCAATTGGCTGCCGCGATTCGGCCACAAATATACAGTCAATTCACTTTACAGTATATTCTGTGAAGCGCTTTGGGACGTCGATAAGATGTGGAAAGCGCTATATCAAATGCAAGGATTATTATTATTATTATTATTACAGTCTATTCACTTTACAGTATATTCCGTGATGCGCTTTGAGACGTCTCGAAGTGGACATGATAAGACGTGATATAAAATGTAAGGATTCTTATTGTAATTCTTATTATGTGAACGACTTTGGGCGCCAGGCCACCGCGGGGCGTTACGTCTTGAATTAGAGGATGTGTTCGCGGCAAGTTCTTAAGAACTCCCAGCGAGACGGGTCAATCGACCACCGAAACTCTGCGCCGAATACGAGAATTCAAAAGAAACGTTGAGGGAACTCAGCGTGGGACTCAAACACCGACGGTGGTCCGAGGGTTTCGCAAGATTGCTTCACGCTCCTGAATCCTGATGGATTTTCACTTCCTCTCGGGCAGCCATCCTCCGCAACCCTCCCGGGAGCGGGACGCTGACATTTTGGTTACGCAAATTGAAAACCCGTTCAGCGGTCGTAAAGCAAGTGACCCGGCCCGCGCCTGTCAATGTGCCAGTCATCTCTCCACGTGCGGAGAGAGAGAGAATAAGGCAGCAGTGCAGACAAGGTCAACTCTTCAGAGAGAGAGAGAGAGAGAGAGAGAGAGAGAGAGAGAGCTTTCCTGGGTTGCGTGCGTGTGATAAATATAGATTTATCCTCGTGTGTCGGCCCGGCGCAGTGGTTGCGCTCTCGTCTCCGAGTCAGAAGGTTGTGAGTTCATTACCCCACCTCGGGACTTGGAATCACCTCGTCTAAAATGACACCCTAATCAGCACTGTGTGTGTGTGTGTGTGTATGTGTTGCATTGTTGGAGGTGCTTCTGTCGCTTTGCTTTTGATAATAATGAGTCCTGATTATTAAAGGCCATTTACAATAATCATAATAATCCTCACATAGCGCCTTATCATATCGTTGAGACGCCTCAAAGTGTTATACACAATATATTGTCAAGTGGATTGACTGTGTCTTTTGTGGACGGAACGCGGCAGCCAATTGCGCATGAACACCACGACGTCCACCAAACGGTCGGATTATTACCCCCAGAACACGATCCGCCTGTTGACTAACAACCGGGTTTCTACTTACTGTCGGGTAAACAGAGGTGTGTGGTGTAAGGAAACTTGCCTGACGTTCCGGCCTGCCCGGGAATCGAACCCGGGTTCTCTCGCTGGCGAGGCGAGCGCGCTGACCACTGAGCTACAGGACCCCGAGCAGCCTCACCGTGGCCTCGCGATGATTGATTATTTGAATAATCGTCAAAAGGGGGAATTTTCGAGCCGAACAGATTCGACTTCAGGGGAATTCAACCACACAATTTAAAGAGGAGGGAAAACAGAGCAGGCAACACGTTCAGTTTCAACTCTTGTTGTTTTCCCAAACTGACACACGGGTCAAAGCTGATGTTCCCACAGTGCTCATTAACAGCCCAGCGGGGAGCAGCGTCCCAAAATAGTTGTTGCCGGAACAAGAAAGGCGAGGCCAAGCTCGAAGCGATGTGAACACAAAGTCCTTTCTCCACTAGAAAGAGTGTGATTTACAACATTCCGGCGAGTAATGTCGCGTCCCAAATAAACATTCACTAAAAACAGAACACAGCTGGTATCACAGCAGATGGCTTGGATTTGCTGGGGGTCTCGCCTTTCCGCGCCTTTCTCTCTCTCTCTCTCTCCCTCCTTCCCGGGGGAAAGCTACACCTTCTGTGTGTGCTGCCGACGTGAGGTACAAAACCAAACACCCTCTAGCTGGGAATGGCTCGATAAGAAAAACAAATGCCCAGAAAATATACTCTAATGTATTCTGTGAATTGCCCTGAGGAGCCTGGAAGACTTGATCGGTTATTAACTAAGTAACTAACTAAGTAACTAACTAAGTAACTAACTAAGTAACTAACTAAGTAACTAACTAACTAACTAACTAACTAACTAACTAACTAACTTCCCTCAATGTTATTCATGTTATTATTGTAAAGAATCCCAATTGTAACCCTGCGTAGGTGGGACGGACGCAGGGTTAATCCACATTGTCCACGCTGTCGGACTTTACTCGGCGAAAAGGTTGACGTGACCTTTTCGCACTGAGTGGAGTAAAAACTTCTTTGCTCAGAGGGGAGTGAATTTATGGAATTTCTCTACCCCCCACAAAAGGCTGTAGATGCTCAGTCCTTGAGCATATTCAAGACTGAGACTGATAGATTTCTTACGGATAAAGGGATTGAGGGATATGGGGATGAGGCGGGGGGCAGGTGGAAGTTAGATTAGAAGATCAACCGTGATCTTATTGAATGGCGGGGGGGGGGGGCAGGCTCGAGGGGCTGAATGGCCTACTCCTGCTCCTCGTTCTTATGTGACGAAATAATTTGTTCCCGTGCAGTTTTTCAGTCTGTTTTAAACGAGAGCAAATTCAAATAAAACTCTGGCATGTTTTGATTAAATCTGTGCTTGGATCTTTGCTAACAAGCTGCCCCCATGAAAGGCCACTTCTGGTGGGGGTCGGAGTGGAAAGCAGTGCACGGACAGAAACTCAATCAGATTCCCCAGGGTCTGTTTGATGACTGTTGGGATCTGAGGGGGCTTTGTGTGGCAGGAAGGCTTTGATCGCATTTCAGGCTTACTGGCTGTGGTCCGAGCATGTCCAAAAAAAATACTACAATCGCCTTTCCCATGAAAATGATCCCAGGCGATTAAACAGTCAGGAATTACTGGATAGAAAGCCTCAGTTACTCAACTACTACAACAGCAACTTGGATTTGTATAGCGCCCTCACTCACTCCACGCCAGAAGGCGTCTCAGAGCGCATATCGATAACGAATCCCGGGGCCGAGCCGGGGGTGGTGGTGGGGGGGGGGCAGAAAGATGACCAATAGCACGGTCGAAAAGAAAAGTCTTTAGGCGCGATCTGAAAATAGGAAAGGAGGTGGCGAGAGGAGGGAGGGAGGGAGGGAGGGAGGGAGGGAGGGAGGGAGGGAGGGAGGGAGGGAGGGAGGGAGGGAGGGAGGGAGGGAGGGAGGGAGGGGAGTTCCAGAGCCTCGGGGCGTAGTGGCTGAAGGCACGGCCGCCGACAGTGGAACTGAGCATTTGGTGACAAGGAGGAGGCCAGACCCGGTAGAGCGAAGGCAACGGGTGCTACACTATTAAACAGGGTGATCTTCTAACTAGCTCCTCTATGGGGTTGACGGGATGTAATTGACGGGAATGTTCAGCAGCAGAACGTGCAGCGCAATTAGATTCACAACACACTGAACCAACAACAACACTCTACACTTGTATAGCTCCTTTCACGTCAGGAGGATGGCCCAAGGCGCAAAGGACGTCTCAAAAGAATGTCCCAAAGCAAACACACGCAACTGGCACTTACACAGCAGCTTTCAAGTAGGGAGGCCGTTCTCAAAGCACTTTGTAAAATCGACAAGTAGTCCCAGACAGGAATTGCTGCACAAAGAAAGACCCAAAGCCCATCGAGTTCGCTCTCTACAATCCTGGCGGTTGCACGCTGCAATCATAGAGCAATTGATAGCAATTAATTCCGCATGGATTAGACTACAACAGAGTGGAATGTTTTGGGAACCTTAGATCCAATGTTGTCTGTTTCTTCCAAGCCAGTTGCTACACTTACTATATGTACGTCATGTTCAAATTACAGCACGCAGTTCGTGTATTGTTAAATATTATTCTCTAAAAGCAATCTATCTCATTTGCAGTTGAATAAATCAACACTTTCTGCTTCCACCAACTTGCTAGGGAGTCTATTTTATGGCCTTGATACTCGCTCGCTAAAATAGTATTATTGTAATACTGTAATAATCTTTGCATTTGATATAGCGCTTTTCACATCTTATCGATGTCTCAAAGCGTTTCACAGAATGCACTGTAAAGTGTGTTGACTGTACACTTGTGGCAGCCAATTGCGCACAGCAGCGTCCCCCTGACAGTCGTGGATTGAAATGACCAATTTTATTATTGTAGGGTTTTTTGGACGGATTATTATTGGGCGTGCGGAGTAAGGAAACTTGCCCAAGGTTTCACCCTGATCTGCCTGGCTTCGAACATAGGTTTCACGCTTGTAAAGCGAGTGCTCTAACCACTGAGCTACAGGAGCTCCAATTTCCATGGATTAGCTTTGCTCAGTCATGGGAAATCAGTGCTGGTTGCCATCCTGGTGCAATTTACTTGGGTAACATTAAAACCCACTGCAGCTGTGATCTGGTGGGGCTGCTGCTATAAGACGTTTCAGAAGCTTTTGGTTAATTGGATTTATCTCCTCGTAATTTAATAAATTACCCTCTTTGAACCCAGCGATCATTCCCTGCTGTGCTCCACACCGAGTTAACATCAACACCTTTAAACATCCCTCAACACACCTGGTTTACTCAATGAGGAATTCACATGGTGAATTAGACCATAGTGTTAGATCAGCAAACTAATATAACTCTGTGCGATTACAGCAACAATTTGCACACACACACATATATATATGCGCACACACATACACACTATAATCCTGTATATTTTGTGAGTGAAACGTGGAAGCCAATTACCCACAAAATATACAGTCGATTCACTTCCCAGTATATTCTGTGAAGCGCTTTGAGACGTCTAGAAGAACGTGAAAAGCGCCATATCAAAGGCAAGGATTATTATTATTGTCAGGTAAACTGAGCTGCTCCCAGCTTTCTCCAGATTTATTGCTTTCCCTCCCACCCTTCCCCCCCATCTTTTCTCGCCATAGTCCAAGGGATGAAATTTTCAAAGCAAGCTCATGCTCAATTTCTAAGCAGTCGGAAAAGGTTGGCTGGTTGGGTTGATAAAGCTTTAGCTATATTTAACAGGCGACAGTATTAATCTAATCGTGCCCAGGGACATCATGGAATGAATGAGGCCGTATCTAGTTTGGTTCTCGGATGGTGCAGTAGGGGGTGGTGGTTAAAATTAGCGTTTTACTCAAGTCAACATGAAGCTAAAAGGCAAATAGAATCGGTCAGTTCTCTTCTGTTTGTGAGACCCTACAGTGAGCAAATTGTCTATGGTGTGCGTCCAAACGGTAACACAGTCACTACACTTTACGGCATATCCTGCAAAACGGTTTGCGAGGTCCTACTGACGTGAAAAAGCACTGTAAACGCTAAAAAAAAATCCTTCATTTGAAACACTTCTACAATGGCTACTCCCAAATGGCTAAGTACAACAAGGGGGGTCAGTTAAGAGCATTTAAACGGTTATGAGTTAAATGTAACTTGAATTTGTATATCACCCTACACGCCAGATGGTGTCTCAGAGTATTATTAATATTAATAATAACCTTGAATTTCATATACAGTAGCTTTTTTTCACGTCTTCTGGACGACTCAAAGCGCTTCATATTCTTTATACAGAATATTCTGTAAAGTGAATTGACTGCATGTTTGTGGGCGAAACGCGACAGCCAATTGCGCACAGCAGCATCCCCCACGAACAGTCTTGGAATGAAATGACCAATTTTACTATTGTGGTGGTTTTTTTTGGAGGGATTATTATTATTATTAACAGTGCGGTAAACCAAGAAATCCACTCAACTCGCCTCTAATAAATCAAATAGTGTCAAATGGGTTTCACTGTCAACAAGGCATATGTTTTTTTTAAAACAAGGATTAGTTTGGAAAAGTGGTTTGTTTCAACAAATAAAAAAAACAGCATTTAAAAACAGCAGTTTTTATGCCTTTCCCTGTCCCTGCACTCCCCCCCCCCACCCACTCATCCCTCCCTTTCTCCTGCCCCCACCTCCCTTCTCCTCTCCCCCCACCACCACCTTCACCCCACCCGCCCCACCCCACCACCCCAATCATCACCACATCTTGGACACTGGAAAAATCCACGAGGGCGAACATATCTGAGCGGACATTCCGTGCCCAAAGTAAATGGAAAAGCAAACTTCATGTGTCTGAGGAAGAAATTGGCTCAACAGTGGCATGCAAACTATTGTAAACTCAAGCAAGGTTAGAATATTACATTGGCAACGAGAATAGCCAGGGGGACTGACTTGCTGGAGGCATCCCAACAAAGCTAGTCTGAAATAGTCTGAGCAATGGGGCATTGCTATGCCAACTATTTGACATTTATACAGAGCGTGTCATATTGTGTGTGTGTGGAGGGTGGCGGCGGAGGGTTGAGGTGGGAGGGGGGGGGAGGTAAGGGGGTCTTCAAGTAGCTTCTAATGGGGGTATGTGGGGGTGGGAGAGGGCATAAAATAAAGAGGCTGGAAAGGAGATTTAAATCATGTAAAGGTGTTCACCAAAGAGTTTGGCTAGAGGAGGGTTTACTCTATTGTCAGCTGTTTTCACTGGTTCAATACCAGCCTCGTTTGAGGTCACCCAGAGACCAGGAAGTATTTCCGCACTCAGAGGGTAATTAGCGTCTGGAACAGGTTGCCAGAAAAGCTGATCTCATCCTTGCATTTCATACAATACCTTTCACATCGGGATAATAATAATAATCCTTGCATTTGATGCAGTGCTTTTCACTTCTTATCGGCGTCTCAAAGCGCTTCACAAAATGTACTGTAAAGTGAATCGACCGCATATTTGTGGGCAAAATACAGCAGCCAATTACACAAAAAAACAGAGTCGCCACAAAGCAGTCGTGGATTGAAATGACCAATTTTATTGTTGAGTTTTTTTGGGGAGGAATTATTATTAGGCGTGTGTGTGGGGAGTAAGGAAACTTGCCCAAGGTTTCGCCCTGACCTGCCTGGATTCGAACACGCGTCTCGCGATTGTAAGGAGAGCGCTCTAACCACTGAGCTACAGGAGCTCCAACAACAACAACCACAAAATTACATGTCGGGAGAACAGCAATAATAATCATCCCTGCATTTCACATCAGGTAGCTTCAAGGGACTCACTGGAAACACATAGTTATTGCATATGCTGCAGGTGAACAACTGAGTTACCTTGGTTAGGAGAGTAATAAATGAGTTATTAGTTACACTGGGATCTTGTCTCTATCTCTCTCCCTGCTCTCAAAGCCTCTTTAACTCTGCGATAGACCTTTCAAGTAATATCATCACAATCCTGTTTGTGGGGGACAGGCTGCTGTGCGCAATTGGCTGCCGCGTTTCACCCACGTGTATACAGTCAATTCACCTTAGAGCGTATTCTGTGAAAGCGCTTTGAGACACAGTCTAGAAGACGTGTAAAGGGCTCAAATCAAATGCAAGGATTATTATCATCATTACTATAACCCCCTCTGCCCCTCTTCCCACCTTGCTAAGTCATCGGTGAATATGAAAACGAAACGCTTAAAGTCCTGTAAAAACCACAAAGCTTCATCGCTCTCGCGGGGCCCGAAGGAGCTTCCTCCGAAGGCAAGGAAGGTATCCATGCCTTGAATGGAGACGCTGTCCGGAGGAAGCCGAATTCCTGAGCGCTGACTGTACAAACACTGACCTCTGGCAAGGTTATTATGCAAGGAAAGGGAAAGAAGCTTTTGATGGAAAAACAAGGGAGTGGTAGAATTCAGATTTTTTCTTACATTTCTCCCCCCATCCCCGCCTCCCCCCAGGGTTGCTGATCACTTGTGAGTTTGAATATCTGAGCATCACTCAGTCCTTCACCTCAGTGCATTTCTTAGTCCTCAACCTGTGCATTTTGATACAGCACTGTTCACGTCTCCTAGACGTCTCAAAGAGCTTCACAGAATATACTGTAAAGTGAATTGACTGTATATTTGTGGGCGAAACGCGGCAGCCAATTGTGCACAGCAGCGTCCCCCACAAACAGTCGTTTTATTATGGTTTGCCATTTTTTGGAGAGATTATTATTAGGTGTGTGTGTATAAAAGAACCACAATAAGAAAATTGGTCATTTCAATCCACGCCTGTTTGTGGGGGACGCCGCTGTGCGCAATCGGGCGCCGCGTTTCGCCCACAAATATACAGTCAATTCACTGTACAGTATATCCTGTGAAGCGCTTTGAGAAGTCGAGAATATGTGAAAAGCGCTATATCAAATGCAAGGATTATTATTATTATTATATATCGCAACTACATTGAGCGTTAAGCGAGGACTAATTGTACAATGGAGTCTGTATTGCCCGCCTCACAGCTGCGGGAGATATTTCACCATCTGTAGCTCAGGTGTTGCTGAGCAAAGCGAGCAAATCCTGTTTATTCAAGCCTTCCACTCCATCCACACTACCCTGTTTTGACTCTCCCTGCCTCCACCATCACTACCGCCACCGCCACCAAAGCTCCCTTTTACATTCAATTTCCTGCCATCTATTTGGGTTAGACTTTTTTTTTTCAAAATTTCTTTTTTAAAAAGCTTCCGCTTGTGAACCACCGCCTAAACCCTCGAGAAAAAAAACTTCACCGCAGCTCGAGAAAAGCAGCGCTGGCTTTATAACTTCCAGATGCGGCAGAGTACGGGAAGCGACGAGAGCCTGAAGTAAGCCGGGGAGCGGAATATTTACCGAAAGGGAGGGCTATTTTTAACGCAGAAAGATTTCCTCAAACACATTCCTGAGCATCAAACGGGAGCTTGTATATCAACACACAGAGCACTCTCACACATGGGATTCTTCCTGCAGTACTTCGCACCAACCTCCCTATGATCAAACGCAAGGATTATTATTATTACTTCGCAATAATTACTTGGTAATTATCATGCACACCTGAAGGAGCTTTAGCCTGTCTTCTGTCAGTGCTGGGCAGTTAAATAGCTGTGAACTTTTCGCTTGCTTCCTGCACTCTGCAGCGAAGGTTTAAAACCTGACATTGCCAATCAATCACCTGTAATAATAAACAGTAACGATCCTTGCAATTGATACAGCGCCTTTCACGTCGGGCAGGAAGTCTCACAGCACCTCACGTGATTTGCTGTAAACTGCAGCGATCGTGTGTGTTATACAGCACTTTTGAGACACCGCACGACATGAACAACTTTCCTTTTTATAGCGACGTGATTAGCACTATAAAAATCCAAGTTGTCGTCGGCAAGTTGCAATATGTGAATGAATAATTTTATATGGTGTGTGTGCGTGTGTGTGGAGTGGGGGTGGGTGGGGGAGGTTGGGGAAGTGGGGTTAGCCCATGAGATACTCTACTCCCCTCTCTTTCTGAATACTAAAGCACACATGGAATTCTTAACATCCACCTGGGTATTTGGACAAAATGTGAACACAAGAACAAATACCATTCACGTCGGAAGGATGTCCCAAAGGCTTGGGACTGATGCCTGGTTCGAGTGACTCTCTGGTAACTTTAGGAATGGCTTTACGGGTACTGAAACTGCAGGACAATGTCAGAATCGTTGGTAAGTTAAAATCAAAGCAATTTGTTGAAGAGAGAGAGCAGATTGACTACTCGTCTAAACCTGATGCACCCGCAACATAATGAAGTGAGATGTTTGGTATAATTAGATGTCTATTAATCTCTTGAGGCTACAATTACGGCTGAACGGATACATTACAATAGGAACTAAAAAAAACAGTTCATTGACAGAGACAGAAACATTCTCATCCGGCTTCGTTCATTCCGCTGTTGGCAAGCGAGACTCGGATGATTTCTCGCAGTCTGATTTTCTTCGCGTGCTACAAATAGAAGGCACGTTTTACCCTCGCCGTCCCCCTTTCATCCTGAAGTAATCGTTTCACAGCCCGATTCCTGAAAGTGCGCGATTCCGCGCAAACTGTGCGTACAGGAATTCCACCCTGAACTCTTACCTTGACGAGAAAGGATAAGGGTTTGGCAACAGGGCTGAAAAGCCAGGCGGGCGCAAAAACGCAGCGAGCAACATCAAAAACCAGGGCGGCAGACGCTGATCCGTTATGTTTTATCGGTCGTCCACATCCGATTGGATCCAGCAAAGTTGGCCGGGGATAAGAGACCCGAAAGATGTCAACACGAGGTTCACACTTCAGGCCCTGTCCCACTGCCAACGATTCGGAGAGAGGCCACCATCAAGGGTTGCCTTGCGGCAATCTTTTGATATGCAAATCGAGCTGGAGGTTTGCCTGGTTTTTTTTCTCTCTCTGGCGGCTTCAAAAGTGGCCCCTCTCTCCGCAGAATCGGACTGAAAGCTATGAAATGTCTGGCTTCAGCGCAGCACCCGCATTGAAACACTGGCGTTCACTCACCTGACCAACCGCACGCTGAATAGCCGAAGTACAGTAATAATGATGATGATGATAATAATAATCCTTGCATTTGATATAACGCCTTATCATGTCATTGTGATACACACACCTCTGTTTGACAAAAGACAGGTAATTTTCTAACTGTGCCTGGTCTTGTCTCTCTGAAATAATTCTATCCCTTGGGTTATTTTTGGCTTGTACTTGGAATAAATATTCCAAACAGTTAAAAACAAGACTTGTTATCACTATCTTATTTATTATGAATAATAATTTCCTACCCAGCTCATGAATCTCATTAATCTTATTACTGACCAACAAAAATCAGTATTGTGGTCAAACTCATCTTTAATATGAAATATGGGTTTCATTTGAACCCTTGCATTTGATGTGACGCTTTTCATGTTTTCCAGACGTCTCAAAGAAATTCAAGGATCTGTACCTCATACAACAACAACAATCCTTGCATTTGATGTAGCGCTTTTCACGTCTTCTAGACGCCTCAAAGCGCTTCACGGAATATACTGTAAAGTGAATTGACTGTATATTTGTGGGCGAAACGCGGCAGCCGATTGCGCACGGCAGCGTCCCCCACAAACAGTCGTGGATTGAAATGACCAATTTTATTGTTGTGTTATTTTATTAGTATATGCATCTGAACAATACAGATATACCCGTACTCAACACAAATCATGAAAGCTCATTAGAAAACAGTGATTGTTATTACCTTAATGTGTATTTAAATCCCCTGAAACTTTGGTGAGGTAGGTGATTTTCACCTGCCCAACATATAACACAGAACAACTCACAAACGCTTGTAGATTTGCAGGCGAAACGTAAAATAACACAAATTGAATAAAGGGTGGGGGGGGCGGGGGGAGAGGAGAAGAGCAAACAATTACTCTCTACATTTCCACCAGTCAATAATTCATGTTTTACATCTAGTTTCAACCCCCAACTAATTATCTACAGTACTTTTTTGTTGAAACACAAGAAAAAAAGAGAGGAAATTGATGGAAACAAAATATTCATTACTCCCACTCCTCTCTCCTTGAGCCATTGCACAGTAAGACACGATCGGAATAGCCAAGGCATACATTATGCAGATTCAATTTGTACTTTTCCTTGCCTTGGGCACATGCATAATAGATGAGAGGAAAAATGTCTCCGTGTTCTATATTTCCTTGAACGGCTTAATTGGGCCCGAATTTCGACTGAATTTAAGAAGCAATTAATGGTGAGCTAATACCGGAATAGTTTTAACAGACGCAATCAGTAACGCAACTGCCTTCACTTAAAATTCACATTCTCTTTATAAAACCCAGAATCTAATTTCCAATCAGGTGGTCGCAGCCATCGTCCGGCTTAAATTTGCTTCTATTAAATACAAATACTGTACTGAATCAAGGCGTTTAATCTCTAGAGATTTTTTAATATGTACAAGAAGGAATATCTCTAGTCTGGTGGGGTAACCTTGTGGTATCTTATATTGATGGCAGCTATGAACTCACACCTCTGATATGGATTTGCTATGAAGCATTAAAGGAAGATAATTGTCTTGGCTTGCTGTGGATAATTACTGTATAACAACGAATAAAGGCTAGACTGTAATAATCCTTTTTGTAACAGAAACACAAAATGGCTGGGAACACTCAGCAGGTCAGGCAGCGTCTGTGGAGAGAGGGAACGTGAGTCGACGTTTCGGGTCCACGACCTTTCGTCCTTGTGCATTTGGTACAGCGCCCTATCGCATTGTCGAAGCATCTCACAGTGCTTCACAGGTCTGACAGTAAAGTGTAGTGACTGCGCAGTTTGTAGGTGAACCTGCTTGCCGATTTGCGCACAGCGTTGCCCCACAGCCAAGACATAAGGACAAACTAACTTTTCCTCTGGAATAGTACAGTGACATCCTTAAAGTCTCCTTGAACAGGTTCAACATCTCACTTGGTGGGCGAAACGCAGCAGCCAGTTGCGCGCAGCAGCGTCCCCACAAAACCGTCCTGGATTGAGTGACCAATTTATTATTTATGTATTTCTTTGAAGGAATTAATATTATTATCCCCAGCAAAGTGATCCACCAATCGACGAATAACCGACTCTGATTCCTATCATCTTAGGCCTCGGGGTGACTTAAAAGTCACTTCTGGATGGAGGAGAGCGGTGAATTTCTCCTCTCGCTTAACTGATCAATGCCAGAAAACGAATGCCGATTTAAAAAAAAAATCAATTAGAAAAGCAGTCAGAAGGCGACAGAAGAAGACAATTTTCATCAAAAAGCATGAAAGAAAATAGTAAAGAAATGGCATCAGACAACAACAACAAAATTACATTTGTATAGCGTCCTTCACGTCAGGAGGACGTCCCAAGAGAGGCAAAGGCAGTTACCTGCACAGTGGCACACCACTTACTGGGATTCACAGACCCTTCCTTCTACAATACTAGTGAGGCTTTAATTAATACAAGCAGACATTTGTAGCTTCAGCATCTCAGTGGCTGCTTGAGCTCAAGATCTCAGCTCAAACACCTGCCTTATTGGAGGCTCCGTCCTTCTCAGTCTCACCGCCTCGCAGTCCTCCAGATAAAAGTTGGGCCGTCGAGATCAAGGCTCGTTGAGGTCACGGTGTTTGCCTATTCCAAAAACAAATTCACCGCGCCTGATAATATTACTGTAACGCGAAACACTTTTGAGATCGCAAGGCTATAAAATATCAACACTTATCGAAACGCTTTCAGATCGTAAGGGGCTTGCGAGAAACTATTTCGATCTTAATAAAGAAAATTGGTGCAATTAAAGTCTGAGCGAAATTAGTCTCCTTAGAGCCAGGGAATTTTTTTTCTCGCTCTACTCCTTATTCGTTCCATTTACATGAGCCCAACTCAATGCGTTAACAGCACCCTATAATTGCCGTCATTGTACACTTAAGTAGGCTGCATAGTTGTCGGATTATGTAAGAGCGTTCAGCGCACCATCCAAGACTCCCACCTCTCGCTCGGCAGGAAACGAGCCAAAGCTTTATGTAACTCGGCAAACCCTCGTAAAAGATTTCAGACGGATTCTGTTGTGAGAAATCGATCCGTTTGTTCATCTCGCCCTCTCAAAACCCTGGGTTGTGATATTGCAGAAAGGTGAGCTGCGCAGGACTGCGTAACCCGTCTCTCCAAATCACATCGCACGGTGTTAAACTGTGACGTTTGATATTGAAACTCGCTGATGGGTTTTATTTGTTACCCCCCCGCCCCCCCCACATCCCCCCAGACATGAATGCGCATACATTCTTAAGGGTGAATTTTCCTTTCCAGCATGGTTTGTTTTGCCCGAGTCTGATCTCAGCTGTTGTCTGGCCAATGTGGAACACTGTGAAAGTCCCCTTTGTTCGAATCATTTCCACAAAGTAAAATGGAAATTGAATTAAATCCAACTATGAGCAATGCGGGGTGCTATTAATCATAATGAATAATAATTTGACGTAGCGCGTTTCACAACAAGGGGGAACGCTTCGTAGGATATGCTGAAAAGTGATCATTCTCCCGAGAGTTGAGGGCGAATGTCTCAAAGCGCTTCACAGAATATACTGTAGTGTGAATTGACAGTATATTTGTGGGCGAAACGCGGCAGCCAATTGCGCACAGCAGCCGCGCAAACAGTCGCGGATTGAAATGACCAATTTTATTATTGTGTTATTTTATTATTATTATTATATGCATTTGAACAATATAGAATAAACTGTACAGAGGGTCAGTGTAGACAGACTGATGTGCAATACAAAGCCGCAGAGCTCCTAACTCAGGGGCAAGAGTGTGACCAGCAGTGCCAGGCCACAGATATTTGAGATATTTCAGAATAAAGAGCTAATAAAAAAGCCAGTCTGTTTGGCTTCCCTGCCTCTAAGCGTTTTTGGACCCTAGCTTTCTCTGACCATGGATGGAAACTGTTTACTCAGCTTCCAAGAATGGAAAGCATTTACTGCGGAACGGCACAGACTTAAAGCAGTAAAACTTATTGAGTCTTCGCGTTCTAGACTCTTGCTTAAGATGTGTCCGTCAGTGGCCAGCTGGACGGCTGGGGAGAGAAAACGCAAGCCTTTCCTACCCAGGAGAAGTGAGACCTTTGGTTTGCAAGAATTACGAGCGACGACTGTACAATAACATACTGTTGCAAACAAGTTTTCTCTCAGTTGGAATCGATGATGTATTATTACGTAAAATACAGATAGACCCCACTTAACGTTGCTTCGGTCAACGTTGTTTTGTTATTACTTTGCTGATACATAGGGAACATATATCCATTTAACGTCGCGAAGTTTGCTATTATGTCATTTGCCAGCGGATAGAAACAGGGTGACAGGTGGGCTGGGAGTGAGCCAGGCCGGGAGGGAGAGAGCGAGGCAGGTTAGCAACGAGTGAGACCAGCAGCGAGTGAGTGAGCCGGGCAGACAGTCAGGGAGCGAGTATAATGTTTTCTGGGGGAAAATATTGATGAAAAATGTCCAAAAGAACTGAACTCCAGTTTCTCCCTTCATTCTGATGGGAAAAATCTGTTCGCTGAATGTCGTTTCGCTTAAAGCCGCCCTTCACAAGAACACAACCACAACCTTAAGCGAGTACCTTTACTGTATTATTTGAATTCAGTTAAAAATGCTGGTCCATATTGGAAACGGTTTGTGGCCACTGGAGGCAGCTAAATTGTAGAGTTTATGTCTCGAGTGTGATGTATGTTATGGGTTAGCTGGTATAACGTTAGATAAAATGCAATGGAAAATGATGGTGTAAGTGTGTGTGTGCGCGCGCCTTGAAGAGTTGAATTGGTTCACAAGTCATAAAAATCTCAATATGGTCATTAATTCTGTTTTCTTGCTGAACCTTTGGAACGGACCCAAGCGAGACATGCTCGCTTACTGCAATGACCATTGGTGTTGTCATTACAGTAACATTGACACACGTGACCATAACAGCAATTATCGTTGCCTACGGTAACTATGTTTCGCCCACAAGATACGCAGTCAATTCACTTTACAGTATATTCTGCTTTGAGACACAGCCTAGAAGACGTAAAAAGCGCGATATCAAATGCAAGGATCGTTATTATTTATTGATAACCAACCCAATGTTACTCATGTTACCAGACACAGGTGGAAACCCACGACAATGTGAGCAAACAGGACTCCGAACAAAAAAACATTGGAAAGCGGGGCTCATTTTCATGCAATGGTGCTGCACCCATTAAACATTTTTAACAAGAAATTCACCCAGCAGGATCTAGCGTACATTTAATAACAAAACCAAATGTGAAACGTTGTCTCCCCCTTCTGGACATAGGCAATCTTACATGACCATGTTACGCTGTAGGCAAGCAAAGCAATGTGGCCCCAACACTGTGTGGTAATAAATATTCAGAATAAATAAACGAAGAAAGAAATAAGAATAAAAAACGTCCAGGGAGTGAAGCGTAGTCAAGCCGATCTATAATTTATCAGCACATTAACTGTGTCCTGCTTCCTTGCCTCACCCTCAAAGCCTTTCATGGCCTGACCCCACCCTGCCTTGGCGATGTCCTAACTTTCTACCAATCTGTCGCCCCCTCCCCCTCCTCTCAGCGGGCTCCAGCCTGCAACACGACCCTCGCCCGGCAGGTCAGCCTTCAGCCTTCAGCCAACCTCTGGAACTCTATCCTGCGGTTCCTCCGCCTCGCCCCCCTCCCTGGCCTCCTTCCAAGTTCCGCCTCAAGACCCTTTCAGACCCCAAAGACGCTTTCAGACGCTTTGAGACGTCTAGAAGACATGAAAAGCGCTATATCAAATGCAAGGATTATTATTATTATATTATTGAGACTACGCCCGTAAGATTGAAATCATTTTGCAGGCAATTGCAGTCAAAGAAGTGACTGTGTAGCCACTGTGTAGAAGGTCACTTTAACTTGTGTGCTCTTCGCTGTTAGAAGTGCTCATGACCTCTAGGCAGCAGTGGAGTAACCACACACCTTCAGTGCTGCTCTGTGAGGTGTGATGGACGCAGAGCAAATGGCAATATCCTGTTTCTACAGAGACGTGTGTCGTGCTTCTTCGAATGCAAATTTAACCTGACAAGGCTGTATACATAGTGACATTGTGGTAACTTCAAACAATACAGGACACTGGGGTAGGGGGAAAGGTAAATAGGAAAAAAAACATTGAATTCATGGGGGAAAATATATAATATAATCCTTGCTTTTGATACAGCACTTTTTACGTCTTCTAGATGTTTCAAAGCGCTTCTCAGAATATACTGTGACATGGAGTGACTGTGCATTTTGTTTGCGAAACGCAGCAGCCAATTGCACACAGCAGCGTCCCACAAACAGTTGTGATTGAAGTGAACAGTTTATTAGATTTTTTTTGAGGGATTATTATCAAGCGTGCAGAGTAAGGAAACTTGCCCATGGTTTCGTCCTGACCTGCCTGGATTCGAACCACGGGTCTCATGTTTGCAAGGTGAGTGCTCTATTCCCTGAGCTACAGGACTTCACCAGTCACCAGGTTCATAATCAATCCAGAATGGTGTATTTGACACAGTGAACAATTTGGGTAAGTGTATGCACAGGTTTGGTGAATGTACAAGCGCACACACAAGATCAGGGTGGGTGGGGACATTTATTTATTTATGCCAAAAACTCAATAGTCGAATGCTGGATTTCCCAGTTATAAACATACAGAGAATGGAATGGTTACAATACAGCAATTGGTTTCCTACTTGTTATTGTGTATTTTGCTGCACAAATGAGAGAGCAAAAAAAGAGACTACAAATTAACATGGTTAGTTCTCTGCATTGGATCCTGAAAAAGTGTGGGCTCTATCCATGGCATATTCAAGTAAATAATAATAATAATCCTGGCATATGATATGGAGCCTTATCACATCTTCAAGACATTTCAAAGAGCTTCACAAAATATACCTGTAAAGTGAACTGACTGTATATTTTGTGGGTGAGACATCCATCTCTGAGCTGTGAAAGTCAAGTACTTCATAAGGAAAAGGTGCAGGTCAGTGATTGAGGCACTGACTGAGGTGGTAACATTGAGAATATGCTCTCCTCTTCCCTCACCACCATAACAAAAAAAAAAAATTTGAATTTCTACTCAATGAAACATTGATTTTCGGTTCAATTTTTTTCCTCCTCCTCCGTTTCTGTGAATTTACCTCCACACAATCTTCAGTAGATAAAGAGACATACACCTCATCTCGGGTTCGTGATAATCAGACAAGATTCACTCTTACGACAACATGTAAAACTCAAAATTGCCACTCCAACTTATCGGTTTGATTGAGGAAAGACACAACACATATATACACACACACAGACACACGCACACAAAGTAAATTTTAAAACTACAAACACAGCCCACGCAAACCGCTACATTTCCTGGCAGTAATTTTAACAGCTCTGCTTTAGTTAGTCCGAGCGAACCTCTTTACATACTGCAATCAACTTTCCCCACCCCTAGTGAACGTTTCCAGTCAGCCAACTACAAATCTGCACTGAAAACAAGTCGCAATCCACTGCCCAGATATTTCCCAACTCCCAGCTGACCTGTACAGTGGCAAAACAGCTAACAAAGGGAAGAAAAGATCAAAACAAAATCTTTTTAAAAGGACACAGAACTCGGATAGAATCATATTCTCACAAGACTAGAGCCTGTTTCGACAGTTGCAAAATGTGCACTGACACTTGCCAGACAATTTTTTTAAATTAATATTTCAAAGCAAGGGATTAAGTTTAGCAGAACAATGCAATCATTTCTTAGTTAATTGCCCGAGCAAAATAATGGTCCCTGCGGTTTCTGCTCAATGTTTGGGGGGAAAACGACGCTTTAAAAAAGTAGCAAAACTAACAAAGGTTCATGCTGTGTAATAAAGTGTTCATGTTTTAGGCAGAAACAAAACTCTTTTTGAATCTCTTTTTAAACCTGGACTTGGATAAAAGGCCCTTTGATAATAATAATATTAATACTTATACTTGCTCTGGTGCCTTTCACGTCTTCCAGATATCGCAAAGTGCTTCACAGAATATACCGTAAAGTGAATTGACTGAATATTTGCGGGAAAAATGCAGCAGCCAATTGCACAATGTTCCACAAACAACTTGTTTGTGAATTGAAGTGACTAATTTATTTTTGGCTTTATTTCTTGAGGGATTATTATCAGGCGTGTGGAGTAAGGAAACTTTACTTGCCCAAGGTTTCACCCTGCTGGGAATCGAACCCAGGTTTCTCGCTGGCGAGGCAAGTACTCTAACCACTGATGGGTGAAAGTCTTCCTGAAGGGAGTCATGATTATCTATTGCTGTTGTTAAAGGCCTGGTCACATTGGAGGTTTGTGTAGACGTAAATACAAGAATGTCAGGACATGGTATTGGAATGTCACCATAATAAGAACACACACAAGTTTACACACTGAAACTGAAGCCTTTTGGACATGTGGGGGAAGACTGCTATTATATTCCGATACATAAGACGGAAGGAGAAAATCTTCCGTTTGCAATATGCAACTCAGGTTGTGAGTAACACTATGGCGCAATTAAAAACTGATTAAACGACCTCGAAAAATTGGTTGGATAGCATTCGTTTGAAACTGTTGCATCACGGAAAAGCTCCCAGATCGCCTGTCAGGAGTTTTGCACTCTGGCTAAAATCTTCGCCAATTAAAAAGAAAAGACTTCTTTGCAACGCCCGCCAGATAATAATAATAATGATAATAATAATAACGGTAGTTTGAAATTACATTGTTGATCATCGCAATTTTACACCGTTTGTCATGAATTGACCAAGAGCGCAGAGAGAGAGAGAGAGAGAACGTGAGAGAGAAACCAAAAATCGAAAGAAATTGCATCCAAGTGTTTGGGGAGCGGAGTAGGCTAAGAAGGAAAGGACAAAGCAAAAGTATACGTAGATCAGCAATACTGGTAAAAATCTAAAGGATCACTGACTCTTCAACCCCCTTTCCCAGGGTAAAATATGGGTGAGCAACAATGCAAATCCAAACCCCTTGCACGTCATTACAAAAGACATTTTATATTAAGAGCTTTACACATTAATTGCAATTGCTTTAAGACAAGTAGCAGATTTTAAATATACACAGGGATCAAACGCACAGAAACAGAAGTTAAATGTTAATTACATAAATTGATCTTTTGTACATAAATTCATAAATAATTTTACTGTCGACTTATTTCTCCCACGCACCTCCCATCCCCACCACCCCTCGCCAACACACTCTCAAAACACCGGATCATCAAGTAATTTTCTAAATATTTGTAAGATACACACTCGAGGAGTGAGAGGCGTGGCCACTGGAGAGTACTGTACAGTCAGTTTGCTTGAGCTCCAGAAGGGTCCCAATTCTTCCCGTGTAAAGTAGCAGGCGTGCTTCAAGTGTGCGAGCTGTTCATTTGGCCGCCCACCAGATAATGAGACCCAGAATGACTCCGACCACACCCAGGATTGCGATCAGAATGCACAACTTCTTGCGAGATTTTTTCTGGGTGGTGTGTGGGGAGGGAAAAAATAATAATAAATTATAATAATCACGGATGACTGTTGATCCGTGCACAAACATGAAAAACAAAGATAGTACGGCAGGATACTGTTTGGCGAGGTTACGAGACAACATCAATTTACATTTGCAGAGCGCTTTTCACGTCTGGACTGTTAGGGATCGGCATCCAAGCAACAACAAAATTATTTGTATAGCGCCTTTCATGTTGGGAGGACGCCCCAACACAAGTTGGGCAATCAAACAACGTGCTCAGCAATCACATGTAAATCTGAAGTGTTATACAGGTCCCTTTTTATACGAAAGATTACAGAAAGAGGTTCCAAACAACACTGATCAGAAACTAGCAACACTTGGTTGGGAGAAGTAATCTGTAGGAGCGCGCTGGGAATCAAATGGGCCGCCCTTTGTAACACTACCATACACCAGGAGAAAGAACTCACAGCATAGGATGCTTTCGCCCTTTTCTTCCTTCGCTCTTGCAATGCATTATAGAAAGAAAGTTGTTAATCCTACCTGGTAATAAGATGCCCTCTGTAATTGGTGAGTTCCTTGTTCAACGTGCACCTCTGCGCTCTCCACGTTCGCCTCTATGCTGTCTGTGGCCGGCAACAATACAAACCCATCAAATGCAAAGCTTTCACGGCGCACGGAAACACTATTGAATTGCTTGCGTGAATTCGAAGCAGTGCCAGAGGAACCTTACCGATCATGTCTCCTTGATCATGGATCATCATGGCTAAATCTTTAAAAATCTGGTTGACATCCAAGATATTCGCCTAGACCAGAGGAAATGTAAGTGTGTTGAAATTCTTCATCGAGTTATTAATATAATTAAACTCACCCCAATTGCACCCTGACACACACACACACTGATAAATAATCGCAAACCTCTAGTTGTCTAATTGCAGTCTCCCGTTCCTTGATGAGTTCCAGGTCTTCTTCTGTTATTGCCACTTCTTGAGATTGAGCTTGTGTCTGATTCCAGTCTTCACTACTAGGAAAAAAAAAAGGCAGTTTTCTACTTTTTTTGGGGAGTCTCAAAAGTAATCCTCGCTCAGCCGCAACTCCTGCTCAGCTCCCAACCTCAGAAAAGCAACCATACTGTAGGGGATGTATTTCTACCGTATATCAGTCAATTCCGCTCCGCAATTTAATACTAATCCATGTCAAATTGTGTGACATTTTCGCCTCTTATACCTTCACCCACAAGGGGCTTGGCTGAAACTGCCTCACATTTATGCACACTCAACCCCTGATCGCACCAGTCTGGCTGGGTCTGAGTTCTAAGCTCAGGAGTTGGTGGACAGTGCAGGATATCAATCAAATGTGCTCCCAATTCCTCGCCATTGTGTGAAAATCGGCTGCACCATTTAGTCCGTAAAATATACAATCAATTCGCTTCACAGTATGTTCCGTGAGAGAGAGTGCACTTTGAGATGTCTCGAAGACCTGACAAAGGATTTATATCAATCGCAAGAATTATATTAAAAGAATATTGTCAAGCAACAACAACAAAATTACATTTATAAAGCACCTTTCATGTCAGGCGGATGTCCCAAGGCACTGGACAGTCAGGGGTCGGGAAGCAGCGCAATATTTTAAGAGCGTCTGTGAGTGGATAATCCTTACCTTTCGAATGATACCAGTTGTTCTTCTTTGTGCTCGTCATCAGTGCAACTCTAGAAATGGTTCAATAGAGAATTTCAGTAACAAAGCCACACAATCAATCAATCTAAACTTATATTTATATAGCGCCTTTCACGTTGAGAGGACGTCCCAAGGCGCTGTACAGTTAAGTAGGGACAAGAGCAGGGGGAGGGGCAATCACCTTCATCATCACAAGATCCCAACAAAGAGAGAAGCTAAATTGGAGAAAACTACACAAAATTCAGGGTTTTGACGGTGGGTCCCGATAATATTGTGCTTATATAATGTCTGGTTTCTGTCCGAGGCTAACACAGATATAATACTGTATTCCGACAGAAAACTGAGCCAGTTGTATTGGCATTCTGGGACACTAACCTGCGACAAGGGTGCTACACAAATACAAGTTCTGTTGTTGGTATTTATTAAAGCTGCTATTTTAAACTTACCGAAAGGCGTGATCCCGCCCTTGCTCTCGCTACGGATTCTCTCTCTTTCTCTGCAGCTTTCCGCTGAACTGCTTGGAAGTTGTTCAGAGCGGTGGAGAATTCATTCATTAGACGCTCCTTCTGTATTTTCTGTTGACGCTGGAGATATCAAGAGAGACACGCGGAGCGAGTTGGAACCAGTGATCCAGGATTGTCAACGTAGGAAATGATACGAGTTCGAGTTACAACTACAGGCACCTACACTCTACTACTGGAAACCAAATTCTTTCTGCTTGTGAAAACAACAAGGTTATCGGTGTTTAAAAAAGAATAGTCAAAAATCAGTTCAAAGCCTCCCTGGAGACAACGGTGCATTCATTAGATCAAGGTCACTTTCAAAATATACCTAACTTTTCCTTCCGAGTTCTACTACTTTTACATAAAACATCTCTGTTTGAAATTTATGATACACCCTCCCGCCTCCCCCGCACCACTCACACATACAGCTTGAGGGATCCCTCTCGTCAGACAGTAGCACGTGATGTTTTGATTAAAATATAGCCAGGAATCATGTCACAGGGATATCCACTGCTTAGCTGTGGCTACTGTTTTGCGGCTGAGATACAACATGCTGGTTGTGAACGATGTGTTATAAAACCTAAGTTTGACAGCTGGGGTCCTGGGGTCCTGGGCGCCTCGCTCCCACCTGGCTACTGAATTTCAAAAGGCACGTAAACAGTAGTTACATTTCCCCTCCGCAACACCACACTGGCATGCCTTCAATGTACAAGGTGCCATAATTAAGATGTCTCACATTGTTTTGTCTCAGTGTTCGTTTTGGAATCGAGTTCCGAATATAATGTGTAACCTTACGATTTCTCATTCACCATACCCTCAACTCTCTTCTGTATGATTTCACTGAAAAGGCGACGGTCCAGTTAGCACCAATTAATGCTAAACACGAGAGAGAATGCTAAATACTGCGAGAATCACTAGACAAAATAATTCATCTCAGAATTGCTAGATGAAAGAAGAACCAAGGTCTGATACAGTTCGCCTTCCATCATCCTAGCAGTTGCATGGGCATGTCACATCCAACACTGTACACTGTACACAGGAAGCTGGAAGGATATCTTTCATAACCAGACCAGTCACTCCTTCCATTTGAATTGGGATTCGAATCCGGGTCTGAGAGGTGAAACTGAGACGCCAGGCAATGCTCCCTGGTAGTAAATAGTTACTCACTTGGTCCAAATGTGACAAAGGTAGTGATCCAAGATCCTTCAAATGTTTGTTCGTTTCTTTGGCGAGTTGATTTGTGTAGTGTTGCAATTGTTGTCTATCAAAAGGGGATGGAAACATTATTGAAATCGATAAAAAAAAGAATAAATCTTCTGCATTTGGAACAGCCCCCGACAATGTGGTTTCAAAGCTCTCCATGGGAAGAGCTGGAGTAGGTGGAGTGACTGAGCATTTGTAAGGCAAACACAACAGCACAATTTTACAGTGGTGTCCCATAAATAACCGTGGAATAAGTCACCAATTTTATTGGCGGGATTGCTGGTCAGCTCACACGGGAGGAGGTGTGGAGTGAGGGGGAGAGTAACTCTCATTTTCTTTTCAATAGTGCCATGGGATCACTTGAACAGGCAGACGGGACCCCGGTTTAACGACTCATCTGAAGACCGGCACCTCCAACAATGCAAATGTCAACTTAGGCCGCTTAAGTCCCGACATGGGAGTTGAACCCACAACTCTTTCTGACTTGGGAAGCGAGAGCTCTAGCACTTAGCCAGGTTGACACACAAGCAAAATGGGGGCAACTTTCTTGCCATTCCTTCAAATTGCAGCCACGGTAAATAAACAGTGAATGATTTCCCCCACTCCATATCCAAATCATCTGCCCACAGGGAGGCGATACATCCTAGCCAAGCTCCCGCGAGAAGGTCAAGCCCATCTCATTCCTTCAAGAAACATCCATTTACTCCTGCTGTTCTTCAGCCAACGGAGATAATTGGTAAATATCGACTGAACATGGGCCACATGGGATGCTTGAACATGAGTTCTTCGCTCTCGTCAGATGAACGAACGAACAAATGAATGAATATTCAACTACTTTTATGTTATGCATTACCCACTTAGGATAATTACTCCTTTCATAAACAACCGTCCTGTCTTGACAAAAGGACAGAATTTGTGGGTAAAAAAATCTAGACGAAAAAGTAATGTGAAACCAAATTAATGGATTTATTGACTAAGTTGCCACGCCTAATGGAATTGCATTAGTAATATATGCATTACCCACTTGTAGCATTTGAGTAACATGCACTTTGTTCTGTACGCGAGTGACTCTGGTTCTCTATGCTCTCTCTCTCTCTCTATTCTTGGCTAATTTTCTCATCTCCTGTCGGGCAACTGCTGACTCATGCGCTTGTATGGCCACACAAACGTTGGCCACAATCATGCGTCTGCCATTTGTAAATTGCCCAATCCTCCTCGACAGTGAACGCCAGCAGACTATTCAACCGCAGGGTTATCACAGCTAAGTGCCATTCGATCCCCACCCAATGTCCATACTTCCAGCAAATGCCAAAGAACCATAATGAAGAGATGGCTGATTTGAGCCCTCCCTCAGCTCAGGGCCACTGAGATTAGCTAACTCATTGCGCAGCAGAATTCTAATCTGATAACTTTCTGGTCTGCGTGGTTTGTGGCTTTACCCACAAGGCTAACGAACAAGCTTCTAGTAACCATTTCTGGATCAGTTTTTGTAGATCATAAACAAGCTCCTTGAGTACTTACAGTCTGTCCTGAAGCTCGCTTGTGTCTCGCTGTGTTCCTACTTGCTGCACCATAGTATTTATCTGTGCGGCTGTGGGTAAGAATAAATATCGTCAAATCGACCTTATAATGAAACTAAACTGCAGCAAATTCCTGACATTAAAAAAAAACTTATAGGATCACCCCATTATAATGAAGCATTTTGGTTCCATAAAATGACACTGTGCGTTACAAGAAGGCTGGCACTCAAATGAGGGTCTTCAATAATGGGATTACCTGGTACCAAAAGCCAGTTATCATTAATTTACCGTGTTAAGGGTAAGATGACAAACTTTTAATTATATAAAAGCCTAAATATAGCCATTTCAATTTTTTATGAGCTAAAAGTACTGTATTACATGATTCAGATGCAACATTAAAATAATGATGCAATGAGATCATTTGGTGCGAAACTGCACCAAACAAACTGAGAAGGACACAGACCGTGTGCTGCGTGTTCTCAGATAGATAACCTAACCTCTGAAACTCCATTCCGCAGTCCCTCCATCTCACTCCCTCCCTGGCCTCCGTCAAGTCTCGCCTCAAGACCCTTCTCTTCGATGATCCCATCGGTCATCCCAAATCTTTTCCTTTCCTCCACCCTCCCTGACCCCAGCTCGGGTCTGAAACAGTGACAGCGCCTTGGGAAGTCTTCCTGACGCTAAAGCTGTTTTATGAATGTAAGTTGTTGCTCTAAAACGGGCAAGCAGTGGGAATAGTACTTTTGACCTTGGCAAAATGAGGTTCCAGACAAGCTAGAAAAGCCATTTAGCCAAGTAAGTTATAACTAATGTACCGATATCATCGCCACTAACGGAATCAATGTAAAAACATCTTCCCCGTTTGTGTGCCCGTCATTCCCTGCTGAATTAAGAAACAATCCCTACCCAATTTAGAATATTTCAGCTGAGTCGCTGCATTCAGTGAAAGCCTGATCACTGCAAGTCATTAGAATCAAGTGAGTCGGCTCTGATTCGAACAGCGTGGGCCGTTCAAGCGTAAGACTCCATAAAATTAAAACTGCACATGCAAACAATGGAGAACGAAATAGCCAATGTTACAATCCTGTAACAGTGATTCAGACTCACTGATAGTGAATTTCACTGACCTTCATTTTAATTTCACCCCCCCTCACTCCACACCCCATCCCTCTGCCATAACACAAAGTTGTCTTTTCTTCTTATTGAGATCAGTCAGCCAGCCAGCCATCTGTACAGGCGTGGTCAGCAACAGAAGGTTTTCAGTGGGGCTGAAACTGGTGATGTGAGTCACATGCACTTGATAAACAAATGCACAAAGCAAACTAAAAACTAGCACACTATATATATATATATATATTACATTATCTCACGGAAGGAGTAAACTAAGCTGGAGGGTTTTTCTTTTTGTTGTGCTTTTTGTTTGGTGTGCGTGTGTGCTGTGGAACAGATGGTACTTTTTCCACCCAGCAAGGAATATTACAAGGCAACAGTGCTGTGACTGTGGTCATTTGGAAAATGACTGACTTGGTGACGTGTCATGTCATGGCCGTCACTTCCTGCATGCTGTGCAAGGCGCATTACGCACAGGGAATGTTGTTGATGTCCTCCCCGAGGGAACGGCAGTGGGGTTTCCTGTACATAGCGTGGATGAAGTGATACTGGTGGTGCTTCCAATGAGTAGCACTTACATCCAGTGCCAGGAAGCGACATCAGTGCTGAGTGCTGACCAGACACCTGGAACTTAATCGTTTTGAGTGCGACAGGTCCGCTAGTCACAAGGCAAGTGAACTGCAGTTCTACCGTAGCGCAGATCCACAGTAGTTTCACACTCAACAAAGATGTATACCATCTGTAGTAATATTGGACATCAGTATACTTTATCCTGATGGAAGGAAAGAGGTTAGGGGTGCAATACCTTACTGATCTTCTCATAGGACTATCCTATAAACCATTCCACTTACAGGCCCTAAATTACATTCCGTAGAAAGGAAATTATATCGAACACATAAAATAATGACTTCAAAGTTTGCTCGCATCAAAAAAGTTAATAATACATATAGGAAGGGAATTCCCATTGGGTCACGCTTATCTAAGGGGGCTTTCCTTAAGACTAAATAGAAGAGTTATCAGCATTTGTTCTTCTAGATCCCCATGAGAGTTCATTCCAACTTACTGTGCTGCGAGATCTTCTGGATGTTGGCGGTACATGTTTGAATGAGGCTGTTGAAGTCCTTGGGCTGAGAGCGGTAGCTAAACCTGCTGTCCTCAATTCTGCCGTAAGACATGGCAGCAATCAATGTCAATACCAACCCAACAAGAACGGATCAACAGTCAGAAAACCCCAGCTATTTCTTCAAATCTGTACAAGGATGAGATGAAGAAACCAAATTTAGACTGTGATGCAAGGAATTATTTTCCAGCAGCATTCAGAGACTGGCAACACTTTACAATCCTTGCAACGTCATGGCAAACATGACCAGTTTTTCACAGTCTAGTCTCCTCCAGAGTTAAGCATGGAAACGCGCTCATCGCTATAGAAAACTGGGTCAGACAGAAATTCAGGTGAACGCTTCCTGGGACAAGCAAGTGCTTATATTAATTTAGGAATAAAATCACTTAAAATCAGTTTGTGTTCGCATTCTGCTTGTAGCTGGAATAACATATAATTAAGCACATGGAAAAATACAATGGGTGTCAACGATGATGCTAAAATCATTGTTCTTAAATGCCATACAATTACATAGATAATCACATCGGTAGAGATAATTATCAAATCTTAAGCAAGTTACTTATGATTCATTACTGCCAACTACTGCACACCACTGGTAGTCTGTTACTGCTTAGAAATTATTTCCCACTGGTCACAAACCTTATTCCAGGTCAATTGTCTTACACAAAGATTGAATCTGGTGTACAGTATACAATTCACTTACACCAATTCAATTCTGCCTGACCGTTTTGACTGGCTGCTGGGTTTCACACAAATGTAATTCACAAACTGACCAGGCTTAATTGAAAGAAACCCATTCGAGTGTCACAATATATGGCTATTTTACACTGGGTTCTGCATGAAATTATGAATCTTCCAAACGTGAAATAAATCCAGTGCATTGCTGCGTTTGCAACACAATTAGGACAGGCATTCAATTGCGATACAAAACGATAAATTCAATGCAAACTATAGCGGTGCCACCATTCTGGTTGACTTGGGACAAGTAGAATTTAATTCAAGGAAGAAATATCAGTCTTCCTCAAGGGACAAGGAGATTCTGCCAGATGCAATATCCAATCTGCCGTTTATATTCACTGACCTTGGGAGAGATTTCTGTAGGAAACAATTGGGTATTAATGGAACTTTTAATCTGTGTGTGTTACTGATCAATGCAACGTGAGGCAATTAAAAGTAAAATGAATGCAACTGCAGTCACTTTTCACCTAACAATCTGTAACTATGATCAAGTTTTGAATCAAGTTTAAAAGCAAATACATAATAAACCATACTTTTAGACATTTCTGGTCACTACGTAATTTAATCTTGTGGTGTAAATGAAACAACAGATGCCATAGTATCCTGTGTTTGCTAATATTTTTCAGAGACTGCATTATACATTATACACTAGAATACACAGCAAGAAACAGGCCATTCAGCCCATCTGCTCTATGCTGCCATTTATGCTCCATATAAACTTCCTCCTGCTCTCCCTCAACTAAGCCTATCAGTATAACCTTCTATTCCTTGCTACATCCTGTATCCCTTTAGCTTCCCCTTAAAGACATCTATGCCGTGGTTCTCAACAACTCCTTGTGGTAACAACTTCCACATTCCCATCTCTCTCTGCGTAAATAAATTTTGTCTAACTTCCCTATTTATTTTGATCTTCATCTGTATATTAATATCTCCCATTTGTAAAATATTAGGTCAAAGCTATAATAATTTTCCCCAAACATGTACACTGACCGATATAAATAATCCTTCAAACTGTAAATCCCCACAATATCAATGCAAGGATTATCATTAGTATGATTTCATAAGCAGATATTAAAAAAAGCTGATTCTAACAAGCAGAACTACTTACATTAAAGATGATTGATAATACACTACATGCTCTGAACCAGAATCTTTAAGCTCTTTGCTGCAGTGTAACACTTGAAGAGGCACAATTAAAGAGATCAAACAAATCAGTGGGGGATTTCACAAAATAAGACAGCTAGTTAGCACTTTACCTGACCAGCTCTGACAAGAGACATTCACTCGCGTGGCTCTCTGGTCATTTCTTTTCAAAAATATATATTTTTTGAAATACCATATATTGAGGAAGTTGCATTTGTTGACAGCCACCCAGGATGGAAAGAAATGGGGGAGTCCTCTCGATGTGGAATAAATATAAGTTTTGATTAATTGATTGATTGATTGATTGAGTGTGTCTGGAGGAGAAACATAATAACAAGAATAATCCTTGCATTCGACAAAGAGCGTTCTTCACGTCTTCTGGGCATCTCAAAGACGTTTCACGGGCAAAGTGAACCGACTGTGTGCGTACGTGGGTCAAGCGCGGCATGAACAGGCAATTCACTTCGCGGTGTAGGCCGTGCAGCACTTTCGAGGCGTCTCGAAGGTGTGATTAAGCTGCTGCACCGAACGCGAGGATTGTCGTCGTCATTACCGTGCTCACAGCCAGCGACCTGGGCTGCCGAACCACCCGCGTTAAATTCCGCACACGGGACCTTTCACGGAGAAGAAACACACACACACACACAATTAAACACGTGTGGCCGGAGCGAAGGAAGGAGGACAGTTCGGAGGCGATGGCGATGGCAATGGCGATGCGGGTTAATTGTTTGCTCGGCTAAAAGAGGTGGGAGTTTTTAGTGGCGGCCCCGAGCAAAGGCTGACACGGAATGACATGACAGCCCCCAGCACCCTCAGCTCTACACTGACCACGGGTCACACTATTTGGCAGGGCGACGCCTCTGGAGGTTCTGCGCCTGCGCGTTCCCGGGGGGGGAGGGGGGGCGCGCGGCTCACTATTTAGCGACGGTTCAACCTAGCAAAGCGGCCTTCACTCACTGTTCGGCAGCGTTCATTCGCCAGGGCATCCGCGGCTCTCCGGTTCGCAACGATTGGCCACGGATGCAGCCACATCCACCCGGCGGCGGCGGCTCCGAATGATTCACCGGAGTATTGCGGCTCACTATTTAGCAACGGTTCACCATCGCAGCATTAGCAGCTCACTATTTAGCAGAGACCATACACACCACCGACATCAACAGCTCCCCACCCCGCCCCCCCTCCCTCGTCACCGGGCACCGAACCCGCTGCCGTTACCGACATCCCCGAGCCCGGCCTGACCTGGCTTACCTCTCGCCTCCCGTCGCCACAGGAACCGGCTCCCACCTCCTTCCAACACCAAGGCCCCGGCGTCCGACAGCGCGATGACGTAGGTCGCCGTCAGCGCTATGACGCAATCACGCCGGCGTCACGTGATGGCTCAGAGCTCCTCTCACCCCTCCTCTCGAAAAGGGGGCGGGGTTTGTTCCCTGTCACCTGTCTGTCAATCACAGGAGCAGTGACACCATTCCTTCTGGTCTTTAATATACAGTACAGTACAATAAAATCATATCATAATAACAATAATAATCCTTGTATTTTGATACAGGGCCCCTTCACGTCTTCTAGTCGTCTCAAAGCGTGTGGGCGTGGAGTGAGGAAACCTGCCCAAGTTTTCGCCCTGAGTTTCCCTGGAAATGAACCCAGGTCTCTCGCTCGCGAGGCAAATGCTGTAACCACTGAGCTACAGGACTACTACAATAACAACTTCAATTTATACAGTTATACATATACTCCGCAGCTTTCCCCCACCTCACCTACTCCTTTCTTTGTTGCTAAACTTTGCACATTATCAAAACGTCTCAAAATGCTTTACAGGAGTCGTGTTACTTACTGTAAAGTGTAGTGACTGCATTTGTACGTGAATGTGTAAATCTTTCGGACGGTAATGTAACCTCATTGCCGGAACATTCTATTCATTCTCGTAAAACAGACCAAGTCAGATCACTAATTCGAGTACACAGTGCACACGTCAAAACTGTGCATCAGCATTTATATTTGTTTGTACTGTCATTAACCATCGAGATCGCAACGGAGGAAATAGCCGAACAATTCCTGCTCGCATTTGAACAATTCCTGCTCGCATTTTCTATTTTTAAGAGATGTATTCCCAAAAATATACAATTGACATGTAGACACTCATTTTTTTCAAATATTGTTTGTGGAAAAGGCCTTCTTTATTCCGGTGCTCCTGAATATTTAGAAGTTATTAAAATATAGTGAATGTACAAGACACCACGGAGTTGAATTCTAGCAGTCTGCCGATGCAATCCAATTTTAATCCAGTATCATGTAATAATAATCTTTGCAATTGATATAGTGCCTTATCACTTTGCGAAGACGTCTCATAGTCCTTCAGAGAATATATTGTAAAGTTAAATTATGTATTTTACGAGTGAAACCGAATTGACCTTTGTGAATCTTGCACAACTTTTGTTTAAATGAATGAGAAAGAATCATAATAGAAAATAGCCTTTATTTGTTTTTATTTTACAAAATATTTTTTTTGTTTTTCTAGGCTTCAGGATATCATAAAATCTAAAATTTGAGAAAGTACAACTGGAAAAAAAATTAAAACATGTTCGCAAGTAGGGCTTAGTTAATTCAAGCTTAACAGTTTTACTTTGAGAACAAGAATATCACAATATGTGGTACCCAGTCATTAATTCACAGGTCAAGACCCCAGAAGCATCCTTTGCAACTCAGTAGTATCGACAAGTGATAGTGCAATTGGGGCTTCAAAACTCAAATCTAAGATGGAAATGTCTTGAACAAGGAAAATGGAAATTATATAACAAAATAATCTGTTTTGAGGGAGAGTGGCATTTTTTTTTAAACATAAATTATATATACACGCTATTCATTTAAAATGTGTTCGTAGACTTGGCCTGGGTGAATGAAAGAGTAATTATTACCTTCTTTTACCGATAGAATGCAATACTCACAAGCGCAGCGCAAAGCTGACCCCATAACTTATCCAAGTTTGCAACTTCACTACTTGTCACTGGGGAGGGAAAGAGGAAGAATAAAGAATAACTGTACCAATGTGCAAAACCCATGATAAGTGTGCTGAACAATTTAGTATCTTGCTGTTATAACAGTCAGAAGACTGCTATGTTGCGTTGGCAAATTGCCACAATTCTCTCTCTCGAACATAAAATGGATTGTTTCAGTTGACCATTGGCAACTCTATCTATTGTGAGGAACCCTTGAATTTTGTCAATGGGTGTTTGAACTATTTTGTCTTAAAAGTCAAAATTGCAAATAATTTTAAAGTTGAAATGGAAGGAAAGTCATGAATGATAACCTGATGGGTTCAAGATGCTTATCAAAGCTTATAAAGGCATCCGAACCCTTTGACCATTCAACTAACTCCTCCAATCTCCCCTCCCTCTCCCCATTACCCACAATTATATTTGAAAAAACAATCCTGGGACCATGTAGGAATTATTGTAAAAGCCCTAATGCCAACATCTTTGGGACACACCTGTACTTTAAAAGGAAGAACTTATTGTTATCAACAATTGCTATCGCCAACTTTGCAAAACAAAAACAAGAACAAGAGGATACAGCATTATTGATTGGTTTTTGTCACAGTAAAAATAAACCACATCAAACGAGTGCGGGTTCTTCACTGGCCAATCTTTTGAGGCAGAAACGAAACGATGAGGCCTGATCTTCTCCGCATTCTAAGTCAATGTGGAGAGGAATAACTTCAACGGCGCGGAGCTTCTGGCCGCTTGGTGACTTTACTGTACCAATTGTAACCCGCTGGGTCAGGCGGGGATTTCAGACGTGACACTGTCCAGCGGCTGCCAATGGCAATTCATCAGGGCGTCGTAGAATTCCTCGCTCTGCTCCATAAACTGCAGATTAGCTTCTTCAACATCTAAGTGAGGAAGCGGGTCTGGAAAATAACACAACGTTAAAATCGCCAGTGCTTCCAACACAGACAATACTCATTGGAGAACGCCCACGTTTCCTACAAGTCGGCAAAAAAAACAAACCCAAAGCCCAACACCGAGAGTAAGATTGTCATGATTGTGTGGCGCTCCGGCTGCCATTTATTGAAAGTCATTGTGACTGTGGCAAAACACATCACAATATTGGTCACAGTTTCTCTCTCTCTCATCACGTTTCCTCTTCACCCTTTTTCAATACTGTTTCCCCCCCTATCTTTTTCCTTGATGTCATTTAGGTTCCTGTTCAATTTTCCCTCAAAGTTTTCACCTCCTATTTTGAATGCTCTTTGCGTTCTGTTTATTACGTTTTTGGTATACTATGAAACCAGATTACATTTTTTGCTGCCAAGTCTCTTTCCTTGCTTGCATTTGTTTCTGCACCTTAGCAATGCTCTTCCCCTGTCCCGTTCCCTTTATTCTGAGGTAGGATATCACCCAGGGAGGAAGGGGCAGTGTGATACTATTGATCCGTGTAACTGGGAATCATAAAATAGAAAGACTTGACTATAAACATCTGATAGCTTTAATAAATCCAGGGTGACCCAACCCAGACTGCCCCTCGGGAAACCTTTCCGAAATAACCTTCTCTGAACTGCCATCAAACTTTGTATCCTCATCATCCCTTACTTTTTCAAAAGAAAGCTCAAGAAATACGAACAGAAAAGCTGAAATTTCACAACAAGTCAATCAACCAAACCAAACCCTTCCGACTCTCAGCCTGCAATGAATTTTCAGCATTTCTGGTTTAGCCGTTTAAATTTGCCAACATTTGCCACGTTTCGTTTGTGATAAATTCTTTCCAACCTGACCAAGGGTTGTTCCTTGAGCAAACAAACATAGCTTCCTTTAATCAAACTTACTACAAATGACTTGTAGAAATCATCTTAGCAGCGACGCAGAACTCACCAGAGAAAAAACCTGACTTCACTTCGAAACACTGCAGGTAGAAAAACAACAAGCAGCAAAGTACATGTTTCGTCACCGACACGGTCCAATCGCTCTGTCAAGGACTAGAAAGTTTACATCTTGATACTTGATGACTAAACCCAAGTTTGGTTCATCTCCAGTGGAGGTTATGTTGTAGGATGGCAAAGATCATTGCTACCAGCCACATATAGACGTTATCAAGGGGAATAGGCCTCATCAGTACCTCTTTATACACGCCACCATGGTTACCGAAGTACTGAAAAAATAAGGCCAGTAACAGTATTAGTGCTCAACGTCATAATCTACTGCTATACCTTGATATCCTACTCCTATTTGATGATTCCTGTTGTACTTGGTATCTTCAGTTTTAAGCTCCAGGCAAACAGGAACTCATATTTAATTAAATCACTTTGACCATCAACACAGAAATAATCTTTATGGTCAGTCCTGTGAGGCAGATGCTCTCCCACTAAAGGTTTTGCTGAACTGAAATAAGACATCACTCCTAATCGGCAGTGCTGTTATCCTTTCGATTCACCTTTCTATCCCTTCTAGACTGCATGATTATTAAATAAAGAACATAGTTACCAGCAACGCAGGATCTCAAGGAGTTCCAATGGCCTGCACATTAACGCAGAAAACAGGTCACCTCTGCAGCGATCAATCATTAACAATTCTATAGACAAAAGGCAAAATGCTGGAGATGCTGGAAATCTAATAAAAACAGAAGTCACTGGGAACACCACCGCAGGTCAGGCAGCATCCACAGAGGAAAGTGAGTCAATTATTTCAGGTCGATGGCTTATACTGACGAAAGGTCACCGGCCTGGAGTCCTCCCTCACTTTCGTCTCTCCCTCGATGCTGCCCGACCTGCTGTCTGTCCTGTTCCCAGCGACTTTAGTTTTTATTAGTTTTTCTGTGTTGTTCTTCGCTTCATTACTCGTCCTACTAAAGGGTAGTCCCTAAAAGTACCATGAGAGACAACCGCATTGCACCTCTTGAGCTTCTCAACAAGCGAGATGCACTGTATGACTTGATTGTCCCCTGGAGAGTTATGAAGCACAGCAATTTCGCCCCCAAAATATACAGTGAATTCACTTTACAGTGTATTCTGTGAAGCGCTCATAGGCATCTCTCAATGACATGATAAGGCATGATATCAAATGCAACATTATTAGAATTATTATCATCATCACCGTCATCGATCGCACAATCATTCATTTTCAATGAGAGCGTGTTTGTTCTTCACCCAAGCATAAAAGCAAGTTGTTTGAATTTGCTTGAAAATAAGTATTGTCCAACCAGGAAAATAATTTTTGGCCCAGTACAGTGTTTCTAACACTAATTTCATGTGGAGAAATGGGCAGGGAGAGTCAAATCTATAGGGTTTTCTGGATGTCCAGCTACAAGTCCAGAGTCTTTGCAATTCTCCACAAGACCCCACTAAAGTATCTCGCCATGGAGACACAAGCTTAAATTTGTCTTACACACAAAACAACTTACACACTGAGGCACAAGAGCCTCCTGTCAGCAGAACATGGAACAGCATTGATGAGTGTAGTCGTAGAGAAGTCCTTGGTTCTGTCCGCCCCATCCTCCTGGCTGAAGGATTACGCCTGGAAAGCAGAAGCCTTGAGGGGCAAGAGGCACATTCCCATGTTGCACTGAGCCAAATAAGCACAATCAGTGCATTAATGACAGTTCAGGTAAACATCCCATAGCATAAACAGGAACTCTATCCAGTCAGCACAGCAGATATACTGTACTGTGTCAAGTCTTTCAGAGTTAGCTGTTTACTCCAAACAGTTAGCCCATTGTTTCAGCCCCCAAATAGTACTTATTTTGGTATGCACTGCATTCATTTCAGGCTTATTGAGGGATTCTGTACATCATTGTTTTTCTGTAGTTTTTAAGGAATATGGTGGGATTGTTACTACGGATACGAATCACCTCTGGTCAGTCATCGAAACTGACAGATAACCTGAGGCTCCGCTGCATCGACTCTGGAGACACAGCCTGTTTGATTGTCGAGCACTAAAGGGACACTCGGGAACAAAACCAAGGTGGTGCCAACTTTTGAAAGAATTGGACTTAACGGTGGATTTGTCCCAACGAGGGTCATGGATGAAAGATAACGTGCGATGCCTTAATTTAAGGTATCGATCAAGTTATTTTTACCTCAGGTGGCTTGGTCATTCATTTCCATGTTTAATTTTCTATCATTAAATGTGTCTTAAAAAAAATGTAACACCACTGGTATTAAATCTGATGAGAAAGGTTTAGTGTGTTTGGTTATCCTGAAAAAGTTACTTGTATTATGCTGGCTGTAATTCGGGAAAGGGCTGTGGCGAGCGGTCAAGTTGCAGAGTAAAGTGGGTGGAGGTAGCTGAGTGGGAGGAGGAAGTGAGGGATGTAAAGGGGCCAAGAGCAGATCACTATGTGTAGATAACCCAGATCCACAAGTAAACAAAATCAGAACTGTCATGTTCTGCTACTCCACTATCCAAATAGGCCCACAGTCTATCTGTCTTGGGGTGGGGGGGGCAGGGGGGAGGTAAATGGGTGGATGGTGAGGGCCAGCCTGTTTCATCGGTTGGACTTGGAAGGGTAGACTCATCACTGGGGGTATGGATTCTTCCCAATCAGCTCCTGTTAACCCTGCAAGCCAAAGCCCTAAATAAGGGGGTCCTAGCCAGACAATCAGTGGGAAAGCTTGCCAGAAAGTGCTCTGAATCTAAACTATGTGGTTCTCGCTAGTTAAGACTCCAGCGGTTACCCCAACATGCACGCCGGGGCTCCTCCAAGCCTTGGCTCTTGTCAACCTGCATCTAATACTTTCAGGGATCAGGTAAGCAGGATGTGTCCTTCCAGGGAGAGTGTACATTCCATCCCAATACTCTATCTCTGGAATTTCCATGTATAGATGGGATGCATGGACCTCTCAGTTTGGTTTGGGTACTCGTAAGCACAGTGTTGGGTTTCCACATGTGTCACACACCCGGCTGACCCAAAAAAAAGGACAACTGCAAAAAACACAGAGGCAGTTATAGTGCACGAAAGCAACTGTTTGGTAGAATAGGATCACCAGACATTGCAGATAAAAGAAAAAGTCATTTGGGTTCACAAGCTAACATATACTGGGCTGGTGTCAACCCAACATTCTCACTGTATTTCTACATCCGTTCTTTCTTCACAAATACATCCACGTTATATTGCAAAACTGCTTACACTATTTGCTTCAATGGCCTTCCTCGGCAACCAATTCCATATTCCCCTTGGAGCCAAAGACTTTACCCCTATTTGCTCCTAGTTGTTCCATTTTTTAATGATGTCCCCTAGGTTTTGAACTCACTGCCAGAGATCTCAGGCTATCTAAATGAACCTGACCACTTCTGACATAAGCTTGAAAATTCCTATTAGGTCACCACGGATTCCAATACTGTGGCCCTGGAATAATTTGGGTAAGACTGTATAAATCTAGTTTCCCCACCACCCCACGCTCTTCTGAATTGCTTTACTACTGGAAGGCACATCAGATCGCTCGTGTAGAACAATAGATTTACATCAAATAATTAAAAGGAAATTTATATACGTAGAGAGAGAGAGAGAGACAAATGGGACCAGCACAGGAAGGCCATGTCCAGCTGGTTTCATAATAAAATACAATATAAATTTATATTTATATAACCCCTTTTGTAACGGGAGGGTGTCCCAAATTAACTCAGAATAAAGACGTCAGCCTTCTGAACCGCAACACAAAAAGGCGAGGATCTTTCACGTTACGTAGTGTTTACAGTACGAAAGCATGCTGATCAGAAAAATGGAGCGTGAGAGAAAAAGATCAACGACAAAAGATCCAATCGCGGCATTGCTCTACGAAATAAAGAGAGGAAACTGGGTGAATATTTGCGCTTACCTTCCAGGGCATCATCGCCAACTTCATCGTAACACTGCAAAGCAGAACAAATAACAAGTCACACTCGCATTTGGTGGAACCCCAACAACTGTATCAAAGGGCGACACAGATATTTTCTGTCAAGTTTAATGAATTAGTGTCTCAAGGGGTACCAGAAAAGTGATGCAAGCGAAACTGTAAGGATCACATCACGGGGCACAATGGTTTCTGTCTATTTTGTCGGGTGGGGGAAGAGGGGAACCGTGAGGATCGATTGCGGAGTCGGGAATTTGAAGGGAGACACCACACTTTGTGAAAATTACCGGGGAATTTGGGTAAAGTTTGTGAATTTTTTTTTTTTTTTAAAACTCCTCCTTGCAAATTTTTTTTACCAAAAGAAACCTATTGGCCTTATCTTATCGAGAATTGTTGTGTGCATTATAGATTGGAGGGAGGATGTGATCAAAAGTCTCCAGCCATTGTGGAACATTACAACATTACCTGCATGGTGCTCTGAGTATAGCCATACTGTTGGTAGCTGTAGCTGTAGCTTCCTGTGTACTGATCGTATCCCCATTGAGTATAGTAGTTCTGGTAGGGCTGATAATACTGGTTATAGTTGTAGGTGTAAGCTTGGTTGTACTCTGGGGGTTTCGCCACACGATTTCTGCAAGTTCAAAACCTCCATCGTTAAGATGTACGGCAACATCAGCAATGTCTCTAATCACATATCCCAGGTCATAAACAAACTGACCCATTTTGCTAGGTGTCACTGTAAATGAGCTGATTTTTAGTTAGGTGACCAGCAAATGCCCAACTGTGTCCTCAACTGTGTCCATAAAGAAATTATATTGGGATTGATTTTGAGCAATTTATTGTAATATTCACATTTTTTGAACTTCACAACCCTAGGAGCTGTGCGAGTTTATACAACTTTACTTAAAACCCAAATGGAATTAACATTAACACAGAGTTAACGGTGTGACGCAGACATAGGAATTCAAAGGTGAGCAGCATTAAAAATATTAAGAATTATTTCACCGCTTTCTCCACATGACTTACGCTTTTGGTATAGCTACACTCAGCCTTATAGCTTTCCCCCCGATTCCAATGGCACTTTGACATTCACCGAGAGCTCGTTTCTGTTCATTTTCATCTGAGAACTTCACAAACCCGTAGCCTCTGCCAATAGAGGAAACAATCAAAAGATATAGTATAAACAGCTTACAGACAATTATTTTTAGGCTAATAATCCTTGCATTGATATAGCAATTTTTTTTTAGACATCCCAAAGAGTTTCACAGAATATACTGTAAAGTGAATTGACTATACATTTGCTGTACAGCTAATTGTGCACAGCAATATCCCACAAATGACCAATTTATTATAGTTTTTTTTGCTGGATTATTATCAGGCATGTGCAGTAAGGAAACTTGGCCAAGGTTTGCCCTGCCTGATTTGAACATAGGTCTCACACTTGTAAGGCGAGTGCTCAAACCACTAAGCTACAGGACTCTACAAATCATAAGCCATTGCTACATACCTGGAGTTTCCCAGATTGTCCAACACCACTTTTCCTCCTCTACATGAAGGGTATTTTTCAACGAAAAATTCGTACAGCATCCCATCATCAACTTCTGGTGTTAAGTCTCCAACAAACAGTGAATATTCGGGACTGGAAAGAAATGACGGGAGGAGAGAGCATTAATACGCAGGTGTGTTGAGGTTTGTTAACAAAAGTGGAAATATTCGTGACACATTAAATGTCTTCAAAGGGTTGAGAGCTATAAAGCTTCTTGTGAAACAAAATAAATGATGTGGCACTGAAAATGACAATAATTTGTGTAGCTACTTTCACATAGGGCAATGTATCAAAGCGTTTTAAAAGGTAGAGTCCAAAACTTGCAAGGTGAGAAGTTAAGGGCATAGGAGATAGAGTTGAAAAACTGAAACAGCAGTTTTCTTAACAATGTCAGAATTACCTGTTATCTGGCTGCTTTCCATACGTAGCATAGTTGAGTTTAAACCTTTTGGGCTGCTGGCAAAAATGAGGAGAAAAGAAAATCAAAAGTTATCTGCAATCACGGACCACACAGACTGTAATTAACAACAGTGCGCACAGAAATAGTACAGAGAAGGCAAGTTAAATAGCCTCCTTTGGTGTTGAAAAATTCAGTGTTTCTAAACCGTCCAAGCATTAAGTCTGATTAGTGCTGAACCATATGCCCGAGGACACTAATGCTTGATATCAGACTAACATGCGAGAGTTTTCCCCTTATTTCAATGTTTCCATTAGTTTAGCTTTATGCCATATACTTTGCTGCCTATACTCCTCCCTCCCCGAATTCACAAAGCCACGTACCACGGAACCCTGATACGATAAAGACAATACCGCCTTCAACAACGTTTGCTTACAGAAGGATTGGCCATTTAAATGCTGGGAAAATTGTGGAATTAGCAAATCTTTGGTTCTATCAAATCAGCATTCCCTCTTCACTCAACAACAAATTACATTGATGTGGCGCCTTTCACGTCAGGAGCACCTCCCACGGGGCTGACTCAAATCATTCTGTGGGGATAGTGACGTCCCCACTAGACAGTGACACATGCAGAGCCAGAGCAAAGGCGTTTTTTGAGTGTCTCCTTTTACAACAAGGGTTTGGATTGTCCGCATTCACCGAATCACTTACAGGTGAGGCACCAGGAAGCTTCTTCCCGTTGATCTTCAGCAGACATCGCTCAGCTGCAGCCTGATCTGTGAACTCCACAAAGCAGTAACCCGCTGGCGTCCTGCAAGTAATTTGTTCGAGAAATTAACGAATCAATTAATGAATCAATTAAAAACATGTAATGCCAAACCAACTGACAAGAGGATTCATAGAACTAGTTCATGTGACAAAAATGTCCCAGTTGCAGATTTTTTTTGACAAAAAAAAAAGAGAACGTGACTGATCTCAGGAGTTCCTGTTTTTCTCTCTTGTGAATGTCAAAGTCAGGAAACAACTCTGGAGTGTAAGAATCGAAGCTGATAAGGTGGATCTCTGCCCACTATTGTTCCTGTGATTTATTGAAGTAATCTTACTCAATTAACTTCCATCTAATTGATGTATTTCTCTCTCGCGGTGGGGCGGGCATGTATGTAACGTGACTTATTTGTACTTTGCTAGTTTAGTGATGGCAGCTGGGAAGTCTCTGCCAATAGGCAAGATGTATGAAGGGCCTTTACTGCTTTGGAGGAAACACGACTTCTAAAGAGTTCCCAAAGGTGATTAATGGGTTACAACTCGGAGCTTTTAAGATACAGGCACCTTATCAGAAACCGATGTTCAAACAGGCGACCGGTTACGTTCGGTTCCTGACACAAATGGGAAGATTTCAACAAGAATGATTGAAGGGAAGCCTACGCCAATCACACATCAGGTTTTTGGAGCAAACTCTTACCCAGTCACTCGGTTCCGAATAATTTTCACACTTATTACAGTTTCGCCCATAGTCGCAAAGGCTCTGGAGATAAAGTTTTCATCCATATAATTTTCCAGCTGTAAAACACAAAAGCACACTATGAGGCGAGTTAGGTTCTAGTCAGCATCTCACTCAAAAATGAGTACAATAAAAAAAAAAGCTATTTAAACGGAATCACTAAGAATAGCAATGTCCCCTCGTGATCATGTTCCTTTTTGTGGCTGCACCCACCCTCTTCCAATCTCTAGCCAATCTTATTTTGCCTCTCTCTCTCTCTCAGAGTGCTTCAAAGTTAGTTCAAACTGCTATTAAATGCAGTGACTGTGAACGGAGGATCCAGGTTTGACTCCTGGTCAGGGAAAAAATGAGCCGGATTTCTATGCTCCACACATCTCTGTAATAATCCCTCAAGAAAAAAACAATAATTGGTCATTTCAATGCACGACAGTTTGTGGGACACTGCTGCGCACAATTGCCAGCAGCATTTCAACCACAAATATACTGTCAATTGATTCTATTCTGTGAAGCTCTTTGAGATGTCTCGATGATGTGAAAAGCACTAGGTCAAAATGTAAGGATTATTATTGTTACCTAGTAGTAGGTAAGTGTGGGAAGGATTCTGTGTGTTTGTGTGTGGGGCGAGAATTCTGTCTGTGTGTGTGCATGTGTGTTAGGGGAGGGGCTGGGGGAGGAAATTACAAGACGTCGCTCCCCCACCCCACCCCACCCCCAGGATCCCAACATCCAGGGCCACACACACACCCCAAGGTCCCAATCCCACCTCCCCACTCACACACACAAAATCTCCCTCTTCCCCCCCCCCCCCCCCCCCCACACACAGAATCTCCCCCCTCCTTCCAAACACAGAATCTCCCCCCCCCCCACACACACACACAGAACCCACCCCACCCCCATACACAGAACCCCAACCCCAACACACCCATAGAATCCCCTATGCCCCCCCCGACCCCTACAATCACAGAACCCTCCCTCAACCCCCCCCCCCCACAGAATCCCCACCTTCCCCCACACACAGAACCCTGCCTACCCCCCCACCCACACACAGAATCCCTCTCGCCCCCCCCACCACAGACACACACAGAATCCCTCTCCCCCCACCCCCCCCACCACCCCAGACACACACAGAATCCCTCTCCCCCCCACAGACACACAGAATCCCTCTCCCCCCCACAGACACACACAGAATCCCTCTCCCCCCACAGACACACACAGAATCCCTCTCCCCCCCAGACACACACAGAATCCCTCTCCCCCCACAGAATCCCTCTACCCCCCCCCCCCACACAGACATACACACAATCCCTCTCCCCTCCACAGACACAGACACACAGAATCCCTCCCCCCCCCACAGACACACACAGAATCCCTCTCCCCCCACAGACACACACAGAATCCCTCTACCCCCCCCCCCCCACACAGACATACACACAATCCCTCTCCCCTCCACAGACACAGACACACAGAATCCCTCCCCCCCCCACAGACACACACACAATCCCTCTCCCCCCACAGACACAAACAGAATCCCTCTACCCCCCCCACACACAATCCCTCTCCCCCCAGACACACACAGAATCCCTCTCTCCCCCACAGACACACACAGAATCCCTCCCCTCCCCCGCCCACAGACACACACAGAATCCCTCTCCCCGCCCCCTCCCCCCCCCCCCACAGACACACAGAATCCCTCTCCCCGCCCCCTCCCCCCCCCCCCCCCCACAGACACACAGAATCCCTCTCCCCGCCCCCTCCCCCCCCCCCCACAGACACACAGAATCCCTCTCCCCCCCACAGACACACAGAATCCCTCTCCCCCCCACAGACACACAGAATCCCTCTCCCCCCCACAGACACACAGAATCCCTCTCCCCGCCCCCTCCCCTCCCCCGCCCACACAGACACACACAGAATCCCTCTCCCCGCCCCCTCCCCCCCCCCCACCCCCCCCACAGACACACACAATCCCCCCTCCCCCTCAGGCGGCCATAACCCTAGCAACGGCCCCGGCCTGAACACTTACATCCCCCATCCACAGGCTCCGCGACATCTTCCCGGGTGTCTCTCTCTCTCTCTCTCTCTCTGTGCGCCTCTCTCTCTCCCTCCCCCACCCACCCCACCCCCCACCCTCCCCCACTCCCCTCAAACAAAAATAATAATACAGAGAAACTCTCTCAGCTCCCTGACTGTGTGTACGCGTCCCCTCACACTCGCTCCTCTTCCGGTGGAGCAGTGAGGGTAAAGAGCCACAGCGCCCCCTGCAGCCCCGGCGGACACACACAACACTGCACAGGCTGTACTTACAGATATATGCATCTACAGTATAGATATAAATGTGTAGAGGCTTATATATTAAATAATATAAATGATTATATATTAGTATATATACAACACACTATATTGTTGGACTGTGTGTGTCGGGGTTTATATGTTAAATAATATATTACATATACTGTACAGTATTAATATATATTACACGCACTATATTATTGGGCCATGTGTCTATATTAGTAATTGTTATACACAAAATATATTAGTATATATATTATGTATTATATATTAGTATACAGTATATTATACAGACACTATCTTGTTGGGCTGTGTGTATATATTGTTAACACAATATGTATGTTATGTATTAGTTATATATTGTTATATATATGAGTATGTTAATATATTAGTATATATTGTTATTACACATATACACAATGTACTGTTGGCCTGTGTGTGTGTAACAATAATACTATATATTGTAACATGTTATAATAATAATCCTTGCGTTTGATGCAGCATTTTTCACGGCTTCTAGACATGCTCAAACTGCTTCGCAGAATGGACTTTATATTTGTGGGTGAAATGAAGGCGGCAGCCGATCTGCGGTGTTCCCCGCAAACCATCATGGATTGAAATGACCCAATTTATTCTTGTTTTACTTCCCCCGCCCCCTCGCCCCCCACCCCGCCCATCCACCAAGGGTTTATTATCAGGAGTGTCTGTGTGTATGTGTGTCTGGAATAAGGAAACCTGTCCAAGGTTTCAACCTGACCTGCCTGAATTCGAATCCAGGCCTCTCGTTGGTAGGGCGAATGCTCTAACCACTGAGCTACAGCCACACATCATATACCAGATAATAATATAGAATTTATGTACTCTATATACACTGTATACATACACATTTCATCTACAAAGTATATAGACAATTCACTTTACAGAATATTCTGCAAACCACTTTGAGACTTTAGAAGATGTGAAAAAACACTATATCAGATTATTATATACTGTATATATTGTATACACACACACTATTCTGTCAGGCTGTGTTGTATATATTGATGGGTTGTGTGTTTACAGTATATATACATACAGTATATACATATACACTGTTGTTGGGCTGTGTGTGTACAACTTGCACTTGTATAGCGCCCTCCACACCGGGTAGCTTCTTAGCACTTGAATTTGTTGAGGCTGTGTATGTATATGTGTTTGTGTGTGTATATGTTGAGCTGTTATCTCGGTGTGTACGTGCACTGTTGAGCTGTGTGCGAGTGTCAGTGTCTGTATATGTTGTTGGGCTGGGTGTGCGTTGGTGTATGTATAGGTTGTAAGGCTGGTTATCTAATTGTGTGTGTTGTATGTATATATTTTTGGTCTGTGTTGGTGTGCATAAGGATTGTTAGGCAGTGAATGTGATTGTGGGTGTCTATGGTGTTGGGTTGTGTGCGTGTGTGTTACTGATGAGAATATATGTACGGGAATTATCAGAGGCATAGATTTATTTGTGTGATTAGAAATGAGAAGGATCCATCTTTCCTCCCTCTCCTATCCCTGCCCCGTCTCCACCCATCCAAAACACAAAAGATCGGATAAACATTTGATTAGATAGGATAGTATATAGAGGTTGCTTGCCTAGACACACATAACATTACTCGCACCTCTCAAAGCTCCGAGACGCCACCCGGCAAAAGTTAAAGATGACAGACCTGTCCAAAATTGATAGCCAAATTTTATTTTGAATTGTCCACATGTAGATAAGTGTTCAAACAAATCCTTCAAGTAATAAGCAAGTTATTTGAAACAACTGCATTACAAACATCATCACACTGATACACGAGCTATTGGGGGCAGATCAGGCTTTTTTCCATTTCTTGAAAAAAAAATCCAAAAAGAGAACTTACAATGCACTGGTTCTGTCTTTAAATTGTTAAGATATATTCTAGAATAGTATTTCAGCCACTGATTTTTCCCTATCTTTCTACGGAAAACAATTCCTAAGAATGTGGGGAGCTGTTGCAGTATTTACTAAACAAGTTAACAGTTCATTTATTTTAAAAGAAATAATTGGTAAACACACATCAAATAACATTCAGCTTAACAAATTGTTTCTGGGTCCCAATGTAATTTGTATTTCATCAGTAGGGAGAACACTAAGCCCATTTCACTTTTTTTAATATAGTTTCTGTTTTTCATCAACAAAAAGAAATGTGTAAAATCTATCCACACATACACTCACATACAAACAATCATTGCTGCAAAGATAATATTGAAAGCAATCAAACTTAAAATATAAATCTGCAAATTGGACGGTCTAATGGGAACTATTTTTAAAAAAAGCTATATATCGAATGGAAAGGTTATATCAAACAAAACACTAAATAGATTGCTCATTAAAACCCAAGGATTTGTGCTCTCTTCATATTCTACAATTTTCCTTTGAGATGCTTATCCTGCTACCATTTCTGTTTGCTGCCATTAGAATTAACTTGAGAATTAGCTCAACATGTTACTGTAGGTGTTTATATCATGGTGCGAGTAAAGTCTCCAATGTCACAGACACCCATTTTCTTTTGGTTAAACTTTGTTTAGAAGTTCAAATCATCCCTCTTAAAACCCCTCAGAGAAAAGTAATTAGACCGCAAAGATAACCATAATAATAAAAAAAGAGTCAATTGAAAAATTAGCAGGTGCATGTCACAAACTGGCAACAGAATACTGAATGAAAAGACAATTGAAGTTAAAAAGTCACAACATTCGCAGGGAAAAATGCATTTAAAAGTTGCTTAAACCATAACCAAATCACAGAAACTCCCGGCTTCGAACCTTCTATCCTTGCGTAATGTTTTCCCACAAAATACAGTCACCTCTCTTCACAGTAAATCCTGTGAAGTGCTTTCAAACACTTTCCTCTCAAGGTGAAAGGTGCCACACGTCAAATGCGGGGATGTATATGCGAGGGGGGGGGGTAATGAAACGGGATTTTTTTTTAAAAATGCAAAAAATTGGAAGATAAAACATCACAATTAAATCATGTGTTGAAGACTGAATGGGAAACAGCATTAAGTAACAAAAGATTGTCACTGGCATTCTTGCTCTCTGAAAATCTTACTTTTTCCTCTCAAACCACTCGTGTGCGTAACACCCAAGTAAGGTAATGAGGATCAATTTGAGGGGCTTGAATGTAAAATGGGCATTTATAAAACCGTGTAGATTTCTATTGACCTTGGGATGCCAGGCTCTCCTGCAATTAAACCCACTGAGTGATATGTAGGGGTGCATTACAGCACAGCACATAACTGATCTGTACTCAATCAAGACAAACAGTTCATGTACTCAGAGTAAGACCAATAAGGTAAACTCAAACTAACTAAATTGGACCCTTAAGGGAACCTCTTTGATCACAAGTTTATGATAATGAGGTAGTTGTACGTCTTAGTGATGGGGACTTTCCTCTACTCAACAACTTTTCACCAAACTTGCGTTTTAACCGTAAAGATACTTCGCATAGTCTTCACATTCACAGTATACACAGCTCCGTGTCCAAACGCAAGAGAAACTAAAGGGGATCCTGCAATGGTCAGATCCTCAAGCATACGGCAAATCATTTTTCCTCACTTACTTCCAATTTACAATCAGTGAACCTGAGCATAGAAGTCACAGGAGCCCTCACATCGAATGCTGAGATTGAAAGCTCTATGAAACGCTAGTTTTCCGTTTGCAATTCGCCCAACTTTTTTTTAAAAAAGAGGACTTTACGGAAAATTTGGTCAGTAGAAAAAAAAGTATAAAGTTAGGCGATGGAACAAAAGCAACAATTCTCTTTTGGTTTTATTCATGCTTAATTTTCTACCCTCTTTTCCTTGTTTAAGTGTTTTACAACTGTTTCTTCCATTTTGTGTGGTACACCTAACACCCAAGCAAGCGTATTAGCTAACAATAGAGATTCTATTGTTTAACCAAGCTTCTTGGCTAGTGAAGCTTTCCCTTCCTTAAGGACACTTCCCCGGTTGAACGGCAGACACTTGCTTTGTTAGTTAGTGGGTTGGCTGAATCTTCTTCATTACTTTGAAGATCGGATATGTTCTGTATTGAATAGGATTTGAATTAAAGTACCTGCTGATCGCAAGGCTTGTGCTCAAGCGATTTGAGATGACCGGAATTTTCATCAAGTCTAGAAAAACTTAGGTTGACCTACGGATTTGAGAATCGCCCCATAACTGATGAAGCAAGGGAACGGTCAGGTCTAATCCATCTGCTCCTGCCCAGTCCATTTTGTTTGAATGCACTTAACGACTGGTCACAGAAACAAGCCCCAGTGAGGCAAAGCATAAAAAATGGACATCACTATCCTGGTTTTTCCAATTTGCATGAGATATAAATGGGCAGATATTCCTTAAAACACAATGAGCACTGACTAATATAGTCGAATAAATTCTCAATTAGCCCATTGCTGCTGCCCTGTCAAGGGCTTTCTGAATACATGGTGGAATGAAAATGCTTGAAGGATGCAAATATTTTGAAACCAATCGAGAGGATGAAATCAATATATCTCTGGACATTAAGAAACAGACATTTAGAAAAGGGACTTGTTCCAACAAAACACTCTTAATTGATCAGGATTTACAGAAGTCCACAGTGCTATTACCTGTGCATCTTAAATTTCTAAAAATTTGTTGCTTTCTAATTCCTAGATCAGTCGTTAATCACTTGCCCCCTCCCCTCCCCCAATAAACACTGTGGCTTAAATTGAGTAACATGTCCCAAATATTCTCAACAATGAATAGATTGTTCCCTTTTAAGGCAATTATTTAGTTGTATTTCTTACATTCATGTCCCACAGCAGTATATGGATGTACTATATTAAAGGGCACCTTTGGAGCTCAGGAGCCATTCAGCTAAGCTTCCCCAATTTCCATACGCTCTTATAAAGACATGCACGACAAGCTCCAGTGCTGACTTGCTTCATTGACCTGGGATGCAATAAAATGCAAGTTATTGTTCTTAAAGTCTACTGTACTATACATCACAGTATATTTATAAATACAGTGCTGAGCTAAAACTTAACAACTTTGCTAATGAACTATAGTACTTTTAACTCAGCAAGTAACTTGCGTAACATTAGTATTTCAAATATGTTCACAGAATCTATTGAAAGCTATTCTTATTGTCAGTCAACTTAAATTGACAGGACAGACATAAGTAACAAAACATCTCAAAAGTAGCAGTGTTGTTTACCTGCTTTCACCGTCAAATCTACTCTTCAGGAAAATGGTAAAAAGCTATATTTTTGGTAGTAAGCCACACATTTTAGGGAAATGTTGACTATAATCGCATGCCTCTCTATCCCATCCCCACTGTAAATGTCACCTGCAAATGAATTGTCCTTTGTTTGTGGGAAGATTGGAGCATTAATATTTCACTGTGTTTGCAATCTGAAAGAAAAATGGAAGAAAAAGAATCTGCAGTTTTTATCTTCTCTGATTCCCAGAGATGCTATTCTTTATTGGACAGTTTCTCAAAGCAGATAAAATGAGAACTCCCCAAAATAATTATAAAACCACTCTCAATGGATCTCATTGGGTCTGTCATTTTGGGGAAAAACTGAACCGTTGAAAGGAGCTGAAAGATCACTTTAGCATTATGGATTTCGGAGGTTAATGGCCATTTGATGCAAATCGTTGCACCGAGCTAATGTCTTCAAAAATGGAGAAAAGTCACGAAGGTGTCCAATGGAATGCTCACTGTAACCTATTCCACTCGTTTACTTCATCAATTATCCCCAAACAAAAAGGCACATTGGTGATAGCGCAGGATTTAAAACAGGACTATTAAAGAGATAGTTAAGAGAAGCCTTTTCAGTCCCATCAGTAAGCCTGTTTAACCAGTGAAATAATTTTGTTGAACCATTGATTAAATCAACTTTCTAGAAACTGGTTGTCTACAAAATAAGGTAACGCATTTCAACCCAGAATAATGCAGCAATTAATACAGAATATGCTGTGACCAATTTGCTCTTTATGGGCTTGTTATCAATCACTGGGATATATAATGCTGCACAGATAACTGCACCTCTTGAGCTCTGCTTCCCTTCTTAAACCTCTCGTGAGAAGAGATCTTAATGAATAGATATATAAAAAAATTGGAACCCCCACTTTACCCAAACTTGGACATTATTAAAACAAAGCAGACATGGCAGAAAAATAGTTTATGTGACTTTAGTCCAACAAACTGGCAATGCCATACTTAATTTACACTGAAATACAGGTTAGAGATTAAAAAGCAACAAGTAAGTGTGAAAAGGCTGTGAATCTATTACATAACTGTACAAACAACTGTACAAAGCTCATATAAATCTTAGGCCTATTAACAGAATTAATAGAAAGCCTCTCTCAGTCCTCAAATCCTACATGACTTTTGTGGGGTTTTTTTAAAAAAGGAAAAGAGATAATCAAATTAGCAGTGATGGAGTTGGCTTCTTGCCAGGCCAGGCCTCCTTGGCATATTTCTTCTTCTTCGGCTCATTAACAGACTCTGCATTGAACACACCGGCGTTCGGAACCGCGTTTATAGTCACAGCTGTTGGCACCACTGCTGGTGTCAGGTCCACCTCGGGGGCAGGGTTGGGGAATGGCATGGGCAGTCCTCCTATCATTGCAGTTCCCATTGTGTTGCCATGCGTTTGAGATGTTGAATCACCACTAGTTGGAGGCAGCCCACCATATAAACCAGCACTGAATGGGAAGTTCTGCATACGTCTAGCCGCGGCGTCGTCTAGCCCCAGAGGGCTGGGGCTCTCTGTCTTCTTTTTCTGTAGTTTTCCAAGAAAATAAGCAAAACTATTAAGTCGGAAATGATTCTCGACTGCATTCACCAATATCAAAACAGGGTATGTCACGCACGTTCTAGGATTTGTGCCACAGGAAAAACGGCTGCTGCCATGACACATTATTTGCACGAAATTCGGAATGCGAAAACAGGTGCGAAATGCAAACGCTGTGAATCTGTTTGGTGGCTTCTGTATTTAATGCGTCGTGATACTGCTGATTAAAAAGTATGTCAAATATATATATACAGAATTGGTTTTTAGATTGTATCGAACGCCAAACAGATAACTGTCAGCTAGAGAAATTAATTTGCTGATTTTTGAAAAAAAACTAGAATGAGTACATTATTAGAATGCGTCAAACCAAAACAGTAAAATCAATAAATTGTGACAGATTGTAATTAGAATCTAGTGTTATTTAAAAGCGAACCAGAGGAACAGGAGTTCAGCCCCTTGAGCCTGTTCTGCCATTCTATTAGATCATTCATGACTGATCTGAACCTCAACCTCAATTAAAGCAGTGAATCTACAGGTTTTGTTTACCTTGAGTGGAACTACAGCTGTCTGTACCATATTTCTGAAGCGTCCGACTGAAGGATCCACGTCCTCTGAAGGAAGTGGGAAGAAAAGAAGAAATATCAGTATAGGCTCTTAAAAATAAAAAAATTTAAATCTTAAATTATTCTGCTCCAGTTCCCGCAAAAAATCCAACCAAGAATGAAACAGGAAGAAAGCAGAATTAAAAAGGTTATTGCCTGGTCAAAAAAAATGTAACTTTCATACTTAGAATTTTTTTTAAATCATTTTTTATACTTTCAAAACTGATTCAAAAAATTGAACTGTTCCTATGAAATAGTACAAGATAAACATGAACATATTCACATGAACACTTGAACATATTAAACACTGAAATTGATAGATTTCTCATGGATAAATAATTGAGGGATATGGGGATAAGGCAGGTAGGTGGAGTTAGATTAGAAGATCAGCCATGATTTTATTGAATGGTGGGGCAGGCTCGAGGGGCCGAATGGTCTACTCCTGCTCCTTATTCTCATGTTCTTAAACAATCCAGATTAAACCCATTCGTTTCAAAAACATGATGGTTACCAACAACAATAAAACAGAAATAAGCCTGACGCAAATCCATCTCTCTCAATGAACACACAGGATGTACTGGTTCGATTAGTAACCAAATTCCCCCGTTTTGTTCTGTCACAAGCGACTAGCAAAACTTGTCCAGGCTTACAAACTCTAGCAAGTGCTTTAAACTTCCCTACGTTTTCAAAATAGTAGGGTCCGTCGATATGGAAAATTTTCCGATGAGATATATCGATGGGCTCATATCGAGATATACCAAATTATCGATATTTTCAGTTTTTTCGTACTGCGCGTGCATCCCGGGTGCGCGCGCATTCGGGGCCTATCTTCTCAGGAGGTAAATATCTTTCTCTCTCTGTGTCTCTCACTCTCTCCATCTCTGTGTTTTTCTGTCTGTGTGTCTCTATGTCTCTCTCCCTCTCTCCTCTCTCACATCCCCCCCATCTCTATCTATCTGTATATTATCACATCCACCCCGTCTCTACCCCCCCCCCCCCCCCCCGCTGTCTCTCTCTCCCTCCCCCCCCAGCCGTCTCTCTCACACCCCCAGCCATCTTTCTCCCCCCAGCTGTCTCTCTCCCCCTCCCCCCAGCCGTCTCTCTCCCCCTCTCCTCCTCCCCCCAGCCGTCTCTCTCCCCCTCTCCTCCACCCCCCCAGCCGTCTCTCCCCCTCTCCTCCCCCCACCAGCTGTCTCTCCCCCTCCTCCCAGCCGTCTCTCTCCCCCTCTCCTCCCCCCCCCAGCCGTCTCTCTCCCCTCCCCAGCTGTCTCTCTCCCCCTCCCCCCAGCCGTCTCTCTCCTCCTCCCCCCAGCCGTCTCTCTCCCCCTCTCCTCCTCCCCCCAGCCGTCTCTTGTATATCCCGCACCCGCCTCCGCGACCACATAACCCCACCCTCGCCCATCTCCACTGGCTCCCCATCCTCCAGAGGATCGAGTTCAAGATCCTCGTCCTCACCTACAAGGCCTTACACGGCCTTGCCCCACCCTATTTAACCGATCTACTCTCCCCCTACATGCCCACCCGGACCCTCCGTTCAACAGGACTTGGCCTGCTCCAAGCCCCCCGCCCGAACCGCCCCACCATCGGAGGCCAGGCCTTCAGTTTCTCCGCTCCCACCCTATGGAATGCAATCCCTCAATCCCTCCGTTTCGTCTCTTCCCTTTCCTGTTTCAAGGCCGGTTTGAAGACTTTCCTCTTCGATCGTGCCTTTTGTTCCACCCCGAACTCTTTTACCTCCCCTTCGTGTTTCACCCCTTCCCAAACACTCCCCTCCCAGCTCGGGTCACACGCCTCCTGTGCAGCGCCTTGGGACGTCCTCCCGACGTGAAAGGCGCTCTATAAATGTAATTTGTTGTTGTTGTTGTTGTCTCTCTCCCCCTCTCCCCCCCAGCCGTCTCTCTCCCTCTCCCCCCCCCAGCCGTCTCTCTCCCCCTCTCCCCGCCCCCCCCAGCCGCCTATCTCCCCCTCCCCCCAGCTGTATCTCTCCCCCCCACCCAGCAGTCTCTCTCCCACTCACCCCCCCCACCCCCAGCCGTCTCTCTCACCCCCCAGCCCTTGCATACCTGTATATTGTATTCGAGGACTGTGAATACAATATGGCGGCTTTGCACCTCGGTCTGTGCATTGTGTATAGAGATGAGCATTCTGGGTCTTGCAGTTGATTGTGCTCGCATCCCGATTTTTTACCTCGATATATCGTTTTTTCGATATATCGATATTTTTTAAATGTCTATATCGGCATATCGATATAAAAATTATATCGGGTTTTAGCGATATATCGATATATCGCCGGACCCTACAAAATAGTCATACCTGGATTTATTATCTCTTCCTCTTCACTGAATGATACCCTATAGCTCTTTCTTTTACGTTTTGGCCTCTGGATCTCAAGATTCCCTTCTTCAATTGTCAGCGTAGATATTCGTTTGTTGTGAGCTGTGTTAAATTCAGTTAGATTCTAGGGAGGAAAATCAAGTGTGAAATGTTAGCCCTCAGTAAACATTCGATTCCCTTAACTAAGATGATGGGTAGGAAAAAATTTGATTGTTTTCTTCTGATTTCATTTAGTAACAATAATAATAATAGCCTTATCACGTCAACGAGATGGCTCAAAGAGCTTTACAGGATATTACTGTATTTTGCAGGTTATATTTGCACAAATTTACCAATGCCAATGAAATGAGCAGCCAAATCTAAATACCAATCAACAAACATTTTTTGAAGGATGTTCTGTAAAAATTGTACTGTTTTCTAAACCTACTTTCATTGGAATCACATTAGGTCAGGGTATCAAGAGATGTGGGGCAAGGGTGGATAACAGGACTTGAGATACAGATTAGCCATGATCTTATAAACTGGCGGAACAGGCCCAGGAAGCTGAATAGCCTACATCTGTTTCTATCTTAATATTGAAATAATAACCTAAACTGTTCAGAGAGTTCTTGATGTCCATCAGAAATGTACAGACATATAGTCAGAAACTGGGACTCACATCAAGCTCAGTCTCTTCTTCGGGTAGACCCAGCAAACCTTTCAGTTCGTCGTCTTCCACTATGTCGTCACCTTTGATTGCAGAAGGCAACGTCTGTGGTTTTTCTCGTAGTGTGTAGGCTCGTGTGGAAGCCCCAAACGACAGCGTGGAGTCAATGGGAACCTGCTGGGGTTTGTGAGGCTCCAGCCGAAGATGCCCCAGGTATGTACCATGAGCTGCCAGATTAAAGGAGATGGTTTAGGAATTATTGTGTTTTAAACCAGTGAATAAACTTGACCTGTCGCTCATCTTAACTTCCAAGCAGATTTTTTTTTTCAAAAGCAAAGCGTCTCCTGTCTCAGCCCATACTTAGACAATACAGTGAAACCCGTTCCTTCTCATCCCCTCTGCACCGAGTCTCAATACATTTGAGATATATATATTTATGACTTTTTCCCTTGCTCTTGTCTTGTCAAACAATTTGATGTACCCAGTCACAGTAAGGCAATATTTAAGTTAGATGTTGACCACCGACCCACAATGACATGGAAACCAAGCATTAATTCCAATCAAATAAAATTTTGAAACAGACATAAAATGCCACGAAAATTTACCTTGTTCAACGGACTCAAATAATGTGAAAATTCTCATATTGTGCAATTCCAAATCATAGTCCTGTATTTTTGCGTTTATCAAGGAGCTACCATAAAATGTCTCAGAAATCTTCTACTTCGAAACATAGTTTGCCAGCCGCCGCCACCTCCTCAAAGTTGGCCTTTGCAAGTATCTTTTGTAAAAAAAAACTAGGTCACGTGAAACACTTACTGCTGTTCAGGTCTATGATGAAAATTCTCTTCAAATGTTTGTGATAGACCATTGCAGAGTGGACTCTTGAACATGACTGATGGTCAATGGTAAAGTCACATATATCAGGGTTTCTTCCAAAGAGGTAGTACTTTTTCTCGTCAATGATAAGTTTCTGTAGAAAAAGGACCAAATATAGAGATAAAGCGGTCCTATTCTTTGTGGTTTCCATAACCTTTTGCGTTTTGCAAGCTCCATTTTTAAGAGTCCAATGCAAGAAACAGTAAAACAAAATTGTAGAACTTCAGGTAAGGGGAAACCATTTTTGCATTGTTTTTCCAGTGGACTGAGATTTTTATTAGATAAGGATATCAACAGGTAACAGGCTCGAGGAACTGAATGGCCTACTCCTGTTCCTATGGAAAACACATTCTTAGAAGGCAATATCCATGACCGCTTTTTGCTGAGCTTTTTAAAGCGATGCTGCGTGATGTTAGCGCTAACAAATTAAACCAATCTGCAAGATTCCCTCAAGAAAAAGTAAAATCACAAACATGTGCCTCTGAGTTATAACCCATGATGTTTCTGCGCACAATGAGCTAATATGTACTCATGGCTTTGTTTCATCTCGCACCATTTGGACCCAACAATCACAAGATTGTCTCAGATCTACAACAGAACTTTGACATAGATGGCCAGGTTAGTATCTGGTGCATTCCTCTCCAAATCGGCCCACCACCCTCCCACACCTAGGACAAAAATACTATTCACCTCTACAAGCTTGTCGCCTTTGACAACATCCAAATGAAGTCCTGGGGGAGGTTTCCCTGCCCTGAAATTAGAAACAATCATCAGCACATAACTAATCCAACAAACCAAAGGTATTTAAGGTATTTACTTACAAACTGCAAATTTACATACAAAGTTCTTCACTCAACCCATTACCTCAAGAGTACAAGAAGCATTCAAATGGCTACACGAATGACAGGGCATCCATGTAATGCGGCAGAGAATCAATTCTCTAAGAGTTTCTGAGCATGGAAAAATGCTGTTGTTATATACTGTTTATATTTTTGTCATTGACTAATAATCTCCAAAGCATCAGCTAAAATTCTGCAGACTACATGATTCCTCATTTATAGAACTCAGGGCCCCTGAAGCTCAACGGCCTCTGAAGCTCAAATCATACGACTTCAGTCGAAATTATGTGTCAAGGCAATTCCTGAAGGTCAAAACGTAACTTAATGAAAACAACATCAACTTACGTAGCGCCCTCCACGCAGGGTAGTGTTTCAGAGCACTTGAATAACAGAATAACACTGCCATCCCAAACCACCCACCATCTCTATAGAGATTAATCATTTTGAGTTCTTGGGTTGGAGATGAAAGAATGAGTCAGGAAATGGACTCATCTTAGGGTTCAGATAAATGTTGAAAAGCGTCACTTTGATGGAAGATGGAACTCCAGTGTTAAAAGTATGCATTACATCTTATTTTATCACTTAATGCAACAACTGCCACTTATAATAGCGCCCTACACTTAGTGTGCCTAACAGCGGCAGAGTCTAACTACGAGCCGGGGATGTGTGTTGGTCATGAGTACGGTTTGAAGAGGAAAATTTTCAGGTGGGACTTGAAAAAGGGGGATACAGGGGACGAGGCGGAGGGATTGAGGGAGAGTATTCCAGAGTTTTGGGGTGCAGTGGCTGAAAGCGCGACATACAGTGGTGGGGTGAAGGGTGCAAGGGACGAGCAAGAGGGACGGTGCCAGTCGAGAAGAGGCGCTGGGATTGGGGGATTGAGGAGGTCGGAGAGGTAGGGAGGTGCCAGAGTGAAGGGATTTGACCACGAGGGTGAGGTAATCCCAATAAAATGCAATCGCTTATTGAAAACATGCCATTGGCTCCACCAAGGAACGGTATATAAAATGAACACAATGCACTTTTCATAGAAGTTTTTTTTTGCAGAAACAATTTTAGATAAGCAAATTAGTTCTCAGGCGCTTTCCATCTTTAGCTATCAAGTATTTGCGTCAAGCGTTCTGCATTCTACTGTGGACCAATCTATTAAAGGGAGCAATATTTAACACAGGAGGCTCTGTAATGTGAACAATAATGGAGGTGGTCACAGCTATTTCTTCAGATGGGTCTTTGTCCCATTTTCTGAAGCATCAGCACCAGGCTCCAGTTACACGACCCATCATATTTTATTTTCTGTCTGATCTCAGTGAGTTGTTTTTTTTGGGGGGTGGCGGGTGAAAGTAAAGACATGCTGAACCAATAGCCCAATCAGGTCAGCAAGGTAGTTTTAAGCACTGCTAAACCGTCTGAAACTTAAAGTTAGATTTTCTCTACGGGAAAAGATGTCACAAATTACAACTCAGGAACTACTCAGTTCTCAAATACTATAGTCTCATTTTATAATAATAATAATCCTTGCATTTGATATAGAGCTTTTCACGTCTTCTAAACTGTATCTCAAAGCGCTTCACAGAATATACTATAAAGTGAATTGACTGTACCTTTGTGGGTGAAACGCGGCAGCCTATTGCACACAGCAGCGTCCCACAAACAGTTGTGGATTGAAATGACCAATTTTTTTTTTTAGGGATTATTATTAGTCATGGCTCTTGGGCACAGGGTTAGAACTTGAGTTGGACTATTAAGGATGACATTGCAGTGTGTTTCAGTATTTTGAAAGAAACATGAAACTGAGGCGCCATCTCCCAGGCCCAGTGGATGTTAAAAGATCCCATGACACTATTGAAAAAGAAAAAAGTGGGAGGTGCGGTCCTGCCAAATATCCCTCCACATAAATCAGTCAGTCACTTTATAGCCATTTTGGGAACTTACTAGATGCAAATCGGCTGCATTGTTTGCCTACAAATACACTTGACATTAATTACCTGTGGAAAATGTCTGCGAAGCACTCTAATATATTTTGATGGCACAGGCTACATCAAATACAAGCATTATTTTTCAGTTTGCAAGCTAAATGCAGGGGGGAAAATACCCTCCCCCGCACCCTATGCGCCACAAGTGCAAGTTGCATGTACTAGTTAGTGCCTTTCACTTAGGATAATTTCTGAAAGTACTTTACCGAGACCAGAGCCGAAACAGAGAGGGAGCGGGGAGGTAAAGTGGGAGGAGGCTGAAGATCTATTCAAAGAGATAGATTTTTTACGGTAGATGTTGAAAGTAGAGAGGGAAGGCGTGAGTCAGAGAGACTTGGGGAGAGAGCTCCAGAGAACAGGTGCAACTACAACAACAAAATTAATTTGTATAAGCGCCTTTCACATCGGAAGGATGTCCCAAGGGCCTGAAAGGTGGCTTAACAATGTATCACCCTGTTTTTTTTAAACAAAAAAGCTTTACATTCTAGCCATAGATAAGAAGATTGTGGGTTCAAGCCCCATTTCAGGAAACCTAAACTCACATTCTACTGCAATACTGGACGTGTCATCCTTCAACAATCAAATGACACTTGTACAGCACCTTTCACGTCAGGAGGACGTCCCGAGGTGTTGGACAGTCATTGTTTCAGACCCGAGCTGGGGTCGGGGACGGTGGAGGGAAAGGGGGAATCCCTGGGGTGACTGATGGTGACCCGTCGAAAGGAGGGTCTTGAGGCGGGATTTGAAGGAGGCCAGGGAGGGGGTGAGGCGGAGGGATTGACAAGATGGAATTGTAGAGGTTGGGGGCAGAGTGGCTGAAGGCTCGCCTGCCAATGGTGGGCCAGGTGGATTGGGTACGTGGAGCAGGCCGGAGCTTGTTGAGTGGACTGGGTGTGTAGGAGACAAGGATCCTGGGTTCTGATGGACTTTAAACAATTGAAAAAGAGCAGGGTATTTTGCCCAGAATCCCAACAAACAATTCCCCAGATAAATCAGTTATTCATTGCAGGTCTACATTATCCTGCACAAACCGGCTACCATAATTACTTACAAATGCAGTTGCAAAACCTAGCAAAAACAGTAACATTTCTATACTGTATTTACAGTCACTGCAGCCAACAATAATCTTTGCATTTGATGAACATAATCGTTTCATAATCCAGTGTTTAATTGGATTAAAAATAAACTAAAGTGCAGCAACGGCACAATTTTAGTCAACAATAATCCACGCATTTGGCACACCACGGCATCTCAAAGTGCTTCACTGCAAAAGCGTAGTGACTATGCATTTGTCACTCGATGGTTGCTGCATTGGCTCGACAGCAAATCCTGCAAAGTGGAAGGGGGTGGGGGGGAACATCTTCTGCATGAAATGAGACACAAAATGTTTTGTCTGCCCACAAAACACAGTCACTACACTTTACGGTAGATCCTGCAAAGCACTTTTGACACAACAACAAAAATAATTACACTTATAAAGTGCCTTTCACGTCGGGAGGACGTCCCAAGGCGCTGCACAGGAGGCGTGTGACCCGAGCTGGGAGGGGAGTGTACGGGGAGGGGTGAAACAAGTAGGGGAGGTCGAAGAGTTCGGGGTGGAACAAAAGGCATGGTTGAAGAGGAAAGTCTTCAAACCGGCCTTGAAAGAGGAAAGGGAAGAAACGAGACGGAGGGATTGGGGGATGGAATTCCATAGGGTCGGAGCGGAGAAACTGAAGGCCCGGCCTCCGATGGTGGGGCGGTTCGGGCGGGAGGCTTGGAGCAGGACGTCGTCTCGGTGATTGTGATATGCCGCCACATCAACTGCAAGGTCAATTATTATTATTAAACGTAAGGAATGCAATTATTATCAGCCGTATTTGTGTGTGTGTGTAGAGAGAGGCAAGAATTTGTTTCCTGCAGCCAAAACAAGAGGATCACTGCCAACTGTATATCATTGATGTATTGTGGTATAGTATAATAATAAACCTTGTACATTAAATGCAAGGCTTATTATCATTATAACCATGATAATTAAAATAATAATAAATGCTTGCATTTAACCTAGTCTTCTAGACGCCTCAAAAGCGCTTCACAGAATATGATGTGAAGGGAATTATCTGTATATTTTGCTGGCGAAACGTGGCAGCCGATTGCGCGCACCAGTGTTCTCTCCCCCCCCCCCCCCCCGCACACACAAATAGTTGTGCATTAAAAAAAGATCAATTTATGATTATTATTGAAGAAATTAATACCACCCCCCCCCCCACCAACCTAAACCCACCTCGGGGGAAAGCCATCCACAAATCAATCAGTTAAGAAGAAGTGATACCGCGCCTGATCGAGTCACCTGGGCGCCTCAATCAATAGACTGTCAAGTGAATTGACTGTATATTTGTGGGTGAAACGCGGCAGCCTCATTGATGTATTGATGGGAGGAACAGTTCTGGCCAAAATCTGGCACCTCCCCCCCCCCCCCCCCCCCTCCCTCAACTCCCCCCCCCACCTTTATTTTGCTGGCAACGAGAGCCCCCGCCGGCCTCGCCCCCAGCCTGTAATCCCCCCCCTGCATCTCTGTGGCGAGGGAGGGGGGGGGGCTGGACACTCGCTACCTTGGGCCTGAGCTGCAGGCTGAAGCTGAGGCCTAGGTGGAGGCTGCAGCCTCATGCAACACACAAAGCTTCCCTCCCTCCCTCTCACTCTTTCTCTCTCTCCCGCCTCAGGGAGTGTGTGTGTGAGTGAGTGTGAGGGTGTGTGGCAAAGGAAGAGGCCTCGGCAGACAGGCAGACACACACCCCCCCCCCACCGCCGGGGCCTGCGCGGTTGTGGTAACGATGGCGGCCACTCACCAGGACGGGCAGTCGAAAATGGGTTTTAACTGAATCGCCTGCATTTGAATCGCATCGAGACGCCAGCCAGCGACCAGCAATCACCCCGCCCTCCCCCTCCCACCCCAGGCCTTCACTCTCTCTCACTCTCTCCTCCCTCCCTCCCGCTAACCCGCCCACTCCTGGTGGTGTGGAGGGGGGGGAGGGGGGGGGGGGGGCACAGCACTGCGCTTGCGCGGGCTGCGGTGCGTGCATCTGAGTCTGTCACCGCGTGCGTGCGTGCGTGCGTACGTAATCACGCTGACTCTCATTTTGCCTGCTGGGAGTTGTAGTTTCTCAAAGCAAAGGGGGTTGAGGGGGGGGTGAAACTGTGCTTTTCTGAACACCAAATACTACAGAATGCTGGGAATCTGAAACAAAAAACACAGAAGTTGCTGGGGAAACTCAGCAGGTCAGGCAGCATCCATGGAGAGAGGAAAAAGAGTCAACTTTCACGTAAGGAATGAACTTCTCCGAGCACGCTGAAAGATTGACTGTGAACTGCAAAAAACGCACATTTTTGCAAGAAAACAGGACAGCCCATTAGCACACAGCGAAATCGATCAAGCCACTGTGAAGTTGAATGACCGATCTTATCTGGGGGATTATTGGACGCAGAGTCATTGTTGAAGCGACAATCCCTGGGATTGCACTGAAGGACAGATGATCAATCGAAGACTCTTTTGCTATTGAGCAACTCTTCCATGATATTGGTGTTTTTTGTGTGTGGATGCGGTGAGGCGGGTGGGGGAGAAGGTTGAAGTGGGTTGGGGGAGCAAGGGGGTAGGGGAAGATTTGGAGATGGACTTGCCAAGGGTTTTCCTTCTACTTCTGCTCCTGGAACAAGGAGAACACAGAGATGAAACCGAGTAAACTGTATAATCCAAACCCATCAGCTAATTTAGCAACCAAAAAACACTCCGTGCATATCAATAACATTACCCACAATTTATTGACCAGCCAAAAGACCAGGCAATAATTGGATAGTTGCCATATCAACCTCTGCCCTGGGTCAACTTCGATAATCAAACGCAGAAACTATACTTGATCTCAGCCAAAATGGATGATATTTTTTAAAAACAGAATATAACTGGGATGTCAGCCTCTTAAGATGTCCCCCCTTAGCGCTCTGAGACACCGCCAGGTGTGGAGGACGCTAGATAAATGAAAGCTGTTGTGGCTGTTTTCCTCATGTATTGAAAGACGTGATACAAATGGAATTTTTTTTGCTGCTGTTCTATATTCATTGTTTGTTTTTCTTCCTACTTGCATGCGTTATATGCAGGATCACACATTCGCATCGCCCAAGTTTTAGTCTTTGCCAACCTGTACTTAACGCTTAACTCCCCAGAATGAGATAAGTCTCTGGTGGGGTAACCTGTACACACACACACTATTAGATGAACAATACACAGCATACTTTAGCTTTCTGATCTGGAGGCTGTTCAGTGAATTGTGTGTGTGTGTGTGCGCGCGCGCCTGATACAAGTCTGATCAAGTAAAATGCAAATTGTAACACTAACTTTGAGAACTCTGAAACATCAAGCTAGGATAGACAGGGCAGTTGTGTGTGCCTTTCAAAGCTGCAAATGCCAAACAAAGCATTTGACGACATTGCTGTGATCCTCTGTTCATCGGCTTATTACAGTGTTTCCGTGCTCCTGTCTATGTCTCCTTACTTCTGTTCATATCTTTGAAAGCTGGATATTATGAAATCACAATGTTTCAATGCCCGCCCTTCAGAAGCACCTCAAGTCCAAGGAAGTTAAAGAGTCTCCCACATTAAACATTACTAAGTAGTTTCCAACATTTTAAATACTGTTCTTGAAATGTTCCCAAACTGGAGAAGGCTTCGGAGCATTTGTATTTAATGAGCGCTGCAGTCCCATGTCTTTTAAGTTTTATCCCAAGTGGCAAAGAAGATACGAGTCAAATTACGTCTTCACAAACTCAAACTGTTCCCGGATACAAACAAACATCTGTTCCTGCTGTAAATATGGCATGGCCCCAGCATCTGTTCCTCTCAATCCATCCGCATCAACGCAGGAAAAGATCTAACTCAGTGTCAATCTGCACCAGTTCATTCCTGTGAAAGTGAATTGGAAAGAGACGACCTTTGTTCAAAGCTTGGAGCTTCAAGTTGCATCCCAGTCCTATCACACTTTGTACATACTTTACCTGGAGTTGAATTAATCTTGGGAGCGTCATAGTGCAATAGACAGAGTGTTGAGAAGGTAATGACAGTATTTGGATTAGCATACTGATAATCCTCGCATTTGATGGAGCGCCATTCACGCAGAGCGCACGTCTCAAAGCGCTTCACAGGATGTACGCTAATGTGTGGTGACCGTGTGTTTTGCAGCCGAATGGTTCATTTGCGGTTGTGGAGAATAACGCGAACAAAGAAAGAAACATCACTCCCAATGTGAATAGGTTTTTTTTTGGCCGCTTTTATTTATCCTGTTTTATTTTCTGTCACAAACTAAGTTTTACCGAGATGACAAGACAGAACACCGTAAAACAAACGTCTTAGAAATATTTGATACCGGTTTCTCTTAAATATATTTTCATAAATATCCAAATTAAAAAAAAACATACACTTTTCTTCCCTCCAAAACAGCGACCTAATGTCAGTGACGATCTGATAAATGGGCTATTCCTTGATTTGCTTTCCTCGGGCCTCCTCTAAATAGACTTTATGATTAATTATACTATAACTAATATGATGCTGGAATTTACATGGTATCTCAATGAATGTCTTCTGTATGGTATTTAATAATAATAATATTCCTTGCATTTGATCTAGCGCTTTTCATGTCTTCTAGACATCTCAAAGCCTTAGGGTTCACAGAACATACTGTAAAGTGAATTGATTGTATACTTGTGGGCGAAACGCGGCAGCCAATTGCGCACAGCAGTGTCCCCCACAAATAGTCGTGGATTTAAATGACCAGTTTTATTATTGTTTGTTTTTTTGGAGGGATTATTATTAGGCGTGTGGAGTAAGGAAACCTGCCCAGGGTTCGCCCTGAACCTGCCTGGATTCGAACACAGGTCTCACGCTTGTAAGGCGAGTGATCTAACCACTGAGCTACAGGACTCCAAGGTATAAGGAAGCTGTTAAAGGAGATGGGGATGGGCAGAATATAGGTTTGAAATCTAATGTAGGCAAGAGACAGAATTAATGTGAGTAAACAAACAAGTAAATTACATTATAAATACAGTTTGAGTTTTAGTTAGTTCTACATTTCCTGTAGTGACTTGCTTCTTTAATGTACAAAACATACTGCAGAAATATTCAATTTTGGGGTGGGAGATGGGTGGAGTGGGGGTGGGGGGTTATTTAAAAAGCTTTTGCCCATTGAAAACCACTGCACTTCATGTTATAGATTTCCTATAATAGAAGATTACTAGATTAGACACTTTATAATAAATGGAAGCATTTTCACTAGTTCGAGTGTTTCTGTATAATGAACAAGCGAGGGAGGTTTCAGTACATTACAGGGCTATTCAATAACGATATAAGGGGCTGTTAGGAAAAGTGCACGAGGTTGCATTAACGGCTGATTCTGTTCTCAAGAGCTGCCAGCTTCTTCGCAAAAGCACCTAGTGCTAAGAGAGTTAAGGAGAATACTGATCAAGAGAGTGAAAGCAACATTGTCAGGCGCGTGCGTTTCGATGCTCCCGGGCCCTTTTACGGGACATTTCCCAAATAAAAGCTGGTGCAAAAAAAGTTAACTGGTTGAATGTGATTTAAAAGGCACAAATGCTTTTGCTAGCGTGTCATTGTACTCATGCTTGTGGTGTTTGTTGCTGGCTGTGTTTTTGTGTTTAGTTAGAACGGTAGATCACTCACCTGAACCTGCGAGTTGGAGATACAACTATACTTTAATAACGCACCCCATTAAAACACAGTGTCTGAGTTTATTGACCTTAACCACTGCCCGGAAAGTACACCCTCCCAATTTTTGTTTCCAATGAGACTCTGATACACTCTTCTACTCTCCCAGTTGGTCCCCTCCTTCCCCATTTTCAGGTCACGCCTGAAGACCTTTCTCTTCAACCCTGCCTACTGTCACCTCCACCCTAACCCCCCCATCAACCCTCTCCTCCACACCCTGGCTTGGCATCGTGCTCTGCCACGCGCGCTCGGACTCTACCCTGCGAGAGAGACTCTGTGTGAATGCGAGCTGTTGCCGTTGCAGTTGACCGCGATCAGTATCATATCTAACGTGTTGAAAATTGACCGTGATCACAAAGGATATGTTTCGATGTCAGTGTTTTCATTGCCTTCTCAACCTTCGTCTGGAACTCAACCAGAGACTCGCATGCGCACGGATCTTTCTTGGGTGGTTCCACTGAAACCCAAAAGCAAATAGTTTCAGACGCACATTGCACATCAACGCCTAATTTTATTGGAAGATCAAAGAAAAAAAACCCAACCCACACACACTCGATACTCACCGCATATTTTGACCTGCAATTTATCGGCGATTCTGTTCATCGTCTTGAAGTCTGCAGTGTAGTGATAATGATCCTTAACAGGCTCTGATGCAATTATTCTCAATTCCTCCTCCAACGCATTCCCTACTCCGACAGCAAACATCTTGATTCCTGCAGACAGATACAAATATTCCTTGTTTGCACTCGTCATTCACATTACTGCGTCTAGACAATGGCCCGGGATCCGTTATTGCGAAGCGCTCTGAGGCGCCATCCAGCGTGGAGGGTGCTATATAAATCAAAGTTGTCGTCGTTGTTATTGGTGTAGGATCATCGATTTCAAACTCCTCAATCTCACCTATGGATCCCTTCATGCCCCAGCATTTCCCTACCTCTCCCACCTCCTCCTCCTACCCCACTCTACTGCTCGATTAATCTAATCAGTGCCTTATTCCGTGGTAGGTAACTCAACTCATCAAAGGCCTGGGAACTAATCATCTACCAATCTTCAAGGCTAAGGGGCAACAGGCTGAAGGAGAGGGGAGAAAAGACACAAATAGAGTTTTGAACTTAAACCCTACAGTCACAGATCAATAAGAACTTTTGACTCCCTTCCAAAAGTGCTCACCTTCGTTCCTTCCCTCTCTCTTTGTTTTGAAGTCCCTTCCAAAGACCTACCTCTTTAACCACACTTTACGGTCAACTTTCTCCTACCTGTATCTTTCCCATCTCGCTTAGGTTACCGGACATCCCTATGAAGCACTTTGAATAGTTCTAAGAATAATAATAATTCTCGCATTTGATATAGCCCCTGATCACGTCTTCGAGACGTCTCAAAGCGCTTCTAGTCTATACAGAATAGACTATAAAGTGAACCGACTGTTCCCATGTGAATGATTGTTGTACTGTATTATCTTTAGGCTCTGGAACTCTCTTCCTCAATTCTTCCGCCTCGCTCCATCCCTCACCAGTTTCAAATCCCGCTTAAAGCTCTTCCCCCCCACCCTCTCCCTCTCCGCGTTCCGGGGTCTTGTTGCTACTTGTTGGTACCTTGGTCTTTTGCCTTCTGCGCGTAATCATTGATGTAATCCTGCGAACGTCCGTCAGTGAAGACGATGGCTACTTTTGGGACGTTCTCCCGTGCGCCTTCGGAGGCAATGAACACATTGTCTGTCACGTGCTTGAGCGCCATGCCAGTCATTGTCCCCCTCTCCATGTACTCCATTCGCTTGACCGCTGCCTTGATGTCGTTGCTTGTCTTGTACTGGTTGAGAGGGAACTCTGTCCTGACTGAGCTCGAGTACTGGACCAGGGCCACGTTTCCACTTTGCTCGCCCACGTCCAGAGAGTCGACCACCTGATTGATGAACTTCTTGACTAGCTCAAAGTTTTCAGGCCTCACGCTCTTTGAGCCATCGATGATGAAGGCCAAATCAACTCCCCCTGAGCTGCAAGCTGCGGAGACACATTCCAAGTCAGATTAAAAATAGAGGCGGCAGAACTTTTATTAGAGACCTTCACCATTATTAAGGGACTGGATGAGAAGAAATCCCACCCAGGTCTTGCTTAGTAGCATTTCAGGGCTCAGTAGCATTTCAGGGTGTCTTAATTTGCCAATTTCTTAATCGTGGTGTTAATTTTGAAGCCGGTTTCGCTGTACGTTTCTCGCAGGCACTTAAGAGAAAACTGACCTCCGAGTTTAGCCTGAATTTAATAATCTGCCAATTCATTTGGTAAGGATTTTTGTTAAACAAAAAGAAATGTTTTGAGGTTTTTCAGGCCCACGATGTACAAAGCATGCGTATGTTACCAACTAAATTGTGTAAAGGCTTGGCTGAAGTAATGATGACCTTGGAAGATAAGATGTTGCTACTTCAATAGGTGTCCCGGGTAATGTAAAGAGGTGAGATACGCAGAGAGAGAATGGAGTGACTAGAATGGGGGTGAATCAATGGAAAAAGAATAGGTGAAGGATACAAGAAACAGCAAGGTGGGAACGCAAAGCACTTTGAATATGATTCAAACCTATAACTGTTCAGGGCCTGAATAGGTCCTCTCTGAGTGGATGTTTAATTGAACGAACAGGACAGCTTTTCACATCTTCCAGACCTCACAAAGCGCTTCACACAATATACTGTAAAGTGAATTGATTGTATATTTGTGGGCGAAATGCGGCAGCCCACATAGACAGCAGCGTCAACACAAATATTCGTGGATTGAACTGACCAATTTATTACTATTTTTTTCGAGGGATTATTAACAGGCGTGTAAGAGCAGGGAGACTTGCCAGGGTTTTGCCCTGATAACCAGCAATGGATAACCACCGCGATCTTTTTCAGGACCGAATGATAGTTTCCTTGGTGTAAAAATCGACGCATCAAATGCCCGTTCGGATTTAACTTACTTCCGCATGTTTTGCCGTCCGCTTTTAGAGTGAATCCTTCGTTGCAGGCACACCTGTAAGATCCAGGAACGCTCAGGCATATATGCTCACAGTCGTGGTCTCCACTGGCACACAGATCAGCCACTGGAACACACCATTCCCATTAATTCCCACCCAGTTCAACCAATGTTTGACAACAGCAACGGCTCGCGTTTAAATTTAGCGTCTTTCGCATAATAATATAATAATAATCCTCGCATTTGATATTGCGCCTTTTCACGTCTTCCGGACATCTCAGAGCAGTTCACAGAATATACTGTGAAGTGAATTGACTGTAGGTTTTGTGGGCGAAAGGTATATTATCACCGGCACGTGAAGCTTAACGCAGATAAATAATAATAATAATGATAATGATAATCCTTGCATTCGATATAATGCTTTTCACGTCTTCCAGACGTCTCAAAGCGCTGCACGGAATATACTGCAAAGTGAAATTGACTGTGTATTTGTGGGCAAAACGCGGCAGCCAATTGAGCACAGCGGCGTCCCCACAAACAGTGGTGGATTGAAACGTCCAATTTATGATTGCAACAGCAAACCTATCGAGTTGAGCCTCGCTTTTTGTTTACTCACCGCAAAACGCTTCCTGGAACTTTTTGGAAAGTTTCTCAATGGCGCTGTAGCTTTCCACGTAGTCTAAGTGCTCTTCCAGAGGTTCGCTGGCGATCTCACGCAGGGAGTTCAGCTCTGCCCTGCCAACACCGATCGCAAAGAACTCAATGCCACTTTCCTTCGCTCGAGCAGCTGCCTCCTGCACAAAATCCTGTGGGCGCCCGTCAGTCACAATGATGGCTATCTTGAAGTGGGGGCAAACAAGGAAGAGAAAGTCAGTTTCCAATCGTTTGGAACAAAATTGTAACCGGATCATCAGTGTTTTCCAAATAGCTGTTTCAACAATAATATTAATAATAATAATATTCCCTGCATTTGATATAGTGCCTCATCACGTCTTCTAGATGTCTCAATGTACTTCATGGAATATACTGTGAAGCGAATTGACTGTGTATTTTATGGGAGAAACGCGACAGCCAATCGCGCGCGACAGCGTCCCACAAACAATCGTGGATTGAGTGACCAAATTATTACCGCTTATTTTGAAGAATACTGTACAGCACAACTTGTTGGGAGATTTTAATTGAGGTATTGATCTTCACGGGGCAAAATGCTGATGTGGGATTGCCTCCGAGATCATCAACAAGATCAATATGGGGAGGAAGGGTTTGCGGGGAGAGAGCCAGGGAGTGGGATTGACTTTGAATAGCTCTTTTCAAAGAGCCGGCACAAACTCGATGGACCAAATGGCCTCCTCCTTTTGTGCTGAAAAATGCTATGATTCTTTGATCTGTAAGAAAACAGAACTGCTCTTCAAATTTTTTAAAAGATGTACACACGAGAAACTAGCTAAACATCTAATGTAATAATAATAATCCTTTCATTTTGATATAGCGCTTTTCACATCTTATCGACGTCTCAAAGCGCTTCGCAGAATATACTGTAAAACGAATTGACTAAATTTGTGGGCGAATATATGTCTAACGACAGATCTAAGTGGTTAGAGTAAGTTACTCTAGTGAGGGACAGAATGCGTAGTCCCTCACCAGCAAAAGTGCGCAGAACCTTCTTAAGGTTTTCGCTTAGGGAGGATGTCTCAAAGAGCTTCATAGGAATCAGTGTAAAGTGTGATGTGTTCTAACAGCCAGACCTATTGTTAGTATATTCAACAAATTAAGCTAGAATTGATTATATTTGATGCGGATTTGGAAGTATTGCGCGAATGATTCCCCCGCCTCTTTTTTTGCACAGAATCTTATTCAGAACAGTGAAACTGTGTATCGACGGCATTAATGTCGATGCTGATTTATCTGACGTTGATGCAAAATTTACTGCATGAAGGTGGATTCTTTCTTATCCAGGCGAGGTTTAGTTTGCCCGGAAAAAGCCGCCTGTTAATTGGCGCACGTCGCTTGTCTCTCAGCCGATTCTCAGACCTATCAGGCCTGTGTTTTGTCAAGTTGAAACCTCTCTTGTCTGCGTTTAGCAAAGTGGGGTTTTGTTAATGAAACACCCCACCAGAGGGAGTTCAAGGGATTTCAACGCTTCGGCTTGGGAGGAAGAAACGGCAATTGGGTTTCGTCGTTTGCCGACTGCTAAAACTTTGTGATCTTTTTGTTCTGCGTTTTACAGCGATAAGCAATCTCAACGCAGGATATGAGCTAAGTGCTATTCTGCCTCTTCCACGAAGCGTGAAGAACTTGTTTCGTCTTTCTAAGTAACTACGTCCTCAGGAGGGTGTAAACCTGCCTTATTTTTGACCTCCTCTTATCTGTCTTTTTGACCTCTACCTGTGCCCTTCCACCTTCCCAGCCTCCACTCCCCCCCCCCACCCCTCCCCCAACTCAAGCTCCTACGCAGCGTTGAGACATCCTCCCGAACCAAAATGTAGAAATGCGACAACCAAAATGCGATTGAAACTTCTGGACAGTATATGGGGTGTAACACCAATCCTTTTCAACCTTCATTTCCAGTTTTGTATATAAGCCGAACGATTCCATTTGCAACACTTACCGAAGGGAGAAGAGGGCCGGAGTGAGATCATTTTGTCTTCAACGTTAAGACTGCGCTGAACCGCGGAAAAGAGACTAAAACTCAGTGTTGATTTGGAAGCCGGTTGCTTTTGAGGAACAATGATACCTCCACCTTCCAAACAAAAAACCGGTTCCTTTTCACCGTACTACGGACTCACTGGGGGGAGGTGGGGGAGGGGTGGGGGGGGGGGGGGGGGTAGTGGGTTGGGAGATGCTGTTTTCTTTTTCTCCCCTACAAGTAAAAGCTATATTAAGCAAGAATTCTTCAAGTACTGTAACTTCATTGAGGCACTGCACAGAGGTAGTTTGTCGCATATAACTTGGGGTGGTGGTGGGGGGAGGGGGGGGCGAGGGAGGGTAGCAAAACACACACACACATTCAATCATCGGACGTTCACTTTACAGAGCGACTTGAATAAGATAACAAGCTCCCCTTTGTATTTCGGAGCGACATTCAACTGACCCTCGCCCAGAGACACCACTTGAGATTTGAAAAATTGAGAGAAACAAAAAGTTCCCGAATCATTTGCAGAAAATATTGCTTTTTGCAAAACACTGCACTCTTGTAGACCCTGAACAGTGCAGTGTTATGATGGAGTGGTATGGGTTACGTATGCAAGGACAAGAGACATGCAGCTCGCACCCAAGGTTTGAGATAAAGTGGACTCCATATACCTTATTGCTGGGCATAGAGCCATTTGAGTGGCACTGTAACTCAGGCTATGAAGCCTTGTCCTAGAATTACTACACACTCCTGATAACTCACTCACTGATCCAAGATAAGTGGACCCAGTTACCCTGTTATCGAGTTGATCTGAGGGTCGAGTTAGGCACACGTAGAAAAACATCTGTAAACGCAGCACAGAACCATTCATTGGATTGTTTTTTCGTGTCAAGTGGAGTGACTTTGTATTTTGCGGTTGAACGAGGCAGTCAATTTATGTGCAACATCGTTTCCCCGTAAAGTCACGATCGAATGGAACGATTGATTGGGTCTGGAGAATACAGTTGGCCAGGACATTTGTGGGCGAAAGTCGCTTCTCTCTTTTATACTAAATTAAAAGTATGAACGTCTTTCCCCCCCACCACGCCCCCTCCCCCACCGCCACACACACAAAAAAAGGCTGTTTTCAGGTGAATGGTCTTTCAGAGGATTGAAACTGTAAAGGCGATTATTCACCGTGGCAGATTAAAAGTTTAGAATTAAATGGCTTTATTCAACAAAAACAATGTTTGAAAGACTGTTTTTTTTTCCAAAAAAAGAAATTATGAGATCAAGAGGGCAGGTGGGGGGGAGGGCGGAGGAGAATTCTGAATGGGGGGCATTGTTGCGATAAACTATTACACTGATCGCAGCCCGTCACAGTGCACATATCATGGCACAGGGTAGTAGGGAAGACGAGATATACTATAAAATTGGAGGAGTTCACCTGACAATGGATCCCTCCTGACACAAGGTTAAATTCACTTCTTCCCACTAGTCAGGCACAAATGGTGTTTTGTTTCCACTATTGTTTGTACCAACCACAGGTAAAGCTTTGAAACACAGGTAGCCCCCGGTTGACCTATCTTCCAAGGGTACTTTTTATTCCGTGTGCACTGAATAATATCTCCATCAAAACCCGATACCTTTATACCTCGAACTGTTAATGGCAAAACCAGCACCCAAGCCAGGAGAGAGAGAGAGAGAGAAAGGGGAGAGTGAGAGAAGTGGGGGAGAGAAACAAAGATATCAGGTTTGATATCTTCCATTTGTTAAAAGTGGAAAGGCATCTGCAGAAGAATATGGTTGCCTGTGCTGACAGCTGATGCCTTATGAAGTTACTCAATCCTTTGACAGTCCGAAAGAAATGAAATGAAGGGATTTGTCATCTTACGAGTAACAAAAAATGTAATTGGGGGTGGTGGGGGGGGGGGGGGGGGTTGGTGGGCGAAAGTTCCATCTGGGTTCATTCAGGTTCACCCAATTTTGCAGTTATTCATGGAGTCCAGATTTTGGCAAATTCTTAAAACGTGGCCTTGATTTTTGTTAAAGAGGTTTTTTCCGTAAGTTTCATTTGACGAGTGACAGAAAATTGATTTTTTAAAAATCCTGGCATTTGATATAGCGCTTTTCACATCTTCTAGACGTCGCAAAGCGCTTCACAGAATATACTGTAAAGTGAATTGACTATATTTGTGGGCGAAACGCAGCAGCCAACTGCGCACAGCAGCGTCCCCACAAACAGCCGTGGTTTGAAGAACAATTTATCATAGGGTTTTTTTGGGGAGGGATTATTATTAAGCTTGTATGTGTGGAGTAAGGAAACTTTCGCAAGGTTTTGACCTGACCTGCCCGGATTCGAAACTCAGGTCTCACGCTTGTAAGGCAAGTGCTCTAACCCACTGAGCTACAGGACACGCGAAAAAGAGAAACTTCAATATTCAAGACTTAAATTAAAACAATTCACAGGGGTTCTGGACACTCTGGGGCACCTCGCAAATGGGACGAAACGTTAGCCCGTCACATGGAAATTACCCCCCACCCCCTCCCCCAACCCCCCCATTAAAACTATTTGGAGTAAACACGGAGTTTTATCTTCGAAGAGAACAGCCGCCCGAGGGTTTACCTTGCCGACGTCGGCGGAGCGCGTTCTCGCCCCTTGTATCTGATTGAAAGCCACTTTGGAGGCGAAGGTGATGGCCAGGCCGGTCATGGTGCCGGTGGAGAGCGGTTGGATCTGGGAGACGGCTCTCAGGAGGCTGGCCTTGCTGAAGTACGCCTTCAGCGGGAACTCGTTCTTGACCGTACTGGCGTAGTTCACCACCCCCACGTGGGTAGCGTTCCGCCCGATGTCGAGCGACTCGATCACCTTGGACACGAACACCTTCACCTGCTCGAACTCGTGGGGGCGCACGCTTCGCGAGCTGTCGATGATGAAGACCAAGTCTGTCGGCCGAGTCCGGCACAGCCCTGCGAGAGACAGAGACAAAAAAGGGACGAAAGGCGATGAGAGCCAGGACAGTAAAGGGTATTAATAATATTATATATATATCTGATAATAGCGCTTTTCACATCTTATCAACGTCTCAAAGCGCTTCATAGAATTTACTGTAAAGTGAATTGACTGTATATTTGCGGGCGAAACATGGCAGCCAATTTGCGCACAGCAGCGTCCCCCACAAAGAGTGGTGGATTGAAATGAGCAATTTTATTATTGTGGTTTCTCTTTTGGACGGATTATTGTTAGGTGTGTGTGTGTGGAGTAAGGACACTTGCCCAAGGTTTCGCCCTGATCTGCCTGGATTTGAACACAGGCTTATAAGGCGACTGCTCTTACCACTGAGCTACAGGAGCTCCACAAAAAGACACACAAATACTGTCATATAATAATAATACTGGTCCTTGCATTCGATATAGCGCCTTTTCACGTCTTTGAGACGTCTCGAAGCGCTCCATAAAATACACAGTAAATTGACTGTGTATTTTGTGGGCGAAACACGGCAACCGATTGCGCACAGCAGCGTCCCCCACAAAATAAGTCAGTGATTGAGCGACAAAATCATTTTGATTTACTTCAAAGGAATTATTACTCCGGAAAAGCCATCCACCATTTGACTAACAACCATGAAAGAGCGAGAAAAAAAAGAGAACAGAAGTATTAGAGTAATGTTGTGCTGTCTCAAAGCACTTCACAAGTTGCACTGTATATTGTCAAGTGAATTGACCGTGTATTTGCAGGTGATACACGGGAGCCAATGGCTCACAGCAGCTGTGGATTGTATGAGCATATTTTTTGTGTCGAGGACTGGAAAATAAATCAATCATTGAGTGATCCTCAGCAGTTAACTCACGCACCTAAATCACTGATCCTAACAGCAATACAATGTTCATAACCAAACAATACCTGTGGGACCTACATTCAGTATTTATTGGGCGTATTGGAGCATTGATTTTGTTAATTGATTATCTCTTAAGAGCGATGCTGGGACTCAGATTGATTTGTTAACCAGGCATGACTTTAAACATCTTACATCCTAGCCCGCAATAGGACACCGAGTGGCTTTGTTCAAGCGCAACCAGGCATAAGAATGCGCCGTTTGTTATCCATCTCAATTATTATTATTGTCTAGATCTGAGTAGCTGTGTCCCGCGTGTCATTGCTGCTATAGTTGAAGGTAAACAATGCTGTGAGGCATAGCCAAGTAATTTTGTGAATCCACGCATTTGATATAGCGCTTCTCACGTCTTCTAGACGTCTCAAAGCGCTTCGCACAATACACCGCAAAGTGAATCGATTGTAGGTTCTGGCCATGATTCTGGATGTTAGAAAGTAATGAGAGCAAACTGATGTTTTTGAGTGTTGCTTTCCTGTTGGGGAATATTAGCCGAGTCCATAGTCCTCGCTTAACCTCGCAGTTGCGTTCAAAAAAAGTGAGACTTTAAGCAAAATGACATTAAGCGAATCCACGTAAGAATACTGGACGTTCAGGGTCTATGTATGCATACACTACCAAAAGTAGTTAGTTTCCACCCCGTCGCAACGTTGAATTAATATATGTTCCCCTACGTAACAGCAACGTAATAAAGAAACAACGTTAAGCGAGGTCCACCTGTGTAACATACAGTTTGCATTCATCAAAACCGGTTTCCAGTTTCCGTGGATTCATGCAAACATTTATTTAAATATGTCATTGATATTATTTCTCGTGCGAAACCTCATCAGTCTTCAGACTCAGACCAGCCAATGCGCCCGACCGCAATATAACCACTCAGTTATAAAGCCATCAAGCTAAACACATGGCATCGCCAGGAATAAATCATCACTTTTGACGTTTTTTGTTTTTTTAAATCGACGTCAAGGCGTCCGATCGAGTTCTATTCCTGAATGTGAGACCCTGGCTGTTATTACTGCTTTATATTAAAAAACAACATTACACTCGCTCAACCCAAATCCACTCGCTACCATCATTATCACAGCCACAAGCAGAGCGGAAAGTCACACTCGAGCTGCCTGTGAAAATACACACCACCGAGAGACACTCATTTTCAACGCAGTCCAATTTATGCTTATGCAGCCAAGTGCCCTTCGGGTCGGGAGGACGCCCCAAGGCGCTTTGACGATCCTGACAGGGCACTGCAGCTTCAAGAAAGAAGGGGAGAGAATTAAGGGCAAAGAAGGCAGTTGCTTCAATGCGTAACAACATCCATACAGAACTAGGCATGTGTGTGCTGGAGGAAAGAGGGAAGATTGTGACTGGCCCTCAATTTGAAAAACGGGTATCCTGTAAATGTCTGATTACTCAACCCTGGCTTCACTTGTAACTACCACTTAAGACGTCAAGTATCTCTGCCACGTTTATTTGATGCATGTGTTCATATGACTAACTCGCTCCTCTGAATAATTTGTCACTGGAGTTTGTCTTAGACTGATGAGTTATCAGCTTACTGCGTAAGGGTATGTGTAATATTTCACCCACAAATATACAGTCGATTCACTTTACAGTATATCCTGCGAAGCGTTCGAGACGTCACGAAGGTGTGAGACTCGCTATTTCAAATGCGAGATTATTATTATTATTATTAAGGGAGCGGAAATCTTCGTATGACAATTTTCCAATTCTTTACGAAAAACCAAATGCTTCCATGCACTTTTGAATTTGCATTATACAGTACTGCTAAGAACAGAGCACCTCACTCTCTTTCACACATGTACATGAGCTATACCAACACGCAGTGAAACCGAAACCGATAAACTATTTCCAGTTTAAATTCCAGTAATGAAGAGACGTTTGAATCTTCACAGGGGATATTGTTTTGAAAGTATTTTTTTTCCAAATGAAAAACTCCCCCGACAAAAAGTTTGTCTTTGGATGTTTCAGAATCAGACCTTTAATAAAATGGTCAAACGTGCATTGAAAATTCTTAATGTCCACTGAATTTCACACCATTAAGAAAGCTGTGCCTTTCAGAATTAATTTTTTTAAAGTTCCAAAGTACATCAAACAACACGCCACAGGGATGCAGAAATTGCCTTTTTTTTAGAAAAATTAATTAATATATTATTTAAAGTTGCAAATTTCTTCTTACCAGCTGCGACTTGTGAATTTGGCTTCACTGGCTTGGTTTTGGGTACTCCATGAACTTCGCAGAGGATTAAGGCAGAGAGAAGCAATCCATTCAAAAGTCCCTTCATCCTGAACGGGCGAGGAGTTGCAGTAGTGTATAGGCTGCAGGAGGACTAAAGTGTGGCAGAGAGAACGAGAGGGTCTAACGTATAACATGCCACCCCTCGGGGAGGCTGGAATGTAATCTGGCACGTGTGGAATACCTGGAGGAGGATAGGACTCGAAAAAGCTTTGAAGCCCAACACTGTGTAAACTATTCCCCAGGTGCCTGCGAATGCGTTTGAAGGGCAATAAATAAAGATGCTGTTAATGTACTGGTGATGAATGATATCAAATTGAATCCTACAAACACTTGGAAAGAGAGGGCCCAGAACAAACATACAAACAAACAGGTAAACAGGTTGAGCTGAAATCCCCATTCCTTCCCCCCTCCCCACACGGTAAGGGGTAGGTGGGTTAAGAGCTAGTGAGAGTGAAATACTTAAAACACTAGGGAAGCAACAGGTAGTGAACTTTCTATGGCAAGTCATGTCCTATTGTTGTACTGCACACAGCCAACTACATTTAAAGCAATCAACTTATTTTAATGAGTGTAAAGGATTACTTTGGAAGAAGTTTAATAGGTACTTTCGGGATCTGACTAAAAGTTTCTTTGTTTTTTTTTAGGTGTTAGATATTTAACTTTGATTTCTGAATCTAATGGTTTCCTGTTGCATTCCCAGTATCAGATTCCAGATTCACCTGGACTTTGCCACACCTGCTAACACGTCAAATGCTCCTCTATTTCAAGTGTTTCATCAGGGGAGTTCTAAAGCACCGACTGCCTTGGGCTGGCGATTAAATGCTTTGGAAACAGATATACTCGCTATCTGTCTCTTAAGCCACAGGTGGGAGCTTATCATCTAGTTATGTACACTGACCACCCACATTATTTGCTTTGTGCAGTTTCCTTAACCACTTGTATTGAATTTATTCCACTCGGGTACCTTTGCCAGTAAACTATCAAACTTTCGTCAAGGAAAAAAGACACACATCCTTTAACCTTTATTTAGTAATTTAACCCTCGACCCATCTCCTATGAAGATTCCTATCTGCATTAACTGTGGGTTGGCTTGGCACCATGTTTTTTGGTAGTGATTTTTATATTAGGTTTCAATATTACACTGCATAAAGTTAAATCATTTCGGAGAGGATTTGTTTTGCGTGCAGTGTTAACAACCAGCAAAGATTAATGCTGAATTTGTTCTCGCAAGTGCTTGCATTCCAGATTCTTTTTTAAATGTCAAAGAATCCACTTCCCCCCACTACCTACCTCAATTACTACGAAAGTTTTGGCGGTGAAAGGAAATCAATGGAACGATGGAAGAATGCTAGGATTTATTCTGCGCGATTGCCGAACACTAGGTTTATACAGTAGATTAAACGAATAGCCGGGAAGCAATGCAAATTGAAGGAACTCAGGGCTACTCTGAAAGACCTCTTTTCTGGTTTTATTTATGCAACGCATTTTTCTCTGCAAGAGTTCTTGTTTCTTTATTGCAAATTAAACCACCAAAATAACTATTGCTTCCTCCCAATCTCGGCCAAATTGAACTGACTGATTTTTTTTCTCTGGAAATAAAAAACGTTGCTACTGCAACAGTATTTCTGTGTGAGGAGATCACAATGTCTGATTGCCGATAAAACTTTACATTTCTGCAAAGTGTCCCTTTCTGTAAAATTGCCGTTTGCTTTAAAAAATCTCGCTTCTGGTTTGTTTAACTCTAAAACGGGCCATTCCTTAAACCTGGTTAAGTACAAGTTCAGCAACAACAACAAAAAAAACCCCAATGAAATTTTATGCAGCTTAGTTAGGTAGCATACAAACAGTTGCTTATATGTAAAGTTGTGGGATAGCTACACCACCGCTGATTAAGTCAGGAACAAACTTGGACTTGGTAAATATTTATGTATACCAATACCTTGCCAGGAATTCCGCTCACAACAGATCTCCATCTATGTGGATGTTAGATATGTATAATGTTTTCCTAAGTACATCTACGCTGTGGCGTGCTGTGTAAGGTCTCAAAAGAGAAGGCAGCTTGTTGAAGTTCTCGATCTTGGCTTCGATATGTGCCGGTGATGAATCTCAGTGCCCGAACACGACAGAACGGTTCTGTTAACTGCAAATTCTGGCCCCCGAAGCGGTTCGATTCACTACTAGCCCAGCAAAAGTTGCCGTTCACCTGCTTAAAGATTAAAATCAACTGGATATTTTCAATTTCAAAGCTACATTTTCTACTGGCAGGCAAGATGGTGTTTTTTTTGTTTTCCACAAACGGAAAATAATTCCCATTAGTTGTGAACCAAGACCTCTTATGAGGCAACATGTACTCCTACTTGCACTGTTTTTATTTATATGTCCGTGCTGGTCTTTGACCGGGCCTAATGCTTTACTTTAGATTCCTATTCTATTTGGGCTCAACAGATATTGAGTAGCTATTATTAATAATCCTTACATTTGATGTAGCGCTTGTCACATCTTCTAGACATCTCAAAGAGCTTCACGGAATATACTGTAAAGTGAATTAACTGTATATTTGTGGGCAAAATGCTGTAGCCAATTGTGCACAGCAGCGTCCCCACAAACAGTCGTGGATTGAAAATGTCCCAATATTATTTATTATTGATTTTTTTCCGAGGGATTATTATCAGGCATGTAGAGTAAGGAAACTTGTCCAAGGTTTCACCCTGCCTGGAATTGAACCAAGGTTACTCACTTGGAAGGCGAGTGCTCTAACCGCTGAGCTGCAGGTCTCCATCCATTAACCCATTCCTCCCAACAAATCTTGGAGGCACCTTCCTTTGGATGGGATGTTAATCTGAGGCAACCTCTTCCAGTTCAAGTGGTCTCGGTACGTTCTCCCAATATGAAAGGCTTCACAAATGTAATACTGTTGTCTAGTTATTGTTGAAAGAACCTGTGGCACTATTCAAAAAGTGTCCTCGTCACCAATCATCCAGTTAAATCTGTCTTTCACCTTCTGGCTGTGTGAGACATCACTGTACAAAGACCGCAGTGTTCACCAACAAATGCGCAGTGTTTACCATTAAGTGCTGTGAGATAATTCAACATGAAAAGGTGCGATATCAAATGCAAGTGTGTTATAAGAGAAATGTACAGGGCTAGAAAAGCTAGAACTAGGCCTGCTTACCTGGTTGCAAAACAAAATACAGTTCTGTACTACACTATGCCTCTCTACCCTTCAATTGATTTGTTTTCCCAATAGCTCTCTGATTCACAATGATTAAGAACATAAGAATGGAAGACGAAAAGGCCAAGGTTCATCTAGTTCACATTCCTGGCAGTCGAATGTACATAGGACCCAAAATAACTATGTACAGTACTAAACACAATGTTGTTTCCTAAAAGAAAACCATCTCATCAATGCTTGCTGCTTCAACTGTCTTCTCTAGCGAGCCTGTACCACATGTTTAATATTCATTCGCTGAAACAGTGTTTCCGTAGATTCGTTCTGCCAAATTCGTACCAAAAACGTACCAAATTCGTTGCATTTGATTTAATGCTTTTCACATCTTCTCGACATCTCAAAGTGCAGAATATACTGTAAAGGGAATCGACTGTCGGCAAAATGCGCAGCCAATTGCGCACAGCAGCGTCCCGCAAACAGTCGTGGATTGAAATGACGAATTTTACTATTGTGGTTTTGTTTGGAGGGATTATTATTACAGTATTAGGCGTGTGTGGGGAGTAAGGAAACTTGCACAGGGTTTCGCCATGACCTACCTGGATTCGAACACAGGTTTCACGCTTGCGAGGCGAGTGCTCTAATCAGAACTCCAAGGAATGTTCCCAAATAAGTAGAGCAAAACAACAATTTTTTGTTCCAAAATAATCGTACGACTACTTTATTTGCAAAAATAACATTGCCATTTCACACCAACAGGCAGGTAAAGATGCTCAAATTGAAGATAATTACCAGCTTCTTACCAGAAACATGAATCGCTGCCTTTGCCACAATTCAACGAACTAAGTACCACAGATATTAAGAAATGCAAACTTTTAAAATGGAAGGCCAGATTCTACGCAGTTAAGAGTCACATTTGTGCATACACCTGAATGCCGAGGAGATGCTGGAAGCCGTATGCATTCCGACACTAAGTCTTATTTCTAGCGAATCGCAGATTTGAAGCAACACTTTTAGCATTTTGATCGTCTAACGAACCCAATCGCTTGACATCAGGCACAGGGCAAAGATGTGGTGTTACAGACACACAAAGAAAACTATCTAATCAAACTAACACACTTAATGGAAATGAGCAATACTTGATGGTACATTTCGAGTCACTCGGCAGATCTGAAAAGAGGTTTCATTGCATTCTTGGAAAAATAGATTTGACAAAGGGAAGAAACTTTACCATGGAGCACGATCAGAAATAGATTTGAATCAACATTCAGTTGTTCAAAAAAATTATTTTGCGATAACACTTGATAAATCATCCAGGAGACAGCTACAGCATCTAGGAAATACTATCTTGCTAATCTTGCTAGTTTTCAAAGAGAGTAAAGTTGAGTGTTAACCCAATCTTAATTTTATCTCTAAGAATTAATTTGGATTAAAATCTTCTCAAGTCTGATACGTGGACAATGAAAGTTCTTAATTTACTGTGTAACCTTCTGACTGTCATTCGCAAGCGTAAAGAGTCTACAGATCGAATCAATTTATTTTGGGACTGACGGTCGATTAACAAGGTATACATTAAGTTGCAGTGCCCACAATTTTATAGTTAGGATTCAAATCTATTTACACAGTGCTCAGAGTGTTTATTTTTCCGCCACTGATATTTGAACTTGGAACACGTTCACTTATGAATCGCTGAATTCATTTGCAAACACATACTATGTCAACTGACATTCAGAAATGTACATCGAAGTATTATCAGGTGACATTGCAGTCAGTCAATGTTTTCTTTTTATGCGAACGAAGATATTAAAGTTAAAATATCATTAAAAAAAACGCAATAGGATTCATCTTTGGCACGGTAGCCTTACGAAGATAAAACTAGTCTATTTTCAAACAATTCTTCAAGACATAGCAGTTTGCGCTGTGTATATCACTCTACACATTTCTATCAGTTAGCCAAAAAATCACTAATTTAGGTGGAACTCATCTAAAAACTATTCAGTAACAGATAACCTGTGCAGCTCTATTGCCATCTGCACAAACAGTCTACTCTTAAATGCTCATCTCTTAAAAAACCCAAAAATGACAAGTTTCGTTCAACTGGTTAATGGGACGAGTTATTTGGGAGGCACTAGATAATCTATAAGAATGAAATACGGGTTGTGTCTAAACTGGAAGAGGCTTCTAGGTCATTCAATTGGAAATTACCAATGCAAAATAAATGTCAACGCTCTAGTGCAAAAAAAGAAATGAAATGACACCGGTTCTGAAATTTTCTGTTCAAGGGATTGCTCGGAAAACACCCAGTCGGAAAAAGTGGAATGCTGCTTCTAAACTGGGAGGCATGTTACATGGTACAATAATAGTATTGCGTAGGGTTAAGCGTTTTGATCGCTATGGTGTTATGCGAACAGGTCACTAAGTGGCAGCTGAGCTACATCGCTGTGTAGGCCGGGGGAGACTCGTAAAATAGGAAATCCTCTGGCGGCATCTTTACAATTTCATCATGAGGCGGCACCTTCACAATCTCTTCGTAAGGCGGTGGGTGGTTCTGAATCCAAAGACAAAAGCACGTTTTATTACACAGTCGGTTAAATGAGAAAGAGTTCGCAAAGTTTACATGGCAAACGGCATAGAGAACACACTGCCTCCAGAGAAACAAAACCCAATGCCGTTGTCCAAACGACTTTGTGCCCTAATCTTGGTATTATCGCTCTCTCCCACCCCTCCCCCAACACTGCTGCGGTATGGATCAGTGGCCACTTGTGGTCCTTCAATATTTTGCCGAAATAATCCTTTCTTTCAATAATAATCCTTGCATTTGACATCGCGCTTTTCACATCTTATCACCGTCTCAAAGCGCTTCACAGAATATAAAGTGAATTGACTGTGTATTTGTGGGCGAAACGCGGCAGCCAATTACGCACAGCATTGTCCCACAAACGACCGTGGATTGAAAATGACCAATTTTTTTTAGTATTGTAGGTTTTTTTTTGATGGATTATTATTAGGCATGTGAGTGCAGTAAGGAAACTTGGCCAAGGTTTCGCCCTGACCTGCCTGGATTCGAACACAGATCTCACTTCATCTCACTTCCACGTTACCACTTCACAAGTCAGACAACAAACACAGGAGCCAAGACAGCAGTTTTGTCTTGTCAGCCGAGGACAACTGTAGTAGGTCACTAAACGGTGATCAGTTATTAATGCACCTCATTGCAGGGATCAAGCTGGCGATGTTCCTGGTTTGTATGGCTCGGTACTGTACAAAGCTAATTTCGAAGAGTGCAGGTAACTGCACTGTGGTGCTAAATACTAATATAATAAAAATAATCCTTGCGTCTTCTAGACGTCTCAAACCGCTTCACAGGATATACTGTAAAGTGAATTGACTGTGTGCGCGAAACCGGCAGCCAATTGCGCACAGCAGCGTCCACACAAACGGTCGTGGATTGAAATGACCAATTTTATTATGGTGGTTGTTATTGGAGAGATTATTATCAGGCGTATGGCGTAAGGAAGGTTTGGCCCTGACCTGCCTGAGCGCTCTAACCACCGAGCTACAGGACGCCACGCTATAAAGCATACAGCTGAGAAAAGATAACAACTCACATCTCTTGTCTGATCTTCTGATCTCAGCCCTGTTCCTCAGAAGTGAGGCCGGGGGGTGGGGGGGGTGAGGGGGGGTGGGGGGATTACAACCACATTCTTGACTGTTGTTTCCTAACCTTTGGTGGAAAGCTCATGCAGGGGAAATTGAGACCCATTTAACGTATCTCATGGATGAATGGCAAGCCAATACTCAGTCTAATAAGCAATTACAACTTGCTCAAGGCCTTGGATATTTGCTAAAACTAAATGAACTGCACCCAAGTGCGATTGAATAACTTTAAGCAAAAATCTGTTTCCATTTTTTTGCAAAAAGAAATAATTTAAATTAAAAATTAAAAGTGTAATTTCATTAATTTAATCCATGGAAAGGTAGCCTTCACATAGAACAAAGGTTCACGCAGGTTAAGAATACACTAACAGTAGTAACAGATTAGTCACAGCAACTATTCTACAGACATAGATGATTTTTAGAACTCTCTATGCTATACTCACTATTTCAAGCACTCTGGGACGCTACCCTGCGTGAGGGGCACTATATAAATGCAAGTTGTTGTTGTTATTTAAATTTGTCCTCCTAGTTGAAAAACCCAAAAAGAAAAGTATTTTACAAATTCAAGATGGAATTTGAGCCTGAGACTGTAATGTCCAACATTGATGAGTTATATCCATATTCAGTAAGTATACATTGTGTTACTTCCGTTGACCTTTGAATTGAAGTCAACAGCTAATTCTACTTATAGGTGAAAGCTTACTTTCAACTTCCACAAATCTCCTCATTATTCATTGTGAAATCCTCTTCCTACAAACTACGTAACGTGTAGCATGAGGCAACACATTATTTTTCAATTACATACATATATTTAAATTAGTCCAATTCATGTTTTAACACGTTGTTACTCAGGGATAATAAATCATACTCTTGCTTCATTAAAGTGGGATTAAAAAAACCCGCGGGTTTATTGACCTTTTCCTCTTGTTTTACAAAGCAAGAATTTATTTGTGTGCAAGAAAGTGCCCAAATTGAAGTGCGATTGCTCAGTGCATTGCTAAACCTCAACATAAATTCTATATTGTACTATTCTGTTCGGATTACACACCAAAGCATTCTTGTACATCAATAATTGGTCTCACATTTCTATTTTGCGGTCAATTCACTTTACAGTATATTCTGTGAAGCGCTTTGAGACATCTAGCAGTCTTGAAAAGCACTATGTCAAATGCAAGGATTATTATTATTAATTCCAGGTCTGTTTCCAAGGCTTCCTGTTTCAAATTCACTCTTAATCCCTACCCATTCATAATACAGTACTTTACACGTTCCCCATTAATCACAACACGATCAGAAACTCCTTTTTAAAAATCCTGTCTCTCGTGCTCCCTTATAGCTGATGCTAAAACACATGTGTTGCAATAGTAATGATCCTTGCTTTCAATATAACGCTTTTCATGATTTCCGGATGTCTCAAAGCGCTTCACAGAAAATACTGGAAAGTGAATTAACTGTATATTTGTGGGCGAAACACGGCAGCCAATTGCGTTCAGCAGCGTCCCCGCAAACAGCCGTTGAAATTTATCACAGGTTTTCCTTGGACGGATTATTATTAGGCGTGTGGAGTAAGGAAACTTGCCCAAGTTTATGCCCTGACCTGCCTGGATTAGAACACAGGTCTCACGCTTGTAAGGCGAGCGCTCTAACCACTGAGATACAGGAGCTCCACAAGGCTACAGGACGAAACAAGCGTTTTGTTCTCTGTGGGAGAACAAAGATGCAGTCTGGCATGTACACTCTCCCTGAATAGGAATATTGGGAGTTCATTTTGATAATGTAAGTATCCTGCTATTCACCCTTCACCTTAACAAAAAATGTAAAAAACATTTTTACACTCAATTTTTTAAAAAATTCTTACATTTTTAAGAATGTGAGTAACACTGGAAGCTACACTCCTGAATCAACGTTGCCAAGCAAAATTCAAACAAGACATTGCTGTGGCTTTGTAAATCCGCCCGAGCCAATGTTGTACGGGTCGTAATGCTTTATGACTTGCACAAATAAACTACAATGAATCTTACACAAAGGAACCCATTTACGGGAGACGATAAAACCTATCGCGACCCTGCCAGGAGGTTGCCAGCTTTTCGAAACACCATTTCGGGATAAATAGCAAATGAAGTGGTCCAAAACCACTGAAATGGCTGCCAGCTGAAGCCTTTCTCCGGGTTAAGAGATCTTGTTGCTCTAACAACAAAGAACCAACACCAGAAGGCACTCAAAGTTAAGTCATTTGTAAGAGTCCAAATATACAGAAAAGCAATGTGTTCTGCTAATGATATAGGCTCATATCCGCAACCTTTACATGCTCAGTTGCAAATCCCCCCCCCCCCCCCCCCCGCACCCCCACCACCCATGCTGGAAGGTGTGGAGCGCATAAATTTGATACGCAGTGAAAAAGGGTTGGCAGATACACAAAAACTATTAATGTAGAGTAGCTCCAAATGACTGGCTTGAAATATGCTAGAGATGACCTGAGAATAGAACGTTTGTCTTCTGCCATAAGAGAGAAAACACTTTCCAATTATCACAAATTGGATTTCAGTCATACAGTATAAGCATTTTCTGGCTAATATTTTTTTTAATATACGAAGGGCTAATTTTTCCCCTTCGGCATCTCGGTTGTGTTGCCGTGGCGCCAAGACTCCACGAAGGAACAACCATAAATGATCATAAAAGGCGATTAGCGAAAAAAGCAAAAATGTAAAGAGTGTTTACTCCAAATGCACCAAAAGACAAAAGTCTGAAAATGACAAGTTTGAAGTCCACGGCTGGTGGACCATACTGGTCCCATTCCAAGCATTTAAAATGAGTAAACAAACACGCTATTTTAGCATGATACAGGTCTGATTGGTACCAATGACATACCTCTCTGTGCTCCTTGTGAGAGACTTTTGAGGATGCCCTGTGTTAAATATTTTATTTGATGTCTGAAATACCATAGATTTTTCTTTTAAATGAAGCTGTACCCTGGTGCCTTGGGATCAAGCATTTTACAGCAGAGTCTTTCCAGAATTCTTTGTAAATACAAACTGGCTAAATCAGATTTTTTAAATGGTTTGCTAAATCTCATCCAAGCACTTTCGAATTACATAACATATTTTAAGAAGCACGGTAACTACAGTAATACCCAAATTAAGCGATAAATGAGGCTTGAAATACTTTCTCCTCCTCCCCCGCCACCCCCCACCCACCCCCCCACAACCACCCCAAGGACAATCTCAGAACCTTTACCCCTGAACGAAGCTTCATGACGGCTTGCACAAGACTGTTCTCCTCTTCCTGTTCCTTAACATACTTGTAGCAATCCCAAATAGATTGGATGAGGAAGAACTGTGGGGCAATCAGAACAAGAGTTCCATTCAATTTGGTGGAAATGGAACGTAGGTTTCATACAAAATGGAAGCCTCTGGCTTAAATGTTTACAATAGTTTCAAGTCTTTTTGAAGACTTGAGAAATCAACAAGCAGCGGACTTGCCAATATAATAACATTAATCAGCAGGAGGCACAGATTTCAACCATACAGTACAATTATAACAAAATAACAAGAACAACAAATTGTATTTATATAGCGTCTTTCATGTCAGGAGGATGTCCCACACGTGCAAAACACCAAATTGGCAAATCACAAAGATATATTTTATGCTTGTAAAGCATAAGCAGTTTTTAAAAAGAATTGAAAGCAGAATGTTCTCAACGTTCACTGCAGTATTCCAATCCCTTACCTTAATACCCAGAACAATGGCATACAAAACTGTATACATCAACATGACCTTGATGGAGAAGCTTGCTACAACTTCGTTTTCTGGAAAGTAAAACTTGGGAGAGAGAGAGAGAGAGAGAGAGAAAAATACAAAAAAAGTTTACTTCAACATTGACTTGTTCAGAATGCTGTAAAATAGCAAATTTCCAATTGCTGTATCTCACAAATGATGAAACTGATAACTAATTTTACAACACAAATAATTTACAATATTCCTTGCAATGGTAGGCTATTTAAGATTCTGTGACAGTCTATGAGAGGGCTCCAGATTCTTTGAACGCATTTGCTTTCTTATTTCATTAATTGTACGATCTTAGAAGCAGAAATGCTATCTTATTTGGCCTGCCCCCTCCCCCCACCACCACCTAATATGATTACAAAGGAACAACATGGAGAAACTTTGCTCCAAAAAATTTGCTGATCTGCATTCAGTACTTACCACGTTTGAAACATAGTCCTTGGGGTGCATGTAAGAGGGAAGGGGAATGTAGAGAGAAAGTAGCTCAATGCAATAAATGATAAATTCCACTATCAAGTAGAACATGAACGGGAACATAAGTCTTGGACGATACTAGGAGAGGGGAGAAAAGAGAAAAAGGGCCATTAGGAAAATTTAATTTAGGAAGCTGATAATATACTGCAATTAAGACATCGTTTACAATCTTTCTTTTCTTTGAATTAAGTCACCTGAGCTCATTTGGAATCACTGCACTCTAACAAGACACAATTACTCATTAATTGGAAGAAATACAATTTGATGGAATGTATACAGAATACATCCAACAGCATATGGAAAATTAAAACGCAGGCCCAGATTCTTTGGACCACCCAAGCTAAAATTAAAAATATATTCATCGTCCACCTCACTGTTAAACGCTTGCCCCTCACAATAGTCATATAAACAAAACGAATGCTTACCCTGAAAATTCCATAAATGGCCATGGCACTGACCAAAATCATCAAAAGGTCAAATATGAAATATGACAGATCGTCAACTGAAGGGAGAAAAACAAGTTTTAGATTGTAAAATTCAAGCACGTGTAATATAATGTCATTCAGTGCATTCCATCGCTGCTTTCAGAGAACTTCTTTTACATTTGCGCCCCATTTTATTAAATATTTGTACAGCGAACTCTGACACTCTGGGAGCAGGAAGCACAAGAGAGGAATCTGCAGAAATCGCAAAGAATCTCGCTTAAAAAACAAAAACTATAAAATGTACTTACAGCTCTGCATGGAGATTTCACGAGTATAGGAGTCTGGCCAGAACAATTTTACCATTTCAACTATAGTCATTGTAGTCCAAGTCACCTGAGAGAACATACAATATTCTGTTAACTACTCTATGCACGATAATGCAACATAAATAGTCATTCAGCATCCTCCCATTTTTAAGTTAACTACAAAGTATAGGAGTCAAATTGACTAGATTAACTTTAAGCCTTGTGTATGTTTATTTTCTGATTGAAATTCGATTCTTAAATAATAATAATCCTTGCATTCGATGTGGAGCCCTATCACCTCATTGAGACGTGTCAAAGCGTTTCACAGAATTGTACTGCAGTGTAGTGACTGTGTATTTGCAGGTAAAATCCAGAACAAGGGTTCCATTTTGCCCTCCAACCCACATGGGCCAAGGTTCTTGATCTGTAGCAATTCAAATTGGTGAACAGGTTTTTTTAAAGCAAAGGATCAAAATTTCAAAGATTAGCATTTATGCCATAAAACTGTTCAGATTCTTCCTACATGGGTGATTCCTATGTTTTTACAGAAAAGCATTGCTTGGTTGCATCAATATAGCACTACTCCTTCACAACCTCTAGAACATCTTACATCTTAAATTAAATATATCTAAGGGCAATTACCCTTCCATCTAAATGCCCGCTTCGAAAAAAAATTGGTCACTTCAATTGACAACTGTTTGTGGGACACTGCTTGCCGCGTTTCGTCCACAAATATACAATCAATTCGCTTTACGGTATATTCTGTGAAGCTCTTTTGAGACGTCTAGAAGATGGGCGAAACGCGGCAGCCAATTGCGCACAGCAGTGTCCCACAAACAGCCGTGGATTGAAAATAACCAATTTTTATTATTGTGGGTTTTTTGGGGGGACAGACTATTTTTAGGCATGTATGGAGTACGGAAACTTGCCCGTGGTTTCGCCCTGACCTGCCTGGATTGGATTGGAACACAGGTCTCACGCTTGTAAGGTGAGTGCTCTTAACCACTGAGCTACAGGAGCTCTGTTATGTTCATGGAGCACCTTTCATGTCGGGGAGGACATCCCAAAGTACTTAACAGTACTGCGCTGAACACCTGCGTTTAGGGTAGGAGTCAGGGGAGAGATGACTGAAAGCATGAAGGTAGTACGTCTTGAGATAGATCTTTATTTAATACATAACAGAGGGACAAAGAGACCTGCTGAAAAGTCTAGGATCAGTTGTAAACTTTGATTTCACTTGATCATTTCACAACATGGCAGTGTGATCAGATCATATCTGACACAACCTTTTGCTGAAGAAAACAACCGCTTTGTCTTTAATCCGCGTGATCAGTTTCCTTCCTGTAATTGCACACAGTACTGTATTGGCAAAACGCTATCTTGGGAGAGTGAGCTGCTGCACGAAACAGTATTGGAAACTACGAAGGCACAAGCCGGTAAAATGGCTGGCTTTTGGATCAAACATGAATCCAAGGCGCTCATCGGCCACTTCTGGACTTTAGCTCTGCACAAAATGGCTGCCACGTCTTAGTCTAGGGAGCCCGTCAAGCCATTACGCACAAAAGTGTTGAAATGCTTTGATGACCCTGTTTCGAATAACCCGCAGAACAGACAGCCACACCCTGTCTCGCAAACTGAACACGCCAAAAATAAATCAATCTTGACGTCAGTAGAAAACAACATCGAACCCAAATCGCCTCCAAACTGTGCGCTAAACGTTAACTTGAAATTCTGAAAGGCCCAAAGAACTTCCTCTTCAAATGTATTTTTTGCTGAATTGCCCTAGATCTCCAGATAATGTCAAATCAGCTTCTGGGAATGGACGTGGTTTCTAAAAATAGGCTGAAGGGTGGTTTGGGTTTAAATAATTCATATTCCGTGCTTTCAAATTACGATTAATTTCAAACTGAGAGGCAGAGAAACGTGGAGAGGCAGCACGGAACGGAAAAGACAGAAAATGACTGAGAATAGAATGATAAGCCAGTGAAAAAAAACTTCATCCGTGATCAAATGTTTTGAGAACATTTACCACCAGACTAAATATCTGCTCCTACGACTTTACAGACATGGGTTGAAAAGAAAGCTTGCGAATTCATCTGAAGGATCTTGTGTACGTGAGTGGCTTGTGTAGTTTGAAGGCAAACGCACACGCGGCAGCCGATTTGCACAAAATGAAGTCCTGTGAACAGCCTCAAGTCTTTCAAACGAGACGCTAAACCCAGATCCCACCCCCCCCACCCACGCCACCCCCCCCACCCCCCCCACCCACGCCACTGTGCCTGTCTCAGATGGATTTTAAACCTCTCGAAAAGAGAAGGGAGGTTTCCAAGATGTCCGGGCCAGCAATCTCTCCAGATAAAATGAGTCAATCGCTTTGCGTAGCTGTTTGCGAGACATTGCAACACAGGAAATTAGCTGCCGGCTTCACCCACGAGCACAGTCACTACATTTCACAGTAATTACCGTGAAGCGCTTCAAGAGCTTTTGACACAAGGCGCTGTATCCGATGCGTGGGTACAAAGCCAGCGGGCAATTTTGATTCCGAAGGAATGTTGACCAGGGTGCAGGGAGAGAGAGAGAACATAATAATGATAATAGTAATCCTTGCATTTGATGTAGCGCTTTTCACGTCTTCTAAGCGCTTCACAGAATGTACTGTAAAGTGAACTGACTGTATATTTGGGGGCGAATGGGCAATAAATAAAGCTGTCGGGCGAGAACAGAGAGGAGTTGGGATGGGGATTGGTGCAGATGGTGAACCGGGATGAGGCTGGGATGGAGATTAATGATATTAATAATAAAAACATTTGATGTAACACCTTATCCCGTCGTTGAGACATCGGGACGCAAACCGGGACGAGGGGGATAAAGTAAGTAACGTGGCGTCCTGTGGCTGAGCGGTTAGAGCACTCGCCTCGCAAGCGAGAGACCTGGGTTCGATTCCAGGCAGGTCAGGGCGAAAATCGTGGGCAAGTTTCCTTACCACTCCACGCACACACACACACGCACACACACACACATGGCCAATAAACAAACTGGGCCATTTTGGTTTTCAATCCACGGCAGTTGGCGGGTAAACGTCGCCGCGCGCCACCGGCTGCCGCGCCCTGTCCCGTCCCACCCGCAAACACACCGGCGATCGATTGGCTTCGGCGTACGATCCACGGGAAGCGCCTCGAGGCGTCTCGCTGACGTGATAAGGCGCTCTATCAAACGCAAGGACGATTCTATCTAATAATTATAATCCTATTATTAAAGGGATTTGAAAGACTGGGGATTTGTGGTTGGGTGATGTGTGTGGGGGGGGGGGGGGGGGGGAGAGAGAGAGAGACAGGTGGGAAGAGAGAAGGTGGTGAGAAAGGTCCCCCAAACCTATTACCCCCACCCCCCCACCCACACACACACAAACACACACTTAGTCTACCACAAACAGTGCAAGAGTTGATTGAAATTCCAACCGTTGGTGTGGTAACTAACGGTCGACACAAGCCTCTCTCCAACCCCCCACCCTACCCACCCCTGGCCGGCACCAAGCTGGAGACCGTTAGACAGGAGGGAAAGGGAGGGAGGGACTAGGAGATGGACGACGCCAACAACAACAACAACAGCAAACAGGTCACCTCTGTCTTTACAGTTATTTATGTTAGATAGATAGATAGATAGATAGATAGATAGATAGATAGATAGATAGATAGATAGATAGATAGATAGATAGATAGATAGATAGATAGATAGATAGATAGATAGATAGATAGATAGATAGATAGATAGATAGATAGATAGATAGATAGATAGATAGATAGATAATGATTGAGGGATAGAGAGAGGGAGCGTTGGAAGGGAGATGGATGGAGGGAGATAGAGAGAGAGAGAGAGGGATGAGGAGATGTTGAGTTCATCTTTCTCTCACACTCATTCACTCACTGTCTCTCTCCCTCTCACTCACTCACTCTCACTCTCTTTTACACTCACCAGGTAGACGGCGGCCAGTGCCAGGCACCCGCTCCTGACATGGCAGCAGAGGCAGCTGTGGCTCCCACTATAAGTGGCCGACACAAACCTGACCATCTTCTCTCTTCTCTCTCTCTCTCTGTCTCCCCCACCACCAACACCAACACTATCACTCTCCCCCTGGCTTCTTGTTTCTTTGAGTCTCCTTCCTCTCCCACCCACACTCTCCCTCTCTCTCTCTCGAGTTTCTCTCGACTGGGTCCTACCGGGAGGACTTCTGGGATCTACTGGGAGGACTCCTTTGGAAAGCCACTGAGAGTCTCCTCACGTCTATTGAAAAGGTTTCCCCCCCCCCTCTCCCCCTCTCCACTGAGATCTACTGGCACCCCCAACCACCCCCACCCTTTGGAGCTCCTGGGAGGAGAAGGATCTCTGCTGGGAAGAGGATCTGCTGGAAGAAGGATCTCTGGACCAACTGGGAGGAAGAGGAGGATCTCTCTGGAGAGCTGCCAGGGACAGGTCCTCCTTTGGAAGCCAGACACAGAGACAACAGCAGCAGAACGGTTTGGAAAGTCCCAGTTAAACTGGCATCATCACCTTCCCCCCCTCCCCCCACAGACACACACACACCCCAACAACAAAAAAGAATGGTCACCACTCCCTCACTTCCTGCTTCCAACCTTCCTCCACGTGACAGACAATACCACAAACTTCTTTGTTGAAAACAAACTTTATTTCTCACTCTCTCTCACTCTCTCTCTCTCTTTCTCCTATTTTTTTTCCAGAGAAGAAAGTTGCCAAGTTGCCCCCCCCCCCCCCCCCCCCAACTCCCTCCCTCCCCACCAAACCCCAAAAACACAACCTCCACCTGACCTCGATAAGTCCCTCAAGTGAGAGCGCAAAAGTTTTCTTTTGTCTTGTCATTTTTTTTATTGCAACAACAACAAAATGACCCCTGTATACATAGCGCCTTTCGCGTCAGGAGGACGGTCTTTCACCCTCTCGTCCGACCAGCTGTCCCGACTGTGAACCTCCCCACCCGCTCCGTTCAGCGGGCTCCGGTCTGCTCCGTGTCCCCCGCCTTCCTGTCGGCGGACAGGCATTCGGCCTCTCTGCCCCCACACTCTGGAACTCCATCCCACAGGCCCTTCGCCTCGCTCGCTCCCTCGCCTTCTTCAAGGCCCGACTCAAGACCCTCCTCTTCGATCGTGCCTTCTGCCGCGCTCCGAACTCTCTCCTTCCCCTCCTAACTCTCTACCACCCCTACCCCCTACCCTTGGGACGACCTCTGGGGTTGGGCTGGGGTCGGAGATGGGGAGGGTGGAGGGAAAGGGGGAAATTTGGAGTGACTGATGGGACGGTTGAAGAGGAGGGTCTTGAGGCGGGACTTGAAGGACGTCAGGGAGGGGGACGAGGCGGGGGGGTCAGCTGAATGGATTTCCAGAGGTTGTGGGCAGAGTGGCTGAAGACTCGCCCGCCAATGGCGGGGCGGCTGGTTTGGGGCACGTGGAGCAGGCCAGAGCCCGCTGAGCAGAGTGGGCGGGCAGGTTGTTAGGGGGTTAGGGGGTCGCAGATGTAGGGCGGGGCGAGGCCTTGGAGGGCTTCGAATATGACAGGTTTGGAAGGTGAGCAATGGAGAAAGAAAGGGGAGGACTGATGGATTTTCAAACCCCAACAGATCTTGAGCTCGCAGATCCAGGCTGGTGTCCTGGGCATTCCTTAGGGACATGCGTCGCTGCGTTCTTTCTTTGCCTCATGAACGAGTTGTTAACCTGGGTCCCATCTGCTTGTAAAAGATATTGCAAAAGAGGAGGGAGTGTTCTACAGAACAACTCTCCAGATTATTTGGTCAGTCACCCCGCGGCCGTGCGTGGGATGTGTCCGCATGCAAACTTGGCAGCTACATTTGCCGACCAACAACAACAAAATGACACTTGCACAGGTGTAGCGCCTCTCATGTCAGGAGGACATCCCAAAACACACACGACACCAGACAGTAATGACCTGTTTTGTCTTGCTTTTGAGACCAGCTTTGAAAGTTTGACTTGATAGGAGCTAGATTATTATTCAATTTGTCATTCAGACTGTCGTTCACGGTTTCGCAAGCCTGAAGCTTTTTTTTCCGCTGATCTTTTGGAAATGGTCGGCAGATACGAAAACGTAACCATGCAATGGGTAAAGTTTTTACTCAATTAAATGTGTGGAAAAGATAGCAACATTTACTAAAAAAAATCTAACTTTGGTCTTCCGGATCTCAGATTCTAATTGCATAGCTCACGGAATGCTTATAAAGTTTTCAAATGTGGAATGTCTGTGTGTCCTTAATAAACTGGTGAATGGGAGGCAATGTGGAGCTTCTAACTTTCTGGACGCGCTGACGTACATATCCTTGGAGGCCATGATAGTTCCAAGAAAAGCAGAAAACCAAAGGCTCAAAGCCATGGGCATTGGCATTGGGTGAGCAATGAAAAATAAATATTTTTTACAGGTCTAGACTGCAGTGAAATAATATCCATAATCAAATCGGCACATTATTATTAGTTAGAGGAGGCTTGCATTCCTTATTTTTTAATCTTAAAAAAACGTGTATTCCCAACTTTGTATGGGAATAATTAAAAATAGAAAATAAAATATTTTTTAGTAAAACTAAATAACGTTTGATACTTGCTACCTGAATTTCTCCCCCATCTCCCTCCTTTTCAGACCGGGGGTGGGGGGGTGGGGTGGGGGGGTGAAGGTTGAGGGGTGCGGGGGGTGGGTGGGGGGGCGTTGAAGAGACGTGAGAGAACCTTTCTCTAGTGTTCCACTTTCAATACATAATAATAAAAAAATTTGCAACTGATTTTACACCAAGAACATCATTACGCCTCGATACTCTTACAGAGAATTACTGCCAAGTGAAATGACTGCAGCAACTATTTTGAACACATCGAATCAAGGTCCCACAAATAAAGCAGCCATGAAAATGAATGACCCATTCATCTATAGGGTTGTAGACCAGAAATTCCCTATCATTTTTGAACAGTGCTACAGGATTTTAAACATCTACTAGAACGAGCTGATGGGTCATTGGCTCAAGGCATCACCCAAAGGACGACACCTTCCTGCATGATTTCACCAGCACTGTCCCAGAGTGTGAATCTATAGAGTATGAGTTCATGTCCTGATACAACCTCCTTACCCAGAAGAGAGAGTATTAACTCAGCCAAGAACACACACACACACACTACATTTCGTATTCCTGATTGAAATTCAGCAAATAAAATCAGTTTTCCCACACGGCTGGTAAACAAAAATGACGTCATTACTTCCAGCCTAATCAGTAATCGAGCAAAGCTTGCAAAATCAAACCCGCCCCGTCTGGAAAACTGACCCAGGGCACCCCCTGGGCATGGAAACAAAATGGTGGATTTGGAAACACTTCCTGAAGAGGCGCGACGAGGCGAAGGAAATTCTCGGCCTTCAAGGGAAAGGGTGGAATACATTTGGGTCGCCCTGAGGCAAGGGGCGAAGCAAAGGGTTCTCCGATGACGCAACCTTGAAAAATCCCTCACGTCGTAGATGGGTTGTTCCACAGAAGCAACCAGGCAGAAAGACCTGACAGGGTAGAGCTTTGCGTTACCTGCACGACCATAGCCCGAATTAGCTGCGGTTTAACCACAGAATGCCTGTTATTTTTCAACTATCGACCTCAGGAAAAGAAAAAGGCAGAGTTGTAACTGAACAGGACATCTCGCAATTTATTTTGTTGATCAGTCAGATCAAAAGAGAATACAATCGAGATGCAATGTGGGTGGTCTTGTCCCACAGGGTTTCCTTTCACTCTTCCTTCCCGCATGTTTAACCTCTGGTGGATATTTTGATAATTCCACCGTAGCAGAATATAACGTGGCAATGACCCAATGCACTGGAAGTACTGTGTACAGATTAACTTAAGATCAACATTTACTGAGTCACTAAGTAGGATGGCGTTTCCACTGCTGAGAAGATAGAAGTTCATTAATAACAACGACAGCAACTAAATTACAATTGTACAACACTTTTCATGTCGGCAGGACATCCCAAGGCGTTGGAACTGAATTACCCTCTCCAGATTTCAATTGGAAAACCTATTCAAGTCTGGCATCTAACCCGCGTTCTCTACGTTGGTACATTATCACACTGATAAACCACTTTGCGTGACATAATGGAGTACATATTTGGTGATACTAAATCTATTACTATAAATAAATGGAGCGAGTGTAAAAAAACAATGGAATAGAACACATTTACAATGTCAATAGCTTTCTAGGGCTACTGGCAAAACTGATCTAGCATTGCTGAACTTAGCAGTCATTTGCTCACATTCATTACAAGGTTTTCTAATCGATTCACAAATAATTTCCCATCTTACGGTTTCATCGGGAGCTTTGCTTACTTTTCCCAAGTCCTGCCACGTTTTGATCTCTTTCAAGAATTGGGCAAATGGTTGGAACATGAAAGTATGGGTTGGTTTATTAATTTATTTACATACAAGTACACATTTCACTAGTAGTTAGACAAATTCATTTTATTTTGAGACCCTTCTCTTCCTCTGCCTATTGATTTTTTGTTTAATATCCAGGCATTGCTCCCCAAATCCCCAACCCTTTTTAAGACTGAATTTTATTTAAAAGAAGGTTACAGCTTTAAAGCGTTGATCATGGTAATTATAGTTGAGGCAATATATAATCCACTGCTGATAAATGCCCTTACTTTTGTATTTAAAGTATTTAATTATACTCCCAAAACTTTTGAAGAACATAGTCCTGCAATATTCCATCACTGAAAAAGTATATGCCTTCAACGAAATGAGCTTATTCTCAAATAAAACTGCAACTTGGGTATAAATTTATTTCATTCTCTGTGCCTGTGTTGACAGAAAACCTGACCCAGACATATCAACAGGACATTGAAGATGACAAGCTGATATATCTAACCTCAAGCAAACCTTCACACTAAAATGGAAATGTACTCCAGTGGGTTTCTGAAAACCTTTCCAAGAAGCAGCGGGCAAGAGTCTGTGAAGAGTGTAGACCATTAATATTCACAGTTTTACAAACACGGCATCGTGTTTCCTCTGGCCATGGCTGCTTCCTACCACATAGAAGTTTTTGCAACAGTACCTCCATTTGCTGGCTAGTTTTTTTTTTTGCAGATGGCCGGAATGCTACGCTAGTCAAAGGACATTCAGTAACACGAATGTCCCTGGGAACTGCTTCCAGCTCAAGTCAAAATAGTGAATACCTTCCACACAACATCAGTGATTTAAAAAAAATTGACACAGAACATGGCCACAACTTCTATTTGTTTTTACACGTTTTAAATGGGAGTTCAATCAAACTATGTTGAAGTGGTACCCTGGACAGAGGCGCTCTGTCTATGTAATGCATTGAAAATGTCAATAAAGACCTAGAGAACGGCTAACCGGGTCGAAAGTAATGAACAAGCTTTTTATTTTATCAGGAAATACCGGATTTATCTGCAGCTCCATTTATGTGTCCTGTCTCCCTACTGAATCAGAAGTTCAATTTCATAAAATTATATGATTGTTTGCCTTCCTTTCCAGCTGAAACGGCAAGCCATAGAATAATTTAAACATATAAAGCAATCACTGATACATCACGCCACTGTACTAGCAAAGAGTAGGGCTACGATTTTAACAATATTTTATGCATTCTGCTTTAAGACATTTGTTAATATGATAACGTTGGGATGATATTGCTATATCTCAATGCGAAAGTTAAAAAATTCAAATAATTTGCTCTTTAAATGTGAAGCCTGACCATTCGCGGTCTGGCTTTCCGCCTTTCTACCTCTGCCTTCTGGAATTCCATACCGGAGCTCCCTCATTTGCCTCCTTCAATGCCCTTCATACTTGACCGTGCCTTCGGACATTCCCCCACCTCCAGCCTCCCCTCGCCCTCCAAACCCCAGCTGAGGTGCAAACCCTTCACTGTGCAACGCCTTGCAACATCCTCTCGATGTCAAAGGTGCTCTTTAAATGCGATTTGGTTGGTGTTTGAGGTTGGGTTGATGCACGGTTTATTTGTGTCCCCACGGTTTATTGGGGACCAGGTTACAGGTTGCATGCCAATTGTAGGCATGACATCTGAGTATAGGCCCTGGAGTGGCAGTCAAGAATATAATCTCAAGTGTCTATATGAGCTTCGAATCCACACCATGAGAGCGCTAGCAAGGAGGTAAAGCTAACATGTGTTTTTACATTATATTGGTGTGTGTGTGTGTATTTTGGGGGTTGGGGGGGGGGAGACCAATTATCTTCACTAGAGTGTAGAATGTGCAAATTATCACTGATATGTTCCATAACGTCTCATTGTACTGTGCACAGTCACTCCTGATTTATATACGTCAATTAAAGGGAATGTGTGTAGCACATTCTTCAGTGCCTCGAGGCTTCCTACAAATGTGAGAAGTGTTTTGGTTTTAAACATAATTAATGGAAGCAATGTCAGTATTTTTTTTTAAGTGGCTGTATAAAAATAAGCCTATGTACCATTTGCTGAAGTGATTCAAGCGGAACTATTTTTCAAGGATGGCAGAACAAGTCATACACTTGAAGTTTGGCCTTATTTTGAACACAGGACCCATGAAGAGAACAGTTTGTCCTTATGAATAATGTTGCATTACTGACTGTACAAGGAAAACCGTGGCCAGGAATTGGACACTCGGATAAATTGGACCTTTGCAAGTCCTGTTTGGATGCTTCATAGCATGTCGTATAAAATATATTTTTTCCCGATTTGAGTCTCAGAGGACCTTAGAGTCTAATTAATAATGTTTGACTACAACCGTTGGCACCAAATTGTCTGCTGACAAGTTTAAGTCAAAGACTTTCAAACACATGAAGTTATAAACAAGTTACTGAAAAAGAACTGTAAGGCAATTGTGAAAAATATTTAAGGTGCAATTCTCGCTTCTTTCCTCCCCCCCCCCCCACCACCCCCACCTACCACACTCTTATTTTTCGCCATTTTACTTTTATAGACGTCTGACAAGAAATTGAATAGTCATTTCATTTATTGAATAAAATGAGTATTTCACAATAAAATGAACAGAACAGAATTCAGGAACCTACATGACCTAGAATAGAACACATCCTTACTTACTTCTTGGTAGAGTTGAGATAGTTTATCCAGCGAATAATTGAGTCATACAATTCAGATTTAACTGTCCTGAACTCAAACAGCACCTCATAAGGGGTTGCTGCTATATTTTGTCCCAGTCTCTGGGTTAAAAGGGAAGGAAAATGAGCCATGATTTCTGCTCCTCATCCCTATCCAGTAACTGAAGTTGATTAAGTGGGCACAATGACCACTTGGCTGGGGATGCAGAATATCAGAGGGACTGCTCTATGATCAAATTTTAAGGCATGACACTTAAAGTTCTCAGAACAGATAAGAAACTGGCAATAACAGAATGTGGCTTTGGATCTGCATTTGATAAAAGGATAGCAGAACAGCAACGCAAGAACTGCATCGAAACACAGGAAGCGTGTTTTTTTTTCCACTGGTGATAAGATGCATCATTTGGTTATATACCAAGCCTTTGGGTTGCGAAACTTGTAACCGGTGAATCGCAAATTTCTAGTCAACAAAGCCGGCAAAACATAAAGGCAATTGAGTGTTTCCAGCTCACCAGATATTATATAAGATTTTGCCTCCCAGTGGTTTTGAGAATTAGGTAACGCAATTAACACAGCAAATCTACTTGATAAAAATAATAATAATACAGTATTACAGAAGACAACTGAATATGTGGCACATTATAAGCACCATAACATGAGATTATAATGTGCCATATGTTCAGTTGTCTTCTATACTACTATCATTATTATTCATTTAAATATTTTTGGTGGATTTTGTTGGAAACTGATGGGTATGGTTAAAACATATGGGCGTTTAAAACTGGAGAGCACCAGATTGACCCTTGATCTGAGAGGAATAAGATAAGGCCATCTGGTCAAGAGATAAGACCTTGGGGAAAGCGCTGAGAGGATAGAATGTGTGTCTGACGTCTTCTAGGGTAAACTAACGGCACTCTCGAGGATGGCAGAGGAATGTGATCAGACCTCCCTCCTACCCCAGGTTAGACAAGACAAGGGGAAAACAGACGGATGAGATCCCTAGTTTTGATATCAGGCAGGAATGATGTCTAAGGAGATTAGCATAAACAGAGCGCTCTCCTCTCTCTTTGATACTATGATTCAATTCCTCTCAGCTCCCATTAACATAATTAGACGGGACAAAGAAGACGTTAGAATACGAGAGATAACGCAAGCTCAAGACAGGTCAAAGGGCAAGAGGACTCTGTATATCTAGGGGTGAGGTCTAAAGGAAAGTTAAACCTGCAGGACTGGGCTAGATGGAGTGTGAGTATAGCAGCAGACATTAGAACACCATCTTGAGACCAACCGACGATCGATTCAGCTGATTCCTGTTTTAACCCTGTAGTATATTTCTGTAAATTATAACCAGTCTGTCTTTCACACCGCTTGGGTTTATATATTAAAAAACGTACCTTTATTAAGGGTTGTTGGGTCAGTATTTTGAACTCTCGAGATCGAAAATCCCAACAATTTGTTGTGTTAATTGCGATACCTGTACCTAATTCTCAAAAGCCCTGGCAGGCAAAATTCTACGTAATATCTGGTGAGCAGGAAACACTCAGTTGAGTTTATGTTTTGCTGGCTTTGTCGACTAGAAATTTTCGATTCACTGACTACAAATGTCACAACCTGATTTGAGAACTGGAAGGTGCAATAACGCAATACGTTTTTTTGCGAATGACTCATTTTAAAAAAAAAACTTTTCTAGCTACCGAGCACACCCCAGATACGTCACAATCATCACACAGAAGGTGCAGCCGAGTTAGCGAATGTTGGTGAACCTATCCCAGAGGTTACAGGGCTGAACAGGACTGTCTGGGGCAGTGTTTGGCTGGGAGACCATCCTTTCACTTTAGGGATCCGACCAAACTACTGGGACCAAATATTTCTGCCTTTCTCCTGGCTGTGCAGATAGCGAGTAAAATGACTTTGGAGCCGTTTCAAGCCACATACTCATGGGCATAAATCCATAGCTCATGCCAAGCTATAATATGGCTCTAAGTCTCACTGAGAGAGAGAGGGCCCACAGGAATAACTGAGTTAAGTCTGTACAGGTGCATCAAGTGAGCTTCGAAGGTTGGGGATAAGGAAGCTTGTTAGGACAGAGTAGATGAAGCTTCGCTAAGCAGCTGGATATCCAGTATCAATTATAACAACAACAACAACAACTTCAATTTATATACTGCCCTCCACGCCTGACAGTGTCACAAAGAGCTTTTATAATGCTTGATGCTGTTATATCTTACCAATTGTCTCCAACAAAGGCTTTCTGCAGGAATCTGCAGGAATTTTCTATCAGTTCATCTTCTGTTTAATAGGAAATTTTGTTCCTCAGGTGGGAAAATATTCTATGTTGGAAAGAAATAGAATGATAATAATTAATACTAATAATAGAATGAAACTGATCACACCCATCTTAACTGTAATTAAATCCCAATAACTGACAATATAAACGAGTTAGAGTCTATCAACTAGGATGCTGTCTTTCAGAAGTTCAATACCTACTGATTTGTTTGGAAGAAATACTGCAACCAAGATTCCAGTTAGACTCCAGAAATAACAATTGTGGAAACGTTAGTGATCTGGCCGGTGCCATGTTACAGTCAGAGATGATGTGTTCAAGAGGGACATTTAATATATAGAGAGCGTGCTTTGGGTATGTATGTACCCCAGCCAGAACCAAACAGGAGAATGGAACTGCATCGTACATTCACAACAACAACAATAAAATGACATTTGTATCGCGCCTTTTATGTCAGGAGGACGTCCCAAGGCGCTGGACAGTCACTGTTTCAGACCCGAGCTGAGGCCGAGCGGGGGAGGGCGGGAGAGGGAAGGAGGCCGATGGGTCAATCGAAGAGGAGAGTTCAAATTCACGGCTTGCAATCACAGGGCTAATTGAGGTGGAAATGAATGGCTATGTCATGAGAAGGAAGAGAGGGCCCTGACAAATTTGTAAATTCACACGCTGGGGAAGAAAACTTTTCATATTTGTTGATTTTGCCATTCAACTGTAAGCTCGTCCCCTTGCAGCTCAGTCACCGTAAAGCCTCCGAAGTAGTTCAAATCCAGCCCGTGGGCCAATTTTTCTCCACCTGAAAGAAACGATGGGCACTTCGACCCCGGTTCAGTGAAGTGACTGTCCTCAGCGCTCAGCCAGTCTTCAGTCTCTGCCAGAGGCACTCATTGGGTTTATGGTATATGCCTTTCTGAACAGCGATCAGAGACCGACGGATGGACGCTGTGTGAATAAATGATCCAGTACAGCTGTGGTGTGGCGTAACATCAAATAACATTATCTGCAGTCACCGGAGCGAAAATAGCTTGAGAGTACAGGTCGTAAAATTAATATCTGGGATCAGAAACTGTTTGGTTACAGTAATGGATATTTAACTGGTATTCGCAGCCCAGGTGCAATCCAAGCCAGCGTCGCTCACACACACGAGCCTCAGGCCAAGGATGCACTGAGAACAATGGGTTAAAAACTACCGGTGATCGACACGTCTATTTTCCTCTCTGCGTTCATTTGACTGAGAAGCGGCAGAGACGCTGGCTACGCATAATAGTTACCATTTTATGGCTGTTTGTGGATGGAGTTGCAGCTGTTGCGAGCTCCAGTGAAGTGTTTGCTGTTCCAAACGTGTGATCTGTAAACACGCAAGTGCTGTCACATATTTTCTCCCCTTAGCTGAGCCTTGAAAGGATTCACTATGAAACGGCGCATACTTGCTCGTCTGTGGAGTCTTGTGTTTCAGCTTGTTTGGAAATACATATTCTGCCCAGGCAAATACATATGGTCCTTGCAGATGTCTGGAAGACACGATAAAGTGTTATATCAACTGCAAGGATTACTATTATTATTATTAATAAAGCTCCCTCTGCTTTGTCCCAAATTTGGCTTCACTCGAACCCTGATTTGAACATTTCTAAAGTATAGATTTTTGTTAGGTCAGTGCATCAAGGGACATGGAGCTCCTTTGGTTAGAGCACTCGCCTTACAAGCGTGAGACCTGTGTTCGATTCCAGGTAGATCAGGGCTAAACCAAGTTTCCTTACTCCACAAGCCTAATAATAATCCCTCCAAAAAAAACCACAATAATAAAATCGGTCATTTCAATCCACGACTGTTTGTAGGACACTGCTGTGCACAATTGGCTGCCGCATTTCACCCACAAATATACAGTCAATGAACTTTACAGTATATTCTGTGAAGCGCTTTGAGTCATCGATAGGATGTGAAAAGCGCTCTATCAAATGCAAGGATTATTATTTTATTATAGTAAAGGCGGATGATTGCAGTTGAGATACGGATCAGCCATGATCTGATAAAACATGCTCGAGGGGCTGAATGACCAAACCCTGTTCCTATGTTCCTAACCCCAAAAGAACATCTCCTATTTCACCAGTGTATTGCCAGCTGTTTCCACCCACCATTTTGGCCTATCTACGCAAGATCACTAGTTTAGTCAAAGGCATTAATGAATTATGCAAACTCTTGGGTTGTGAAATCCTGCCGAGTAGGGCAGTTGGAACGATAATTCAATTCCGCACCCCCGCAGAACACCACCACCACCACACCCCCACAAAGTTGTAATAGTTTCAAAAATAAAAAGAATTGGCTTGAAACGAATGCACGCAATACATACACCTGCACTCATTTTAGCAGCTCAGAGTCATTCCCAATCCGCGTGAGACTCTTGCAATGGCCTAAATTAGCTTAAGAAAATTTGTGATGGAGTTTGAATGAACTAAACATATCCCTGTTGACAAACTGGCTATGGGGTTTGGAATGCAACACACGATCCAGCCCTTTGAAAGTAAAAACCCCACCATCAATTTGCGGAGCGAACTCTACTTTGCCAATGACTCATTTTTGCCCTCTGCGCGCAGCGGCTGGTTTTTAGTTTGGCCTTGGGACAAACAGGGTCGAAAGGCTGAGCTGAACGTCCCGAGCACAAACATGTACAAATCACACAAAGGCAGGGAATTAGGTACAGAGAAAGAGCGAGGCGAGGGGGATAAAGTGACGCAGGTTGAGGGGTTTTGCTAAACAACAAGAGTAAAGAAAGTACTGTGTGCAATCTAGATCAGGTGAAAGGAGCATCATTATAGATTTGCACTCCCACTGCGTATTTTACATTGATAAAGTTAAATAAAAATGATCCTTGCGTTTGATCTAGCGCCCTATCATGTCTTTACGATGTCTTAAGCGCTTCAAGAATATACAATAATTGGATTGACTATGTATTTTGTATTTAGTATTATCTTGGTGTGAGGTTGTTTTTAATAGCCTGCTAACCAATCTAAATAAATTTTCCAGAAACTTTAGGATAAAAAATTACAGCGCATACATCATAAGTGACTCACTTTTTTAATTGATAGCATAGAAGTCCTCTGAGTGATGCTGTACAGTATCACAGTACTGTCTCAGAAGTAATGAGAACAACACTGCAACACGGGTGGGAGGGAAAAAAGCAAGCTGTTAATGTCCCTTGCTTTCATTCCACTTATTGTAATGGACAAGGAAGCATACTCCCTCTCTACCATTTCCACACAGCAACTTTGAACAGTGATAGAGAATTAGCTGCCTGAGTTTTACCATCAATTATGCAGCAAAAATAGAACCGCACACAATCTAAAGCCTTTATTATGGATTTTTGAAGCAGAATATTTCAAAGGTTTGATTTTCACTTGGTGTTAACAGCAATTGATTGAGCTGACAACTCGCAGCAATTTTGAGCGAGACCTTCGGACACTAGTAAGCAGGTAACTTCAGGACAACAAATTTCGGTTTGATTCATTTGAGTGGACCAGCATTCCATCTCACTGGTTCCTCACATAAAATATCACCAATGTGGCAACAATTTGGCCTCAGCAATGGTATGTGTAGCGCTGTGAATGCAATGGGCTGCATTTTGTGAATCAGCAAAACAACAGCAAGGAATCGCTGGGACAAGTAATATTCCCGAACTTCAGGATGAAGTGACAAAGATATATGCACAAGAATAATTAATGAAAGTCAAAATCATCAGAGTTCTGGTATAATCATGAAGTCATGTATTACTCTGAAGGTTTCAAACTGAATACTATATATACTGTAGTAGGTTATAGATTAAAACTCAGTTTCTGAGAAAGTATTATCTTTTCGTTTCAAAAATTTACAGGAAAGAAAATTGGGAAACACAGAAGACATTTCAACTCTGTGAACCATTTTTATGCTTTTTAAAAAAAATCTCAGGATTTTTTCCTACCAGCACATCACCCAAGTTGACTATTTTCCTTTATTCGGACAGCTGGCTGAACCCCCACCTCACTACACTCACACAAACAACTTTCATTATCTTAACGGTGATTTCTTAAAAATAAATATTTTTCCGAAGATCATTTAAATCATCTAAAAAAAAATCAGCGAAAAGACCACTACATCTAAATAATCAGTTCATAGTTCAGTGAGTGTCTGGAGACTATTTGACTCTAATAATAATCCTTGCATTTGACCACATTGTCGAGAGAGCTCAAAGCACTTCACAGAATATATAGTAAAAGTGTAGTAACTGTATATTTTGTGGGTGAAACTATGCAGAGCATCAAGGCCAGCATGTCTTGTCTTCATCCAATATATTCTTATAGACAGTTATCATTTATTACAAGTGCGCACAACTGGCTGGGGGCTTATTTATGTCACCCAAAGTACTTGTCTGTGACAAAGAGTCATGAATAATTAACAGATACACGTTTGTGATCCTTTGGAGCCCTATGTATTTATTATAAGTCTAGCCCTTTGGCCACACTGGTCTGATGAACTACCACTTAGACACAAGTAATCACTAAACAGAAAAGGCAAACAGATGGCAAAATGCTAATAAAACATGATATACCACCATCACGGAGTAATAATAAATGTCCTAGTTGGCTGAAATTTACGCCATCAATGAATGCCTCGCCCTGACTGACAGGTAAGACATAGGAACAGGAGTAGACCATTCAGCCCCTCGAGCCCGTTTCACCATTCTGAAAGATCACGGCTGATCTGCACGTTCACTGCAACATTTTAGAAAAACTCAAAACGTGAGAAAAAGGCAAGTCTGTCTGTATCGAGAGTGTTTCAATTTAAACCTCAATTCCTCAATGAAATCAACACACTTCGAAGCACTGTACAACATTCCATATCGTCCATATTCCCGACTTTCGTTTGAGTAACCAAGTTTGATACGCTTTCTTGGAAAGCTCAACTTATGTTTCAAGATTTCAGTTTTCACAGGTTCCCTTAAAATAAAGAAGGATTGGTCTGTGTGAATTTCTGGGATGTTTGTGGCAAGACTGAAGCATGAATAAGAGAGGGTGCATTAATAACATTAATACTGTACATGTTTCTGTATGTTGGCTTCTCGTGAAGTATGTGGTTGCTTCTCTAAGCTTCTTTGAAGAACAGTAGAGGTATTTTTCCTGGTACAAATGTGCCGGGAAAATATTGGATTAGGAGTTTAACTGAATGCAGAAACCATCTAAAAGATGTAGGTGCAATGTTTTTTTTTAAAAAAAGAAAACCCCATTTTGTCTGCACCGATATAATGCTTTCCAGATGAAGTAAGAAAGATGTGGACTTCCATTAAGTTACTTTTATTTCATTAAACCTTTAATGTCAATCTCTCCTTGGACTACTCACTTTATCATCTTGTCTGTCTGACTAAATGTCCACTAAGTCTCTCCATTTTCTGAAGTAACAGCTTACAAGTCAACACGGAACAAGTCAACCGATTAAATTAAAATTGTATTTAAATAGATTCGCCCACAAATATGCAGTCACTACGCTTAATCTTAATGACTGTGAAGCGTTCTGAGATGTTCAACATAAGATGCAATATAAAATACCAGGATTATTATTGATCAGAATATGAAGTAACGCTTCCTGTTTCATTATTCCTCACTGATGGTTTGAGTTCAACTGACAGAAAAGCTAAATCTGAAAATCTTCTTATGAATTAACACCAACTTTAAGAATTTTCAGATAGCCAGAGAAGGGGATAGGGAAGGAGGGGGAGCTGTCCTCTAGTTCAGTGGTTAGAGCACTCACCTTGCAAGCGAGAGACCAGAGTTAAATTCCTGGCAGGTCAGGGCGAAATCTTGGGCAAGTTTCCTTACTCCACACGCCTGATAATAAACCCTCAAGAAAAAACAATGATAAATTGGTCATTTTAATCCACGACTGTTTGTGCGACGCTGCTGTGCGCAATTGGCTGCTGCCCACAAATATACAGGCAATTAATTTTACAGTATATTCTGTGAAGTGCTTTGAGACATCTAGAAGACTTGAAAAGCGCTATATCAAATGCAAGGATTATTATTATCATGTCTTTGAGATGCCTCAAAGTGCTTCACAGAATATACAAGTGTAGTGACTGTATATTTTGTGGGCCAAAGATGTCAACCAATGGCTCACAGAAACAGTGTATTATATATCCGTCTGTGCCAAATCTAACCCAAAACAGTGAGAGAGAGAGAGAGAGAAAGAAAGAGAACGTGTGTGTTTGACTCTGACAATGACCACCCACACTGGTTTGAATACCCAGGTCTCAGATTTGTTGAGAGCCACACAAAAAGAATCCAAAGTTGTATTTACAACCTTTTTTAGGTGGGGGGAGGGGTGGGGGGGGGGGTTTAAAAATAACCTTGGATTATTTTTAGCTGAAAGCAGTCTCCTTTTATTTCCTTAATTTTGTTTGAAATAAAACTACCGCCGGCAAAATTGCAGGCATTTTGGATATAACCAAAATATGCCTCGGGCAGGAACATTTTCCAGTGTATTTTATCTCGAACCTACAGGAAATTCAAGTTAATTCGATTGCTATCAAAGAACAAGGTTGGGATTTTCGACTCAAACGTGTTCATTCTACGGAACATGTGGGAAGCATTTGGGTATCAATCGGCTTCTGTGTAACGTCTAATAAAAGCCGTTTATAAAGTAAACGTTTGTCAAACATTGACTCCACCAATGGATTTATTTTTCTCCTCTCCGAGGATGGAGGTGTAATTTACTTGTTGGGGTTAACCGTGGGCAAATGCAAATAAAGGCTGGCCCTTCATTCTAATTCACAAATGCAATGCTTTACAGTGACCATTAATTGTATAATTAAAGGCATCCACTGTAATTCCTGCCTCGTCCACGCTTTACACATGGCTAACCCAACCTGCAATTTATCTAAGTGGCAATTTAGACCTCACCGCGGCTGAACTACGACAGGAATTGAAGGAGACTTACTTTGGAAAATAATTGGTAGAGTAGGTTAGACTGCCACGGTTTGTTTCGGAATATATTAGAGCTTCATTGAATTAGGCTCAGCTGTTTTCTCCAGTGTGTTTTACAAAGTCCTGTTCCTCATCACAGGAGACACTCCCAATTTACACTTCGAAGTGTGGTTCGATTGGTGGGTCCTTTGGCTGATGTGAGCCAGAAAGCTTTGTGGTAGTTTTCTGTGAGGCAGCTGTGGTCAGCCGGCCTGCATGCTTCACATTTTCTAATCATAATGATTTGGGTGTTGACGTGTGAGATTTAGTGACTGGCTTGGTCACCACCAGGCCAGGTTGTTCAACTAGGTATCATGTTAGGCACTCACAGTGTAAATCATTCAAAGATGACAATCTCTTGAAGAAAGTCCTCTCAGAACATTACGCAGCTTTGGTTTTGGTTGAAAGTGCCTGGAATCCGAAGCTTTTGTTGACAAATACTTTCCTTCATAGCCAATCAAATCACACTTGCCTTTGCTTATGAGCTCAGTACTTGTTAAACTCAAAATATTGGTGGGTCACTCTTGAGAAGAAGGAAATAGTCCTTTGAGCGAGTTTGTATTGCTTAATAATGCTTTGGAGCCGTATTTACACTTTGGGTTAACACTGACAGTGATGTTAATGGAGATTAATCATAATTGTGTGAACATATATTCATATATATATCATACATATCATATATAAATATATATTCATCAATTTGACAATAATAATCCTTTCACATCTTCTAGTGTATTCTCAAAGCATTCTGCAGAATACTACACTGTAAAGGAACTGACTGCATATATATATGTGTGAACGAAACGCAGCAGTCAATTGTACTCAAGTGTCCCACAAGCAATGCTCTGAATACAACAACAACAACAAATTACACTTATAGAGCGCCTTTCACGTCGAGAGGACGTCCCAAGGCGCTGCACAGGAGGCGTGTGACCCGAGCTGGGAGGGGAGTGTACGGGGAGGGGTGAAACACGAAGTGGAGGTCAAAAAATTCGGGGTGGAACAAAAGGCACGGTCAAAGAGGAAAGTCTTCAAACCGGCCTTGAAAGAGGAAAGGGAAGAAACGAGACGGAGGGATTGAGGGATGGTATTCCATAGGGTGGGAGCGGAGAAACTGAAGGCCTGGCCTCCAATGGTGGGGCGGTTCGGGCGGGGGGCTTGGAGCAGGCCAAGTCCTGTTGAACGTAGGGTCCGGGTGGGCTTAGGGGGAAAGTAGGTTGGTTAAATAGGGAGGAGCAAGGCCGTGTAAGGCCTTAAAGGTGAGGACGAGGATCTTGAACTCGATCCTCTGGAGAATGGGGAGCCAGTGGAGACAGGCGAGGGTGAGGGTTATATGGTCGCGGAGGCGGGTGCGGGATAATATACGGGCTGCAGAGATTTGGATGACCTGCAGCCTGTGAATGGAGGAACTGGGGAGGCCGACGAGGAGAGAGTTTCCATAGTCCAGCCTCGAGGTGATGTACGCATGCACGAGTGTTCATAAGTATTCAAACACACTTTTTTTGGCTTCCCCATTCTTATGCTACACCACTGAAGAAGATAGCATACATTTGAAAATACTCTCACATTATTATTCACTTAAGCAGTGAACAATCTAGAGAGCAGAAGCAGTACAATGTGATTAACCACCATGTTATATGTGCATTCCTTGACAGATGTGATTGGCGAGTGGAAAGCGTCACATCGAGACGGTCGTAATATTTGAGAGCGAAGGAGGAATGGTTTAGGGGATGGTAATGGCAGCAGTTGAGAAGCGATGCAAATCTTTGGGAGAAAAGTTGTGGTTGTATGGGAAAATTTGTGACAATTTCTGGAAGGGAAACGTAGACAGCCTTGGGGAGGAAAGTGGTGGTGTGGGTAGACCAACAGGATGGAAAGGAATGTATAGAAAGACAGTACAAATACGATCAGCCGTCTGGCTGGCTTCTCAGGAGAGAACGCCATGCCTCACTCAATTGAACAAATTTAATTAGTTCTTTGTGCTACAACCCATGCCAATTTCATGGGCAATGAATCAGTTCCATTGTTTAGAATGGTTCGAGTACCAGTCCATGCAGCCGGTGCCAAAGCAAACACTCCGTCAAATACTTGTCGGTTTTGATGGTTTTCACGGTCAAGGTGGGGGGGTAATGGAATTCGCTGAGTACAATTTTAATGAATAGGACTTTCTGATTTTGTTTTTCAATCCTAAACTGTCTATCCTCTACCACCCCCCCATCCAACACACACACCTTTCCACAATCCACTGTGAGAAATAAATAGATAACTTGAACACAAACGCGTAAGCAAGTTACACAGGACACTTTATATTCCAGAATAGCATGTTTCACTCAGAAGCACCACAAAGGACACAACATTCCCAGACCCAGTCAATCAACACTAATAGTTACGAGGTTTCTGCCAGCGGCTGACACAGGGAATGTTTGCAAAATATATTAAAAGAAGATTGATCAACAAGATCTTGCATTTATATAGCCCCCTTCGCATGGGGTAGGGTCCCGGAGTGCTTGATAAGTATAAATAAGTACAAGTTTAGAGTTCAGAGTACTGGACACACCTTAAAAAGTAAGTATAACTACTTCATAATAGCTGCTTGTTTGTGAGGCTATATTGTCAAGTTAATGAGGAAATCCTTGTATACACGACATGTTTTGGAAACGGTCCCAGGCTCCAAGCTTTGAACGCAAAAGAAAATAATTTGCTGTTTGATGAGTGAAACACATTTGATTCAATCAAGACCCACGCTCCCCCATTTACCACACACCCTTTAAGCCTTCCGCAAAACGGTTTATTCCAACGTTTCTCATGATGGGATTCTCTCCGTTTCCATGTTTTTTTCCTCCCACAACACATCAAGCACATTGTGGGAAAATCTTCCGTCTGACCTCTCCCAAGCCAAGCAAGAAAGGGAGGCATCCTACATTCAGATTTCTGCCTATTCTGTCAATAATAATAATCCTCTGATATAGTGTCTTATCACGTCTTCAAGATATATCACAGAATATATATCACAAAGCTTCACGGAATATACTGTAAAGTGAATTCACTGTATTTTGTGGGTGATCTGCAGCAGCCAATTGCACACAGCAGTGACCCACAAACAGTTGTGGATTGAAATTACCAATTTATTATTTTATTGAAAGAATTATTAATCCCAGAGAAGGAAATCCACCAATCAACTAAAAATGGATTACTACTTACTACAGTGCTAGGTAAACAGAGGTGTATGGAGTAAGCAAACTTGCCGAACATTTCGCCCTGCCGGGAATGGAATGGAACCCGGGTCTGTCAGCTTGTGAGGTGAATGCTGTTACCAAGCTATAGGTCTCTACTATGGCTGGAGACAAGGATGTGTGGGATGTGACAAGAGGTTGGGTTAAATCACACTCCAATTTCCTTCTCTGACAGAGTACCTGACTCTTGCTCTGCGATACCATTCTCGGATTGTCACCAAGATTGAAAACCAATTAAGTGGGAATCGTGTGGGTGAGCACATAACCTTCTAAATTCGCAATGCGTACGGTGACAAGATCATTCTATGCAAAAGGTAGGGAGAGCAAATTGAAGGCCAAATCATACAAGAGATCATTTATATTGCCAGCGCTGATGGGAGCCTGGCATGAGCAACGTTTGCCTGACTCCCTGCCTTGCAAACAATGCACAGCATGGAGGAAACTTCTCGCTGGGAAAATACCAAACAAGCCTCAAGCAATATGAAAATAAACACGACTAAAAGTAGCCAAACCACTGGAGAAAAGAGAGAATCCTTCATAAAAGATGTTAATAATTGGAACCCAATTGCGCGCATCGGTGTCCCACAAACAAGTCACAGAGTGACTGCTGTGTGCAATTGATTGCCGCGTTTCATCGACAGAATACACAGTCAATTCACTTTACAGTATATTCTGTGAAGCGCTTTGAGACGTCTCAAAGATGTGATAAGGCGCTACATCAAATGCAAGAATGATTATTAGAATAAATTAGGCGGCCTAAATTGGTTCCAAAGATTTTAGCCCATGCAAGGATTTATTTTTTGCGTTGGTCTATCTATTCTTCCAGCCAGTCAGTTTTCCTCAAATCTCTATTACTCTCCGTGGTCTAAACTGACTCTTGGGAACAATGAGATTCATAATTAATACTTAGTTTTATCCTCAATCCGTAACCACTCAGGCTGTCACAGAGTGGATAGAGAAGCAATCCACTGCATTGAGGCTGTTCAATGAAGCAGCTATGAAAGAATGTGTTAAGAAGCTTTGCATTTCCACGTTTAGTTTGATGAATGAAACAATGTGTTGACAGAAGTGGATTATTTGCAACCGACGTGCGTGTGTGTGTGTACATCAAAAAAAAGAGAGCGTGCGGAAGTATTCATGGGTCTCGCTCTTTAGGAGATGGATTCTCACCAAAACAACAACAACAACAAAATTACATTTATAGAGCGCCTTTCACGTCGGGAGGACGCGTCCCAAGGCGCTGAACAGTCAGGACGGGTGCCGAGAGAATGAATGCTTGGGATTCTGAGATGATCTTGAACGCTGAGTGTTACGCTGGCCAACGTGTCTTGCTCCAAAGCTCCTCATTCCCAACCACCAACTCTGGTGCGGATCCCTGACTGTCCAGTGCCTGGGGACATGCTCCCGATGTGAAAGCCGTCATAGAAATGTCCTCTCTTGCGGCTGCTGAAGGCAACAGCTGAACACATCTGCCTTCACGCGGAACAGCAGATGTCAGGAAATTTCAGAATCAGGACGATATTCAGAGATTCGTTGGCAAAGTTTGACAGTACTTGTATCAACACAAAGCCAGTCAACAATGTGCGGACGTTTAAATAAGCCAGATTAGAGTAATGATCTCTCCTGCGTTGCCAACTTCATGCAAAGCAAGTCATATGAAGAGCACAGTGTTATCAGCCCCAGCTGGCTGGGCCCCACTGAGACTTTTTAGTCTGCGGCTTTCTCTGCATAAAGATTTACAGAAATTGCAATCACATCAATGGAGCTCAGTGATCCAGAATATCGGGTATCTCATTTATTGATCTGTCAGACAACTCAGTACGGAACAGAAGGCCATTGAAACTGAATGCCACCTGCTAATGAGCCCATTTCCCCTTTCAGTAGTGTGGCTGCCTGTTTTGCTAGGGAAAATGAAAGCAACATTGCTCTCTGGCTCATTCAAGAATATTTGAGGTTGAACTGAAATATTCTATCCAAATGACAATTTTTTTAATGAAAGGTATTATTTTTGGAAGGAACATTGTTGTTGGCTGGTTGACCTGAAATTCACTTCCTGAATGAGGGCCTAGCCATTGAACTTGATATTGTAGTTATTACATTCCGAATAATAATAATTCTTGCATTTGATATAACAACTTATTGCATTTTCGAGGCGTCTCAAAGTGCGTCACCGAATATACTGTATATGAATTAAATGTCTAATTTTGTGCGCGAAATGCAGGAGCTAATCATGAACAGCTATACCCCACAAACAGTCGTGGGTTGAGTGACCAAATATATATATTTTTTATTGATTATTACCCACGGTAAAGCGATTCTGCCAATCGACCAACAACTGGGTTCCTACTTACTGCTAAGTAAACTGAGACGTGTAGAGTAAGAAAACTTGCCTAACATTTCGTTCTGCTCAGGAATTGAACCCAGGTCCTTTCGCTGGCAAGATGAGTGCTCTAACCAATAAGCCGCAGCACTCCACAATATTGCATGTATTGATAAATGTGTCTAAATTCACATGCATCTTACTCTTTGTATTTATTTCGATTTGTATTTATCTTCTCCGTGAAGTAAAAACGTTTAATTATGATTAACAAAAACAATTTTTTTTAAAAGACATGTGGTCTCAAAAATATCTTTGCTCCATAAAATAAAGCAGGAATCAAAAGCCTACAATTCCACTCAAAGTGACTTCCAATCAAATTGTTTTAAGTACTGCTTAAAATGGTTTCAGCTTTAAATAGTTTGTGCAAATTCTCAATTGCTTTTTGCAAATTGCTGTTGCATGTAAAATATTGCACCTGGTATTCACAGGTCAGCTTAGTTCTCTCTCTCTAAATGGTGAGTAAATTATACACCGGCACAAACAAAAATAGACATCGCTGAGAACACTCGGCAGATCAGGCAACATCTATGGAGAAAGGAAAAGTGAGTCCACGACCCTTCGTCAGAACTGTGGCATGTTGGGAGGGAGAGGCTCTTAAGGGCTAACAGAGAGGGAGAGGCAGGGTGAGGAAGACAAAGGAGAAAATGGGATAGAGGGCACGAGATGATGGGTGTTAATGTTATGAAACGAAAGGGAGGGATTGCAACAAAACTGGAGAGAGGAGGTGTTAACTATACACCAGTACAAACAAAAACAGACATCGCTGGGAACACTCAGCAGGTCAGGCAACATCTATTGTATTTGCGGACAGAACGAAGGTCTTCAGCAAATCGGTGATTTACCTCCGTTCTGTCCGCAAAATACATATCCGCAAATACAGTACTTTGTCTTCCTCGCCCTGCCTCTCCCCCTCTGTTAATCCTTAAAAGCCTCTCCCTCCCTACATGCCCCAGTTCTGACGAAGGGTCGTGCACCCGAAACGTTGACTCACTTTTCCTTTCTCCATAGATGCTGCCTGACCTGCCGAGCGTTCCCAGCAATATTCTGTTTTTCTTTCAGATTCCCAGCGTCTGCAGTATTTTGCGATTCTGTCACTCTAATGAATCCTAGCCAACAGCTCCCACCTGTGGTTCACTTTGACTGCTGACCAGATACTCAGTTCATTTTAGATGGGTTTTCACCATTAGGTTTGATTTCCTGTGCTACCCGTGATCTCAAAGTCCTTTTTTTTCATTTTTCTCTCCCTAAGTGAATAACGACCCTTTTGTTGGAAGTCTTGATGCTTGGGAGGTGCCATTGATTGTTTAATTTCTCTGTGCATTTGGGGGCAATGGGGCTTAATCCCAAATGTTGTCTTCCTGATTTGAGTTATTGCAATTGGAAGTTCACTTGTTTGATATACACTGTTAGTGTTATTCACCCAAAGTTGGAATGGACATTGGAGCATTGAGCCAAGTACATTGGGTACCTGATGTTGGTGTTGACCAAGGTTCACTTCTTCCAATAATTTTCTAACCCAATTTGCTTGGGCAGAAGCCCTGTTTATACCACAGGGAAATTATGGCCAACATGGCAATGTAACTTTAGCGTTAGCTTTAACTGGCTCGGTCTGACCACATTGGCTTCGGTGAGAAGCAATTCAACATCGGACAGAATTCACACTCCTCAGTAAAGCAATGTTACACCAAAAACCACCAGATAAAAGAAAATACACAGATCAAGAATATCCTCATATCAGCGATTCCCATTTCATCACTTTTTAAAAACAAAGTAAAAGAGTGATTCCTGAACACTGGAGGAAACAAAAGCAAGTAAACGCCACAAGTGGGAGGTAGGAGGTAGGAGTTTGTGCATTTTCTGGACAAACCACCCAATATCTTGCAATTGGTATTTCCCCGCCCTCCACATAAAATGACGGATGATGAAACATGTTGTCAAAAGAAACAATTTTCACTTTTGCAGAGTGACAGAATCGTGTGTTGCAAAGTCTGCAATTCAGTGGGTGGGGGACTTTTTAACCAGCTAGTTTGCAAGAGACTTGTTGCTTTCATGTGTATTTCTGAAATGGATTTTATTCCCCCTGCACTGGAACTCACTTTAGATCCATCTTCGTAAACATTTTATATAGCGCCTTGGGACGTCCTCCCGACGTGAAAGGCGCTATATAAATGTAAATTGTTGTTGTTGTTGTTGTTATAATATATTGGACTCAGGTTACTCAATTCACCTTGCAGTATATTCTGTGAAGCACATTGAGAAGACATGAAAAGCGCTATATCAAATGCAAGGATCATTATTATCATTGGGGGTGATGGGGGGAATGAGGGGGAAATTGTTTGAATCTAATGGATCAGATCTGCTTCCTCTGTCTTGTCAAGTTGCTCATTTCCTGCACAGTAGTTATACAAATCGTGTGTCTAACCGAGTACTGATATCTACTGAAGACGTTTCACCAGCTGCTGTGAATCGCTAGGGCTGGTTCTGTATCTTTACCAGGCTGCAATTAAACCTGGTTTTAAAAAAAAACGGATGTCACAGCAGATGGCAATGTTGAGCTAGAAATATAGAGTTTCGATTTTCAACGTAGGAAAATGGGGGCAGGTGTGGATGGCCTATCCAGCCTGTTTCGCTGGTTTGATAGCTGCCACATCTCGCCCGCAAAATATACCGTCAATCCACTTCGCAGTATATTCTGCAAAACGCTTTGAGACGTCTCAAAGTTGTGGTAAGGCGCTGTATCAAATGCACGGATTCTAGTGATTATTGTTGGGTCATGGCAAATTTTTAATCCCATCTCCTCCGTTCTTTCCAATTCAGCCTCTAATGCCAGGAATGGTACAGTCTACTTCAGTCCCAGCACCAACCCTTTAATGCTTTCCCCCTCCGTAATTTGCATACAACAATAAAATTACACTTGCATAGCGCCTTTTGCGTCAGGAGTACTTCCCAAGGCAACATGGACAGTCACTGTGTCAGACCCGAGCTGGCGACGGGATGGGGTCATGGAAGCGCAGAGCATTCAGAGTCCACCAGTAAACGCTTTATTTGTGTGCAGTAAAAATGGGATTTGAATGCTGCCACGTAAAATGACAGAGTCGCCAAAAATCCCAAAGAAAAAACAAACCTCACAGCATTAATTTGGGGTTAATGAAAGTGACTTGCTCGGTCAAAGAGCCGGCACAGACTCGATGGGCCGAATGGCCTCCTTCTGTGCCATAACATTCTATGATTCTATGATTAAGCACACCCTTCAATTGGGAAGAAACTTAAATGGTCTGAGGCAACAAGCACCTGCCAGGCTTTGAATCTCAAGATGTGGTCCCCAGGGTTAACAACAATAACTTTGATTTATAAAGCGCCCTCCATGCCGGACGTCTCAGAGCACTTCAAGTTACTGCAGTAATCTCCATTCTTTGACACAGTCTTACAGAACTACTCATTGTTCATCAATGTCTTACTTACCCTCCAAGGCCCACTTACGTAACTCTTGTATGAACGTGTGAACGTGTGAAAATACATAGGCGGCACACACCTGGATATATACCGGAGAATAACAGCAAGGAAACATCATCGTGAGGAAGAACCATGGAGTCCTGCAGCTCAGTGGTTAGAGCACTCGGTTTACGAGCGTGAGACCTGTGTTTCGAATCCAGGTAGGTCAGAACGAAACCTTGGGCAAGTTTGCTTACTCCACACACACACATACACACTCATGCCTAATAATAATCTGTGCAAAGAAAACACCTGCAAAGAATAAATGAGTCATTTCAATCCACAACTGCTTGTGGTAACGTTGCTGTGCGCAATTGGCTGTCGCGTTTCACCCACAAATATTCGGTATATTCTGTGAGGCGCTTTGAGACGTCCAGAAGACGTGAAAAGCGCTAGATCAAATGCAAGGATTATTATTATTATTATTATTATGGAGGATAGTCAACGGGTATAAAGGCAGCGACAGGATAAAACATCCTATTGCAAGCATCCACGTGGGCTCATTTACTGACAAATGATGAATAATATACACTCGCTGCCAAGGCCCTTGCATTTACCAACATGCTCTCAAGGACTCAAGGATCCAAATAATGAACAAATTCACCAACGGTTCATAGAAATGAATGGTTGGCAGGCGGTACATTTATTGGGTGACTATATTAACTCACGTGGCATTGTCAGAGAGTGCAATCACAGTCTCTTTCGCTCTCAGATTGCACGAGACATTCAGTAAAACACAAGGGGGTGGGACTGACTCGGGCCGCCCGATCAAAAGGTCCCACGGATGACACGGGGTGGGGGTGGGTTTCACTGACTTGGATCGCTCAGCCAAAAGAACCAACGGACGATAGGGGGAGGTGGGACTTTGTGTGGCCTTGTGTGGATTCCTAGTCAAGAATCACAAGATAAACCAGGTGGCGACACTGTGAAACCACTTGACGATCTCGCAGAATCGACTGCCGGCCTCACTGAGGGGTAACCCGAGTCCCATAGTAAATCACATTGAAGCAAACTTCTGTGTATTTGGCAACAAGTAAAAATCCTTTGCTTAATCAGGCAACGGGAATTGGGACAACAATACATTCCCATTACTCTTCTTCAGACGTCCCTCTAGGAATTGCCGCCTGCTGCATTAGACCCAGTGAATCGTTTTCTGTTCCGTTCCTCTACCAAGGAAATACATGGTCACTACACTTCACAGTCCACAGTCAATCCACTTTGTAGATTATTGAGACGTCTCAGCAACGTGATAAGACGCTGTCTCAAAGACAAGCATTATAATAGTAATTGTTATTGTTACCATTGCACCACAGTTCCAGCTTCTTTTCAATCATCGGTGCTCTTTTTATATCAGCGTGAGTTATTAGCTCGATTTATTCCAGGTGGTGAAATGATCAGCAGGGGTTGCCTTGAGCAATTGCTGCATTCAGGAGTAGGTCAATATGTTTTGCTCCCCTCGTGATGCATTCAAATCCTGGCGCAGGCATGTTGAGCAGGAGAGACAAGCCCGCCTCCAGGCTCCTTGCAAGTCAGAATCAATTGCATCTCTGATAGGAGGCAAGATGCCGGTGGGGCTATGTTATTCCGGTTGACAGCGAGTAGCTGGAGGAAGAGGAAACTCGAGAGGCAGATTCCGAACGGACACATTGCTGCCTATTGTAGGAAACGCAGGGCGAAAGCTTCTGATTCATTCAGAAATTATACAACACTCGTTATATATATTTTTAAAATGTTCCCAAAGAAAACAAAAGTATTGACAAATGTGGACCGATACGCTTTTATGATTTATGGATTTCCGGAGCTAATGGAGTTCGGCAAAGCAGGTTCCCTGTGAGACGGTTAATTCTCACTACAGTCATTGATCTGTTGATATGTGGGGGGAATGCGAGGTGATTGCTTCCAGGATCTTCATCAGTTGCTTCAATTTCCAACTGAGACTTCGATTTTTCACTCGGCAAGGATAATAATTTTGATATACTGTATAAATCTTCTAGATGCCTCAAAGCGCTTCACAGAATGTACTGTAAAGTGAATTGACTGTGCGTTTGCGGGTGATAAGGAAACAAAATATTTCTTTTATGTTATGTTATGTTTAGTAGCAGCAAGATTCAATAAAGCTGGGTGTTTTGAGCATTCTAACGCAAACCATTACCAGGCTCTTATTAGTGCTTTACTGCCCGATTGCTACTGAGCTTGATGATCGATGGGGGAGTCTTTCCCTGCTACACAATGCTCTCTCTGCACCATTATTCATGTCACTCAGTTATCCGCTGTTAATATTAAGCGGGCACAGATGACATGCTGTACTGGAAACGGCTTCGAATTGATTGCTCAGCGTCTGTCTGGGAAAGATATCGATCACGGGGTGGGGGGGAAGACATCTTAAAAAGAAAAGTCCTCTGAAAATCCGAGCACACCCCATTAAAAAGAAGAACTCGCTTGAAGTAGATTCAAATATTCCTATTTAATAGTATGCCATCAATCTCACGTGCAACAGATTCATCCTCATATATACACATATATACAATATATCAATCTATTCCTTAATATCTATCTAAAGTACAATTATTAACATTAATAATATTCCTCCCGTTGGATTTGATACGGTTCCATATCGCATCGTTGAGACGCCTCAAAGCGCGTCACAGGATATTTTGTGTGAAGTGGATTGACTGCGTATTTTGTGAGCTCAATACAGGAGGCAATCACACACCAGCTGTGTCTCACGAACAGTCAGATTTTACTACACTGTGCTAATGTGCCAGTTTTAGCTTGAGTACAATATACCATAAAATGTTTATGAAGATGGATCTAAAGTGAGTTCCAGTGCAGGGGGAATAAAATCCATTTCAGAAATACACATCAAAGCAACGAGTCTCTTGCAAACTAGCCAGTTAAAAAGTCCCCCCCTCCCCACTGAATTGGCTTATTAGCTAATTTGCAACCCAAAAGCCATCAAAATGCTTCGCGCTTGCCCTTTGCTCCAAACTAGTTTGCTAAAATGGCAAGCTGCCCGCCAATAGGACACGCAAACAAATTGTTAGAGAGGGAGAGAAACAAATGAAAAAGTTACATTGCAGGGACGCTTGTCGACCCCCACTGCTGATGGCGGCTGTAAATTATTCATAGCTGTAGGTGATTTACAGTATTTTGAGCATAATACACTTCAAATGGCTTTATATGCTAATGCACGGATTGAGTTGGCGCATTGGAAATCACATAATACTTTGATATCTGAAGCTATTTCTGTGCAGTCTGTTGATGCGTCCAGAGTCGAGGGAAAAGTAATTTTCTGGAAAAGTCACCGTTAGCGCACTTGAAAACATGCTCAGAAGCAGGGTCCATTTAGTCCTGTTGGAAAATCGTTGCGCTATTGCTGTGATTATATTTATGGGACTATTGGAAGAGACACTTGAAAGCGAAGCAGCTTTCAAATCAGCTGTCCTGATGCTCTGTCAAAGTATCTGGGCTTGAAGTTCAGACTCAAATCAACGGGCTCATTCACTGGGCATATGGAGTCCTGTATCTCAATGGCTAGAGCACTCGCCACTGCAAGCGAGAGACCCGAGTTCGATTCCCGGCATGGCATATCCTTGGGCAAATTTCCTTATCCCATACACCTGATAATAATCCCTCAAGAAAAAAAAACAATAAGAAATTGTTCTCTTCAATCCACGACTGTTTGCGGGGACGCCGCTGTGCACAATTGGCTGCCGAGGTTCGGCCACAAATGTAGACAGGTGGTTTAAGAACGCTCACAATGTGAAAACTATAACTTGTCTAAAAATCCTTCCCTACCCACACCCTAACAAGAAACCTTTGATGCCTTCAGCAACAGTACTGGAAACTACATGAACTGCAGTATATGCATCTCGCCCACTAAATATACAGTCGAGTCACTTCTATTCTGGGAAGCTCTTTGAACTCTGTCAAAGACATGACAAGGCGCTGCATCAAATGCAAGGACTATTATTAGAATTAGTATTATTATTATTGCTTCTCGGCAACACTTAGAGGCCAAAAGCAACGGAGTGGATTGGATTTGGACTACGTCAAAATATTTGCTGGCGGAATCAAGTCATTTGCTGTAGATTAGTGGGTGTCTCTCTGTCACCTTTGGAAACTGCTGATGCCCCCCACCCCATCCCCCCACCTCCACGAAATAATGGAGAGGCAATTTTCTAATTCATTAAAGCCTAAGTAAGGAGGTACTGCTTTGTCTCACGCTGGGTTTATACTGGAACAGATGGCCTGAAAAGACGCTTCTCTATATGATTACACAGCACTGTAAATGTAAGACAGCTGATCGTTCACGCCTGCCGACTTTTACAAACAGTTTTAAAAGGGTCGAATGTCAGAACCACACCAGCCTCCCATTCAGTCACCATCATTTTTATTAATGGGTCCCTTGCCCTCTTATTGACAAAGCTTTCCTGCAATCGAAAAACGGTGTTTATTTGTCCTCAAGTAATCTATTTAAGGAGACTTTTGGCAACATTTGAATGGTGAAATGGGAGGGGGGGGGGGGGCGAGGAATAATTTTAAATGATATTGGGGGACACGTTATGTTGTTTCTCACATAATGGCAGATGTGATATTATGGTCGTAATCACGTTTTTAATCTGGCAATGTCAGAGTGATAACAATCCTTGCTTTTTATACATGGCCTTATCACATCTCAAAAACATTCCGCAGGATATACTGCAAAGTGGATTGACTGTCTACTTTATGGGTGAAACGCAGCGGCCAATTGCGCACAGCACTGTACCACAAACAGACGTGGATTGAGTGACCGATTGACTAAAATCCCGAGTTCCTAATTGCCGCTGGGTAAACAGAGGTGTGCGCAGGAAGGAAATTCCGCTTCCTCTCGCTGGCCAGGTGAGTGGCTCTAACCAATCTGAGTGCTCTGTCAGGACTCTCCTCCCCCGCCACCCCGCCCCCCCCTCCCCTCCCCCCAATAAACGTATAAGTCAACTCTTTCTTTAACCAGGGCTATACAATCTTTCTATCACTCGCTCGCAGATCATACTGGAGCAGGACAAGTGTCTGCGGGTTGGGCATAAATCGCGGAGACACATTTAACTTCCTCCGAACTTGGCAATTCTTCTCGACGGCAGCGATTGAAGATGACACCGGATTCTTCAAGTGAAGCATCACATCAGTAGCAGTCACTGGAAATATGGCGTTGACTCAGCCTGTAATTAAAGTGCAGTTGACACACTAACCCTGGAGATAACAGTGAAAGTATAATTTGACAGAAATTACCTATTTCCACAATCTCCATCTTTCGCTTCAGCTTGATAATATACATATCACCAGAGCCCAGCGTTTGAGACAGACCAGCTCAAGAGCCTCCAAACCACTATCCCGCTAAATCGGAGCGGCTTTTCGCGTTGCTCTTAGACAAAAACATAGAGCCTCCTCTTTCATTAGCTTTAACTGCATCTTAGACGAATCATTCTTTTGAAAATGTGCCCTTAATTCAGGCTACATGCATTAAGGATTCCTGGTTGACATTCACAGAAGGCAAAGCAATATAGCCAGTCAATCATGTGCCAAGAATCCCGCAGTTTATTGCAGATTTGTCACAAAGGCTATAACTGAAGCATCACTCATTCTGATTTGAGCGTTTCGGATCTCTTCCCTGTCCTCCGACTGTGAGCTCTTCACTTTCTCCCCGATCCTTACGCAGATAATGCGTCAGGAGAAATAACGGTATCCTCTTGATTCTCAACGCAAATCTGTTCGAACTTGACGTCCCACGCTGCAGGGTGATGGTGAGATTGGTGGGCAGAGAGTCGTGGGCCAGAATCCAGCCTCTCGCGTGATTTCCTGCCCGGCTTGCGTTGTAAACCATCATCCAGTCTGTGGATTGTCAGGGAGAGCAAGGAAAATGTCAGGGTGCAGCCACCAGCCCAGATTTCATCTTGTTACGCGGCATCTTCGATCGCAACAAATATCCCTCGACACTCCAGACCGTTTGCCTCCAACTGCCACATTGGCTCACAATCGTATAACCCGATCTGAGCAGAATCTCCCAGGGAGGAAGGCAGATAAAAGAAAAAAAAGTTCCACGTTGCTTGCGTCTCGTTGTTAAGATAATAATAATAATCCTTATATCTCACGCAGAGCCTTTCACGTTTCACAGTGCTTCACAGGATCTAATAATAATACTGTAGTAATAATAAAAAAACAACAATAATAATAAAAACAACAATGATAATAATCCTTGCATTTGATGGACGCTTTTCACGTCTTCTGGACGTCTCAAAGAGTTTCACAGAATATACTATAAAGGGAATTGAGTGTATATTTGTGGGCGAAACACGGCAGCCAATTGCGCCCAGCAGTGTCCCACAAACAGTCGTTTATATATACAGCACTGTGCTTGTCTATCGTTCAGTGTAGTGACTGTGTATTTGCAGGTGAGGAATTTAATTTGATGAACCGATTGAAAGGGGAGGCAAGATGAGCTGTATCTTATGGCTGTGACAGACTTGAATCGTGGATGCAATCATTTTCCTCTCCCTCCGTGGAGAGGAAATCATTTTTTTTTAAAAAAAACGCTTTTCAGATAAGTTGTGGTGACATCCAGCCAGATAAAAGACAAACATAGTTTTTAAGATTCTTCCTGTTTTCCTGTTCAACGACGCTGAAAGAAAGATGCCTTAATTGATAGGTTTTTTAAGGAAGTAATCTGAATGCCAAGGAAAACTAAAAAGTCTCATCTGTGAAGAAATCAGACAGTCTCGGAAATGAAGTTGTTATTGCGATCGAGCTGCGCGCCACATGGCTTAGTACGGTTCGAATTTAGAATCTCTCCTTAACCCAATGTGGTAGATCAGTGAAGGTTAATTCGGCGAGAGTTTTGTATCAGATTGTTGCTGGCAGTTGTACGTTACAAGAAGGCGAGGATGTGGCTTGCCAACATGTTTGACTTTTATGCTGGGAAACATTTCAATCTGGGAATCAGGTTCAGTTTGTTTTCTTTTATTTTCATGCGGAATAATAACACCAATAAGATTTGATTAGTACCTTTACCGTCTCAAAGCGCTGGGTAGGTAATTGCTGTCAAGTATTCGTAGACAAACACACAACAACAATAATAAGAATAATCACTTGCATTTGACATAGCACTTTTCACGCGTTCTAGATGTCTAGATGTCACAGGAGATACTGTAAAGTGAATTGACTGTATATTTGTGGGCGGAATGCGGCAGCCAATTGCGCACAGCGGTGACCCACAAACAGCCGTGGATTGAAATGACCAATTTAATATTAACAACCTATTTTTGCCCACGTCAAGGTGCTACCAAACGGCATGAAGCGAATTGTAGAAAGTCGCAATGCGAGAGATTGGCTGCCAATATCTACAAAATACACAGTCACTACACTTTACAGTCATCATCCTGTGAAGCGCTTTGAGATGTCCTCCTGAAGTGAATGGTAATGCTTTTGAAATGTAAGGATTATTACATTTTTATATTAATCATTATTTGCGAGGCTGTTTTAACTCACAACAGTCCTATTAGTAATATTCACTCAACACCAGATCTGTGAAGTTTCCCGTCTGATAATTATTCTGCTCATTTGTCACAAGGTGGTGTAGCTTCCAAAGATATTTATGTTCCCGTGTGTTCTTTTTCTTTTTTGGATGATCCGATTTGAACCAGAGTTTGAACGAAGGTCCCTTTCATTAAAAATGTATGGACATCTCGGTGAAGGGATCTTTACAAAACGACAGAGCAGAACGAGAGAGAGAGAGAGAGGGCTTGCTTCTTAAAGGGCAGCTAAATCAAAACTAATGGGGCCCACGCATGCGCTGAAAGAAACAGTCAGTTTGTTTTCACAGGCACAATCCGTGTGTACAGTAGAGTGGCGAGCCACTTGTTTATCGATGCTATCTGAACAGTGATGACGCGGGCAGCTATTTTCCGTTCTACTCTTCCATTACGGTCGTTTGTGGGAACATCAGTCACTTTACTTGACAGCTAGTAAATCTTGTGAAGCACTTTGAGACACCCTCCTTGGTGGGGTGGGTGTGGGGGAATTTTAACTTACCGCCTTATTACTCCTGTAGTCCTGTTGCTCAGTGGTTAGATCACTCACCTTGCAACAACAACAAAATTGCACTTATATAGCGCCTTTCACATCGGGAGGACATCCCAAAGCACTGAACAGTCTGGTCAGGACGCGAACAGTGGGGTGGGGGGTGGGGAGTGGAGGGTGGGGGTGGGGGGGTGGGGGGGGGTTAGAGGGTCGAAGTAGGGGGAAGGGGAAGGAGAGTGGGAGAGGGGGAAGCGTTAGGGGGGCAGCCGAAGGCCCGGTCGAAGAGGAAGGTCTTGAGACCGGCCTTGAAGGAGGAAAGGGAGGAGGCGAGGCGGAGGGGCTACGGGATGGAGTTCCACAGTGTGGGAGCAGAGAGGCTGAAAGCCCGGCCACTGATGGTTGGGCGGTTAGGGCGGTGGACGCGGAGCAGGCCTGAGTGTGCAAAGCGAGAGACCTGGATTCGATTACTCAACAGAGCGAAATCTTGGGGCAAGTTTTCTTACTCCACACACCCGATAATAATCCTTCAAGACAAAATAAAATAATAACATGGTCACTCAATCCACAAATGTTCGTGGGACACTGTTGTGCACAATTAGCTGCGGTTTCTCCCACAAATATTCAGTCAATTCACTTTACAATATACTCTGTGAAGAGCTTTGCGATGTCTAGAAGATGTCAAATGTAAGGATTATTATTATGACATCAAATGGGATTGGCCCTGGCTAAATGCATAAACGGGGATCGCGTTTCTCATGACACTAGAGAATATATTTCTGTACAAATATTCGAGCAACTAACCCTTTAAATTTCCGAATACAACACATAACACGACTAATAATCTTTGCATTTGATACAGCACCTTCAACGTCAAAAGGTCGTGAAGCACTTTACAGCTGCCTTGTGTATTGGCTGTTTTTGTGGATGCTGTTTGACACTAGAGGTATCGTGAGCAGGCTAAATCTGCGCGCGTGTCTGCGTTCAAAGACATGCCTTGACTGGCAGGCTGCAGACAGATTTCCACTGAGGCAACGTTTTGCATATAAATTGGTTCAAGGATGTATTGACAAATGCAATAAAAGCTTTATTAATTCCGGATAACAGATGGATTCCGTGACTGCAAAACACTCGGGCAACATCTACGGAGTGGTAGACTTGCCTTTTCTTTCCCCCCCTCCCTCCCTTGTTTGTATTGTATCTGCATTCAAAGTGGACTCATTAACTGCAGCAGTCATAATCACATGCAGATGAGCATCGCCAAGGAACGAGACTAACACAGTGTCAGCTTGAAATTACTTAATGGCTTGCGATGGATGAAAATGAGTTTTGATCCAATGGAATGTCGGTAACTCCCAAGGAACAAGCCTAACTGGAAGGCAGAGTCCCAACCACATCCCAAGGCAGTAGCTTGCCTCTGCTCCGGTTCATTATTTACCATTCGTCAAATCATTTCAAGACCGTTTTTATGCTCAGGTTGCACCTTAATAGGTGCAGGGCTTTTAATGGCTCGGGGAATATCTAATGCCACCGCAGTCGTATAAATAATATTATTCATTTGGGGTTTGCCAAGGCTCTAACGCAGGATTTGCTATGGTTGGCTCTGTCACGTTCGCCCACAAAACAGACAATCAAGTCACTTACGGCACATTCTACGAAGCGGTTTGGGATGTCTCAACAACATGATAAGGCACTACATCAAATGCAAGGATTATTATTATTATTGTTAAGAGCTCCGAGATACTGCCCCGAGTCAAAAGGGCGCTATATAAATGCAGTTGTATTGTTGGTGGTGTAATTTAAGAGCAACGACACAGAGAAGTATCAAAGCTGATACAGATATCTATCAATTACACATTATTAATGTTTAACTAATAGATAAAACTGGACTGTGGAGACAAAACCTGCACAACAAAGATCGATCGATTATTTGGTCCAGCCGTCTAAACCATAAGCTGAAAAAAAACCTCACACAAGTGGCTTGAAAATAAAAATTTAAAGAGTCAATTGCATATTTATCTTGCAATTGCAATTAGCAAAATCATTTCCCATTGTACAATAACCACATTAGCTGAAGGTTAGATCGAGTAATTGTTTCATGCCATTTAGAAAGCCTCGGTCCCTGATAAATTGGACATTGTAAATACTGAACGCAAGTCATGAGAAAATCGACTTTCAGGTCACAAAGGACCCCTTATAAGAGATCGTTAAATTAAAATAAATGCACAAGACTTATGACAGAACGATCTGCTTTGAATCTTAACTTAAAAAACACAGCAGGACAGAAGTGAAGATTCGAGAGATTCCTTTATAACTTGGCTTCAAATTGCCTTTTTGTCTTAATCAGTTTGTATCGTGGCAACGATGCTCAGAAGTGAGCATGATCAGCACTATCTCTCACTATTTTTCCCACAAAACGCAGAGTCAATTCACTTTATAGTATATTCTGTGAAGTGCTTTGGGATGTCTCATTGACGTGACAAAGCGCTCTATCAAATTATTATTATTATTATTAGTAGTATTATCTAAATTCAAGTTGTTGTTGATTCTGAAACATCCCAAACTACAATCCACCAGCCAGCGTGTGATGGATTAAATTTAATTGGAAAATAAAACTGCAATGAAAAAAAACACATACAAAACAGGACAGAACAGCTGTTAATTATTGTAGGGTAATAAAAGATGTTTGGGATTCTTTCAAGACAGCATCGATTTAACTATGGTGTTTGAAAATGCTGGCGTGGTTTTCCACACGGTGAAATTTATGGACAAGGGCGAAGAAATTCTGATGATCGGAAAAATATTTTTTTGGCGCACGGAGGCAATCGAAGACAATAATTTTTGCCCCGAGAGTTAATAAAGGAAGCGATTGACAGAGGAAGTTACAGAGGGGAACAGATGGCAACTAATAGAGCAGCATATTGAGTGAAATGATTGTCCATTTCACAAGGTTGACAATCTCAAAGTCAGAGGAATGGCGACTGGTAATAGTAATTGCACTGCAAAGGATGGATTGCAAGGTACCTGGGAGCAATTCCCTGTGCTCATTAACCTTTGTACTTTCCTCCCTCACTCTCTCCTGTTCAGCTCGAGCAGGAGCTGTCTGTCCTGGTGTCATAAGAACGTAACACATGGAGGTGGAGAAAAGCCCTTGAGACCCAACGAAGCTCATCTCACCAACTCGTGGAAATTTACAGTCCATCAGAAGGCCATTCACCCCATCGTGTCTGCGCTGGATATTTCAAAGAGCCAACCCTTTCAGTCCCATTTGCCTGCCTTTTCCCCACACCTCCAAAGTTTAACTCTTTTCTTCTATGTAAAAACAATCAATCCGATTCCCTACGCATTATACTGTAGTTTGAGATCCGATTAACCTTGGGAAGGACATTATAATAAACCTTGCGTTTGATAATACGCCTTAATCACGTGGTTCATACGTCTCAAAACGCTTCACTGAATAGATCATGATTGACAATAGATTGGCTGTATTTTGTGGGTGAAATGCGGCGGCCAATTGAACAGAGGCGTGTGGAGTAATGAAACTTGCCGGAGTTTTCGCCCTGGCTGGGAATCAAACCTGGGTTCTCTCGCTTGAGAGATGAGAGCTCTAAGTTATAAGTTACAGGACTCCACAAGACAAACATCTATCTCGTTCCCTACCCCCTAATGTTGTTTGAAGTCTGATTATCCCAGGAAGGAATATTTCTACACAGAAATAAACAAGAGCCATGTGGGATTGTGAAGCTGCAGTCTATCATGGATGTCTGAGAACGCAATTGTGGGAATGAATATATAAAAACAACTTTGCTAATGCATTGCCAGACCAGTCCCGCTCAGGAGATCAAACTAGTCCTCAGCACAGCTGGCCATTAGCCCAATGTAGGTATCTTATTAGCACATGACATCAAGTAAACATTGGGAGATTTGGAAACTATAAACTTTTGTTTTATTGCTAGCTCGGCTCTGAACTGTTTCTTGACTAATGTTGAACAGGTCCACACAGTGCCTTGAAGGCAAAAGGCCGGTGAGGTGGTGAATACCTCCAGTGGTTTATTAACGGAAGTGGCTTCCAATAGGAGTTCAGCAAAGTTGATCTGGGGGAAGTTAAGTGGACTTGGGCGAAGGAATAACAGATGGTGACTCTTCCAAAAGAGAACTTTGCTCGACGTTCAATTTTACGGCAAACCAAAAAGCAGAGAGGATTTCACAGAAACGGTGTGGTGGAAGAAGAAACCATCCCCATCTCCTTCAAGACTCTTAAGTCCGTGGAGTCCTCAGTGGTTAGAGCACTCACCTTACAAGCGAGAGATCTGGATTCAATTCCAGGCAGGTCAGGGTGAAGGTTTGTAAATTTCTTTACTCTGGACACACGCCTAATAATAAACCCACAAAAAAAATTTAAAAAATTGGTCATTTTCAATCCACGACTGTTTGTGGGGGACGCTGCTGTGCGCAATTGGCTGCTGCGTTTTGCCCACATATATACAGTCAATTCAATTTAAAGTATATTCTGTGAAGCGCTTTGAGATGTCGGAAGACGCCTCAAATATCAAATGCAAGGATTATTATTATTGGTATTACTATCGCTGCTCTTTCCGATGTAATCACTTCCCACTGTCTTGTCAGTGTCAATCCGTATGCCTTACCAGCAGTAACGGAGATCTTTAATATCACCTGAAATTATGTTGTCATTGCTCATCATTCAGATATCTCCGTACTGAAGCCATCAAATCAGGAAAGTTCATATTTCTAGCCAAAGTTTCTTCACCAAGGCTTTCCTTCCTTCCTCACAATCCTCATTGCGTGTTCAAAGCTCTCAATAATAATGATACTTGTATTTGATACAGCACCTTATCACATCACTGAGACATCCCAAAGCCCTTCACGGAATGTATTGTAAAGTGGATTGACTGGGTATTTTGTAGGTGAAACACAGCATTCAATTGGACACAACAGTGACTCACAAACAGTTGGTGGATTGAGTGACTACATGTGTTTTTTTAGGGGATTTTTACTCCCGGAAAGCAATTGCCAATGGATTAGCTAGGTTAAACCGAGGTGTGTAGAGTAAGGAAATTTGGCTATGGTTTCACACCAGTTGGTTTCACTACCAATGATCTCGTGCTTTTCGTTGTATCCTAGCAATAAAGTGTGTGTGTGGGGGGATGGGATGGGGGGTGGAGGGGAGTGTGGGATTCACATCTGTGTTTGTGGGCAATTAAAGTTTCATTCACTGAGAGCAAAGGCTTTGACTGCACAATTGCTCCTGTTTTATAAGAGCTCCCAACTCAGACCGCATATCAGAGTTTAAATTGTTTGTGCATTCTTTCAGAAGAGACCCGAGCTCATTATGCTTCAGAGCTAGTTGAAAACAGCCGTTGCAAAATAACACGGGCGGAAGACGGGAATCGATTAATGGCTCATCTGCAAAGGCAAGTCCAGGGTCCTAGTCCCACAATTAGTACCATGAAACATATACGCAGATGTTCATGTCTTCTGCAATTCATCACTTTCCTCCGTTCCCACCTGTGACCCAAACTTAAATGCATTGTGCGCTTACAACAGCTTTTTTTCCCCAATCATCAACTCCACAGCAAAGAAATCTCAGTTCAATCCACACTACTGCGCAAACAATCTGCTGCAAAACGATTAGATTGATGCACCGGTAAGTACAAAGCAACGAGCATCATGCTGTTTTACCCTCACGATGAAAAGCTACTTTCATTCAGACTTAGATGGCTCAGGCTTGAATGCTTACACGAGCTATGCCAGGGGGATAAGCGCGGAATGAAAAAGAAATCAAACCAGAATTTTCATCCCAAATTATTTTCCTCGCTTCCGCGGGAATAATATATAGTCTATTCTCTTTACAGTATATTTAGCAAAGCTCTTGTTTCAACGACGTGCTAATGCGCTATACCAACCAAATACAAGGATCATGATTATTATATATTGTGAAAATTATACTTTAATTGAAGTACGTACTTAAAATGGAGCCGCGGGGATTATTTTCTTAACAAAGTACATTGGGCCCATTAAAATGTTTTAAAATATTAATGTGCTTACCAAATGTGCCTTTCTACGAGGCCCCGTAGGCGCAATTCATAGTTGAGCAACAAGAAGATATATTCACTGGCCAATTGCTCTCACTTTCACCATCACCACAATAAGAGCAAAGCTTATTCAACTCACTGCTTGGATCATTTTTTCCCTGAAGCCATTTCCCTTTTTTCTCTCCTGTTTTTGTAATAACATTTGTTCCTGGAGCAAAGCACAGACACAACAAGTACATTTCAACAATCAAACTGTTTTGTTAACAAGAACTTCAACTTAAAAAGCTTTATTTTGCTTTGTTATCGACCAATGCCCGGAAGCTACTGAGTTAAACAGACATTGTAGCTCAAGTGATGGCTTGGTTTTGTTGTTGGCACCTTCGCCTCTGCATCAGAAGGTTGTGAGATCGAGCCCAGCGTCAGGACGTGAGTTTATAGATGAAGCTGATGCACGAGTAAAGTACTGGGGGGAGAGGTCCTGTTTTATCGGATTACCTTGCCAGTGGAATCCTGCAGCTCAGTGGCGAGAGCATCCGCTTTACAAGCGAGATCGATTCCAGGCAGGTCAGGGTGAAACCTTGGGCAAATTTCCTTAATCCACACGCCTAATAACAATCCCTAAAAAAAAACACAACAATAAAAATTAGTCATTTCAATCCACAACTGTTTGTGGGTCACTGTTGTGCGCAATTGACTGTCACATTTTGCCCACAAATATACAGTCACTGTATTCGGTGAAGTGTTTTGAGATGCCTAGAAGGCATGAAAAGCACTATATCAACTGCAAAGCTCATTATTATGATTATTATAATTATTATTATTAGCCTCAAAGTATTTTGACAAGCCCTGTATCAAATTGCGAAGAATTCTAAGTTCAAGTATGTGTGTGTGGCTGAATAAAACCTTCGCATCAAATTCCACAGGGAACAAGTGATAAAACAAAACCTGGGATTATTCAGCACAGTCTAAATCCATCTCAATATTTATTTGGAACCAATCACGTCTGCCTGGCTTGCGGGGATCACTAATTAATCCCCACTTGCATTTTTATGTTCTTCAAGGTGAAGTACATTACTGTTCGACAATGAAAGATCTTTTTGCGCTTTTATATATTGTTTTCCCCCCACCCCCCCGAGCTGTAAAGTGCTCCTAGGCAAGGATGCGTTAATGTCTCTCTACACGGGCTGACATTGGCAGTTCACACGCAGTTGAAGACTTTGCCCTTCACCTGCGAATTGACTGTGTATTCATTCACCCGCAAAATATACAGTCAATTCACTTGACAGTATATTTATTCTGTGAAGTGCTTTGAGATGTCTCGAAGATGTGATAACAACAAAACAACACAACTACATTTGCAGTACGCCTTTCACGTCGGGAGGATGTCTCAAAGCGCTGTATCAGATGCAAGGATTATTATTATCATTATTATTCTTAATTCAAACCAGCCCGTTCTCAACAATGCACGAAAAATCAGCATCTCTTAGCACAACTCATTACATCACAATCTCAGCACAGATACTCTATTCAGCCGGGGCGATTTCAATTCAATGCTCCCGCAGCAAGTAAATAATAAATAATAATCCTTGCATTTGGTATAGCGCTTGTCAAGTCTTCCAAATGTATCAAAGTGCTTCACGGAATATAAAGTGAATTAACTGCATATTTGTGGGCACAACGCAGCAGCCAATCACGCACAGCGGTGTCCCCACAAACAGTCATGGATTGAAATGAGCAATTTTATTATTGTTTGTATATTTGGAGGGATTATTATTAAGCGTGTGGAGTAAGGAAACTTGCCCAAGGTTTCGCCCTGACCTGGCTGGATTCGAACACAGGTCTCACGCTTAAAAAGCGAGCGCTCTAACCACTGAGCTACAGGACTCCACAAGTCACCCAGATGGACAATTTTGGGGTAAACTTTACAGCTTTTCATAGCTAGTTAATGGGGCAAACTTAATTCTTAACTAAGTAGTGAATCTCAGTGGACCTGCACAAGGAAATGAATTGATTTGAAGTCACGTAAGATCCTTCACGGGTCATTGAAGATAAAGACTAGGATTCCATTGGTCTGACTTCAGCTTAGATCTGAGCTGTGAAGCAACGGGGGTTCAATGTATTTGATTCTAATTTAGGAATGCGATGAAATGAAGCGCGTTTTAAAAGGAATGATTGTACTCCGCAGGCTGAGAAATGATCAGGAGGAAGTTAAGCATCTCGTTTTGATGTTTTAAGGTCGGCAGAGCTTTGAGCAAGGTTTGCCTCTCGAGCTCGCGTTTGTTATTGTCCCTGGTGCCAGTCACTGCCGCACCTGCTGCCCGCAGACCTGGGAGGGCACATATGCCCGCCTTGCACCATCGATGCCACTCCAGAATCAACAACAGCGTTTCATCTACTGGAAAATGACCACAAAAAATAGAGTCAGGTGCTCGATATCTGGCGTTTCACCTACAAAACATAGTCAATCCCCTATACGGTATAGTCTGTGAAGCATTCAGATGTCTCGAAAAAGTGATAAGGAGCTATATCAAATGCAAAGTTTATTATTATTCCTCAGTGCTGAAATAATGGTAGGACTACACCAAAGATCTAGAACTCGTAAAGAGACAGAGAATCAGCGGTGAAACATTTATCTCGCTCTCCCTTCCACAAATGTTGCTTTTATGTTGGCTGGCTGTCTTAAAGCCACATGTTCAGTGAAGACCATTTTTTCCCGTCCATTCATCTGATCAGCCAGTTCTTTGGCAATTTTACTCGTTCTTTGTTTCACGTTACTAATAGGTCTTCTCCCCAGTTTAGTTGCAATTCCCTCTTTTGTTTTGGATGTTTGTCAGAAGGCGAGGTGCGATATCGAGCAGCGAAGGCTATTATTGGTTCAGATTTCGAGACTCTAAGCATCAGACAAGTAAAAGCCCAAAGAGATTTGTGCAGGGAATTGAAGCCTGCTACAAGTCAAGGCGAGCACACTCCATCAAAGGACAGCCATTGACGCCAGATTTTAGTTCTAACTTTCCTCTCTAATGCTGGTCTATGAATAACCTGCCGCCCGTTGCAATGATATAACGCTAGTTGGGGAGACACGGTTGGATCAGAGTCATGTGATGGAAAGACTCAAATCCCATCATCTCCAAAGATCTGGATGAGTAGTGCATCAGGGATGTAAATAGCAGCTGTTAGTATGAATAACATTGCCAGAGACTAATACTAACATTGCTCGTTTCCAAAAATGTAATTGGTTTTTTTGTTGTTCCATTTGGAGGGTCAATTGAAACTATTACCAAATCTGCTTCATAATGTATCGAATCCCCATCAACACCCAAATCACACTATAGCGTCAGTCAGGTCAATTGGATCTGAGGTATGAATCCAGCTCCCATATACAGATTATTGTGCACCAGCTACCAGAGAAAAACTGAACACGCCTTTGGATTATCCTCGAGGCAATTCAATCATAACCTTATCACAGAAACGTCAGGAAAAATACCCATGGAATTGAACGACCGCCCACACAAATCGATATTTCTCATACGCGGGAAATCTAGGGCGACAGTTTTCACTTTCGAAAAGAGCATTCGGAAAGGTCAGCAATAACTCATTGCGTCTCTGAATTGATTTGGGGATGCGCTTAAGATTCACAGGAATACCGTCGAAGTGGATAAGATAAGGCGGCGGCCAAATCTAGGGAATAGAAAATCCACCAATCGACTAAACAAACAGATTCCTGCTTACGTCTCGCTCGTAAAAATATACGGTCAATTCACTTTACAGCATATTCTGTGAAGCAATGTCACTCATTGGCTTCATTAGAAGACTGCAGCTAAGTGCACTCATCACAATGGATTTGCGCCATTTCAAATGCAAGGATTATTATTATTATTATTTTAGTATCACTTCTAGGTAAACAGAGGCGCGCGGAGACAGGAAACTTTCCTCAGGTTTTGTCCCATCCCAGAATCGAACCCGGGTCCTCTCGATTACAGGGTGAGTGCTCTAATCGCTCTACTACGGACTCCATTAAATCCCGCTCTCAGCATTATACATGAAAAATCCATTGTGATGAGTGCGCTTAGCTGCAGTCTTCTAATGAAGCCAAATGAGTGACATTTTTCCCAACTTTCCTTTTCTTTTAAAAAAAACACGAGGAGCCAAAGTCTCCTTTGGTGTGGCCATCGGGAGGTCAGCGTTCTATCGTCCCGCATTCAATCGTCTCATTTTAACTTGTGAGGAGCCATTTCCAACCCGTTACTGAATGACATTACATCAACACTATCACATGCAACTGTTGCCTCTTTGATGCAAATCTGAACTCACGTCATGTTATCGCAATGCAAAATAATAGCGATAATAATGTCGATCCTTGAATTTGATACAGCGCCTTCGAAACTATCAAAGTCCCTCTGAGAATGTACTATACTGTCAAGTGAATTGACCGAATATTTTGTGGGCCAATCGCGGCAGTCAATGGCGCACAGCGGCGTCCCGCAAACGATCGTGGATTGAAGTGACCGAATTAGAATCGTATGATGGGAGATTCCACGCCGAGCCATAGAAAACAGACAGAAATAGAGAAAGACATTACATAAGACAAAGGGACGGACTGTGAGAGGCATTTTGTGGACTCACAAAATGGTGCGCGTGTGTCTGTGCAAGCGTGCATGACAATCTGGGCAAGAACTTGGCATTTCTTAACTACAAGACTGGGAGGCAATGATGAACCCTATTATAAGATATTGCTACACTCTCTCTCTCCCTCTCTCTCTCTCACACACACAGGATAATGTAACCTACACTGAATGACTTGTCCAATTTTATGACTTTCAAATCAAATCAAATCAAACACACACCTAATGTTCTGTCACGTAGCCAGGCAGGCGGGCGGGCGGGCAGTGCCCCCTTTAAATTGACAACTCTTTCAGGTTTAGTGTGTTGATACGCGAATACAAATGAACAGCATCCAGAAAAAGTTATTAGTTACCCATCTTATTCAAATCGACTGTTGGAGACACTGCCTGAACATGTCACGCTGATATTAACAGCTTCGTATCAGCAGCAAATTGGAAATAGGCTACGAGAAACCGCAGTCCCCTGTGGATTTAAATAAGATCCTTTTCTGACATCCGCGTGTGTGTATCCTCTTACCCAAGGCTTTTTGGCTTTTACTTGATACACACTGAAAGAGGTTCATTCAAATCTTTTCAGCAGCTAAAATTGTCAAGCAAAAGAGCCCATTAAATTACAGCGTCTGAATTCAAAGCGGATTCAATGTACATTTAGCATATACAGGGAGGCTATTATGTCGCTGCCTCTGGAAACCAGAAATTAAAAACGAAAATCTTTTTTCTTTCTCCCCGCACCCTCCCATCCCGCCCCCCTCCCCCCCCCCCCCCCCCGCGGCTGCAAGCTCCTCCAAAACATTCATTTAGTTCTTAACCATCTCGCACTGAAATACAAGCAATTCGGGTCTCAAGCATACAATATCTGATGAGCTTCCCACCCAATGCCCTCCCCTACAGCTGAAATGACAAGCTGTCAGACATACAAAAAGCAGCAGAACAGGAGGGAATTTGATATTCCTGTTAAATATTGACTGATTTTAGCTTTTATTAAGTTGACTTTAGGAGCAAAGTGGAATTGCAAATCGCTCTTAAATTGGCAAACAAAATTCAGAACCAAAGAAGTCCGGTTGAAAGTGGCCACAGGCTGGTTACCGGTGCTGTATACTGTAGTGGTTTCGCTATCGGCCCGTGGTATCTTGGTTTTAATCCATACGTGGATTGACGTATTCTCTCCGCATAAGAGCGTTTGGCTCAACCCAGTTCCTAATGAATGAAAGCGCACCACGATACCAATCACGGCCAAACTCCCAACACTGATTGCCAGCCTCCAGCTGGGATTTTCAATGCTGGGAGAGAAGGCAGCCTTGCCTTTGTATTTCAAGCAGCTGGGTAACATTTACGCTGTTTCGTCACTTTTTACACTCGCGAACATTCAGCAAAACAGTGGGAATTTCCGCCCCAGATTTTATCGCAACACTTTGCGTCCGGAGGGTAAGCTCCCGCGAGGAGAAAACATCAAACGCGCAGTGAGGGATAATAACAATATACAGTAATAAGAATCCTCGCATTTGATATCGCGCTTTTCACATCTCATCGACGTCTCAAAGCGCTTCGCAGAATATACTGTAAAGTGAATTGACTGGATATTTGTGTGTGAAACGCAGCAGCCAATGCAGCGTCCCCATAAACAGTCGTTGAAATGACCAATGTTTATTATTGTGCTTTTTTTGGACAGATTATTAGCAGGCGTGTGTGCATAGTAAGGAAACTTGCCCAAGGTTTCGCCCTGATCTGCCTGGATTCGAACACAGGTCTCACGCTTGTAAGGTGAGTGCTCTAACCACCGAGCCGTATGAGCTCCACCAATAAATGGTGTTTTACCACCTGTCGGCAAGTGACTCCACCCTTGTGGTGCAGGCGGCGGTCAGCCTCCATCAACAGGACAGAGGAGATAAGGCTACATTGTGGGCTGGGGAAGGGCGGATTCATTAATAATAATCCTTGCGTTTGACTTGGCCCTTTGCCACATTGTCAAGACATCTCAAAGCTCCTCAAAGGCAAACACAGCAGCCAATTTGCGCATAACGATGTCTCGCAAACAGCTTCAAAGTGAACGGAGGAGTTTATTTGGGGGAAATTAAAGTGTGCCGCAAACCTCAAGGCTTGTCAGTACTCGTTACTGACGGGCGAACATATGTGAAGCTTGAACAGCAATAAACTAGCGACAGCGGGCAGTTGTGTGCAGAGTAAATTAAATGTGCTGAGTGGAGGTGTGTGATGAATGGCTTCAGGGAGAGGGAGCAAGAAGGATTGAGAGCGAAAGAGAGAGAGAGAGAGAGAGAGAGAGAGGGAGGGAGAAGGAGGAAAAGGCATTAGTTTTTCTTTAAAAAAAAAAGGCAGCACGTTGGCAAGAACCGTCTAACCAATCTATCGGCCAAAACAATTAACTAGCTTCTCCCAAAGAGACTGTTGCGGTCCCAGCCTTTAGAACGGAATCCATTTGCTGAGCTGGTGCTGAGCCCTGTGTCCACCAGTCTCACTGGGAGGCGCTAAATCATTCCAGGAACTTCCATGGTTAGGGAGGGAGAAGCCAGCCAGGGGCAACCTACTCCTGGACCCTGGCTCAGTTTAAACGCCATCTCCTGGAAGCGGGCAGGTTTTGCAGGGCGAGGAGAGGTCAGGCAGGGCTCAGTTGTGATGGCTTCTCGGTAGCAGAGTGAAACGTACACCTCAGAGATGTGGAAGAGGCTGAGCCCCAGGGGAACGGGGGTGACTTTGCGGAGAAACTGATAGAAAAATTGGACACACAATCTTTATAAGAGGAAAAAAACCCCTAAAAGAATGACTGCTCATGGTCACAGCAATCTTCGGGGTGAGGAAAAAAATTGGGTGTCAAAAGACTGATTCAAAGGAAGAGCACGCGTGAGAGAGAGAAAGAGATATATATATATATATATATATATATACACACACAACAAAGGACCAGAGGGTCTGTTTCACACTTGGAATGAGAGTGTTGCTTTGGAGGCAATGAGTCAGAACCAAGGCGAGATGATTGTATTGTCTACCCAGAGGCACAGTGAAAAACATGAAACAAACGCTGCAGTTCCTAAGCACCATCCGTCTGTCTACTTATTCATCTCCTTTCCTTCATTGCCTCGCTCTCACTTTCTCTTTCTCTCTCTCTCCCTCTCTCTCTCCTCTATGGATGGGATGGATGTTTTGAGGGCGTGAGGGAGCTCTTGTCTAACCCTCTCGCCCTTTGTTCCATGTTGGGATTCAGTTTCGTTTGGCTCGAGAACGACACGCAGATTCTTGGCACCTCGATTGGCATCCTTCGCCAGAGCCCAAACTATCCTGTTAATCTCTCAAAGTACACTTCAGGGACCAAAATTCACCACAGAGCCACCTTTGAAGAGGGGGAAGGGAGGTGGGGGGAAATTGGTGGGGGGGGGTGGGCCCAAGCTTTATATTTCAGATAATAGGGGTTCCTGTCCAGCGAGCGAGTCATTATCAGAGTACCTCACCAGAGTTGCTACGTTTCACATCTTGAATGGCCGGTGAAGGTATTTTATGGGGATTTGGTGACACAAAGGCATCAATTTAAAATGGATTAGCAAAAAGGGGGAGATCAGGAGGATTTGGTTCAACAAGCGGAGGGTTTGTGAGTAAGAGGAGTGCAAAATCCATATTCATAATCATAATAATCCTGTCATTCGATATCATGCCATTTTCAAGTCGTGGAGACTTCTCAAAGAGCCTCACGGGACACACTGTAAATTGGAATGACTGTGTATTTTATGGGGCATGCATATTGGCTTTCAAAAGGCAGCTGGATGGATATCTAGAGAGGAATAATTTGCAGGGTTATGGGGGTGATGGGTAGAGGCAGGTAAATGGGACCGAAAGGATCTCTGGTTCAAAGGCCTAACATGTTGTACACTGTGGGCAAAATAGACCTTCCTCTATAATACTGATCCTTGCATTTGATGTAGCTCCTGATCACGTGAATGAGAAGTCTCAAAACGCTTCACAGGATTATACTGTGAAGTGAACTGACAGTGCATTTTGTGGGAGAGAGACGATTCAGTTCAGTTGAATGTGAATGTGCAGCTTGTGGATGGTAGAAGGAGATAGCTTTCAGTACAAGTTTTACCATGGGAAAAATAAAACATGCACACACGCGCACACACACCACAAGCGCGCGCAAACACACATACACACACACGTACAGACATGCGCACACACACACACTAACGACCTTGCGCATACACCTTCTTTTTCTATCACACCCACTCAGTGCATTTGCTGGTGGCCAGCTGGTTAGACGATGCTAATTTGTGCAAAATATAGAACAGACATCGGGGAGAACTCAGTTCTTTGCGTCGTCCACCTGCTTCAAAGGAGAGTCATAGTCACGAGTCATCAAGGCCACGAATTCCATTCCGCAAAATCTTTTCCACCAACCCTTCGTCTATACTCTCTCCGTCTCTCGAGCTTTTTTTGTGGGGGGAGTGAGGGGGGGAGGTATTTCTCTCGCGCGACAAAATATTTGCTCTTCGGGTCAGAGGACACCTCATGACGCGCAGCCCTTCAGAGGCGAGAAAGAGAAAGAGAGAGAGAGAAAGAGACTCACAGCATTGTCACTTCGATGCAATTCGCCAGCAATCAGAAGCTCTCTCTCTCTCTCTCTCACAGTGAAAGAGAGCGGCGGTGTGCTTAAACACAAGCCAACACTCCAAATATTGCTCTAGCCCCTTTGCGGTGATTACTGGTTATTAATATTTGACTGTACAGCTCAACAGTCTGTCTGTTTTTCATCTCTGCCTTGTGAACAGGGACATTTCGGCAAAGCTTGCTTCATGTAATGAGCTATCTGACACCTAGGGGCTTTTTTGCATTACATTATTCATTTCAACCGCACAGAGCATACACACACACACACACACACATATATACATAGAGTGGCTTGGGTATTTGTATACCGCGCTTGCACACTGCCGATGTGCGATGGGGGGCAAACCTTCCCACTCAGCTCCCATTAACCTTGCAAGCCAAAGCCCCAAGTCACTGGTGGCGAACGTTTTTTTTCTCTCTTTTCAATTAGTGTCATGTGGAATCTGTACAAGCTTTTGCTGTGCCGTCACGAATCACAGGCTGGGGGGGGGGGGATATGAACAACAGCCAGACTGTGCTGTACAGTTAGATATTAATCAAGCAAATCGTCCACTGGCTCCCGACGTGAAAAGGCGCTGCACATTTTCTTGTTGTTGTCCAGTCAGCCAGACAAGATAGCAACAACAACTTGCATTTATTTATATAGTGCCCCTCGCGCAAGGAAGCGTCTCAAAGTGTTTGCCTGTGTTGCGGAGCACGACACCGAGCCGGAGTGGGGGAGGGGGTCGTGAGGAGGTGACCACAGGACTGTGGAGGTGACTGAAGAGAATGGTCTTCAGACGTAATCTGAAGATGGGGTAAGAGGGGGCAAGGCAGAGGAACACGGCATTGGGTTTGGATCTCATTTGAAGGCCAGCACTGAGCAATGCCTAGTAGGAGAGATAACTAAGTAGGAGAGAGGACATTTGCCGATAGGCCACATGAGACTTCCTGCGCTCATGTTGGAAGAGTTGCGTTCCAACCGAATCAATGTTTCTTTTCTCATGCAACGATCTTCGCCTTGTACACACAGATACTATATAATCGGTTAGAGAAGCTGAGCTTAAGAACCTTCCACCTTGTAGCAAATTGACATGAACTGAGTGAGGGAACTTTGCTGGGGTGTTTTTATTTTTTGGATTCATTTCAATCGTAGCGTGAGCTTTGCCGTACACGGGAGGTGGTGTAACAGATGTCGTTGGCTGATTTCTTTTGGTGACATTACAGACGGAGGATTGCACGTTGTCATTATCTAGATCCTTCCGGAGCGACGCTGTAACACACGTCAGTCTACGTGGCGGGTAATCGCTCAGTCCTGTAGAAAACGCCAATCCAACGAGGCAAGGCTAAGGATCTTTGCCAGACAGATGCCCTCACTGCCCGGTTCCTCTCCAACACAAGTCGAAGGTCAACGGATAGGAGAGGGAATTTGCAATCCCCAAGTGATTTCATATCACGGATTATAGGACGAAACCCTTCACCACAGGCTCAGGAAGATTATAATTACTCGCTCTGTTATCAACTGCTTCCCAGAGAAATAGACTTTAAAGATTATCCCCTGACAACCAACCCCCCCCCCCATCCACACACACCACCACCATCACCACCAGTTCCTTCCAGGTTGCAGGTTCAATTCCACTTCCTTGTTGAGAGACGGTTGATCTCGACACGGCTGGGTCAGAGGTTGACCTCTGTTTCCCTGAGCTGGGAAACCGAAAGAATCCTCCGTTGATATTCCTTAATCCTCGGTGTGAGTGTTGAGTGTCGCCCTGGCTGTGTGGCTTGCCCTCCTGCCCATCTTTGTCGACTCGTCTCCCGATGCCATTGTGCAATCGATGGCTTATTGCTCCCCATGCACACCGACGGCCGTGTTTTACCCACCGAACTATACAGTCAATTCACTTTGAGCTATATCCTGTGAAGCGCTTTGAGATGTCCAAAAGACACCATGATGCTCTGTATCAAATGCAAGGATTATTAATAACAACAACAACAACAATTTACATTTATGGAGCGCCTTTCACGTCGGGAGGACGTCCCAAGGCGCTGAACAGGAGGCGTGTGACCCGAGCTGGGGGGGGAGTGTTTGGGAAGGGGTGAAACACGAAGGGGAGGTAAAAGAGTTCGGGGTGGAACAAAAGGCACGATCGTTAATAAATTAATGATTATTTATTGCACATTTCCACAACTGGTGGTTATTTTTTGCAACCTCAAGTGGCTGTGCTGTGTGACACTCTCTTCCATGGAGTGCTAAAGTACAGAAATCCAGTGGGGGAAGCGAGCACCAACAATGGGGAGAGAGTGAGAGAGAGAGAGAGCAGTAGAATGGGATTAGAGTAGAAATCCGGTAAGATTACAATTACAATTCTTTTTAACCTTGAGATTTTTTTTCTCGCCTATTTCTCCCCTTTCTTTGTGTATTTATTTTCTCGCCGTAGCTCAAATCTAGCGAGCCATCAACGTTAAAACCCCCCCACCAAATTCCAGCCAAGGGCTGGAATTTTCTAGCAGGTCAGATTGCTGGGGTGTCTCAAGATCCGCCATCGGGGAAGCCACAACTGTGAGGAATTGTGAAATTCCAGGAAAATTCCAGAACGCTGCGTTCTTAGCATTAAATAATCAATTTGATCCTGGGTCGTTACGTTGGCATAAAAAGGAGCATTGTGTTATTTATTTGCAGCGTAACATATTAAATATGAAAATCAGATTAGAAAATTAGAAATGATTTGGACTGCTACCACGGTACAGGGGGTAAGATCGCAGCTTCGGAAATCAAACGGTTTTATTAGAACAATAAGACGCGTGTTAAAATTGCGGAACGTACCATAAAATGTATATTAATATGTCGGCCAGATCAATAACGCATTTATATAGCGTCCCTGCGCTTTTAACCTAGCTAGCCACCTCACAACGAACGCACACAGAACATACACACAAAACACACACAACGCATGAGACACACACACACACACATATTGAAATTTCACGTTGTCAAAATGTCTCAAATCGCTTTGACTGGGTATTTTTCAGGTGAACGCAGCAGCCAAATATGCGCACGGAAACATCTCGCAAACAGCCATAAAGTGAATTACTCGGATTGTTGCCCAGGACACCGAGAGGGGAGAGAAACTCACTTACTTTTCTTGGCAAAATGTGCCGAGGGATCTTTAATGTCCACCTGAACATGATGCACGGACCCAACCCAAAATCATTCTTACCTTTAGGGACAACACCTCCGACAATGCAGTGCTCCCTCAACAACAACAAAATTACCTGATAATAATAATCCTTGCACTGATATAGCGCTTTTCTGGACGTGTCATAGTGTTTGCAAACTGTTAAGTTTACAATTCACTGTTAAGTGAATTGACTGTATATTTGTATATCTTATTTATTATATATTATATATATTTTATATATTTGTAGGCGAAATGTGGCAGCCAATTGCGCACAGCAGTGTCCCCACAAACAGTGGTGGATTGAAATGACCAATTTATTACTGGGTGTTTTGGGATGGATTATTATTAATGTGGAGTAAGGAAAACTTGCCCAGGGTTACGCCCTGACCAGCGTGGATTCGAAAACGCAGACCTCACGCTTGTAAGGCGAGCGCTCTAATCACTGAGCTACAGGATTCCACTAAAAAGACATGAGAAAAAGACATGTCAGTCCTCCACCTGCAAACATTCACTGTCTATTCCAATCGCACAGCCTCACTAGCCTTCTTACAAGCTTGCTTCACAAATTCAAACAGAGTCGCTTTGTTTAATCAACCTGTCACTGAGGGTGGAGATTTTCACATGCAACCGAAAGAGACAGCTAAAACCAATAGAAAGGAGGTATCATGTCTTTCGTTAACAAAGCTCTTTTCAAAACCACCTCACCGCCCCCACCCCACTTTAAACGCACATCCCGAAATGTACAGTACTAGCAAGTGCATTGAATATTGGCCATTTTCAACATGAACGATCAACTGTTTAAAAATAACACAGAGCTCCCTCAACCGCACCCATAGCTCCACACCCAAGCCCTCTCTATTAATAATCGCGTTCGATTCACGGCGGGAGGACGTCCCAAAGCGCTTCGCAGGACTGACCACAAAAGTCAGGTGACTGCGTGTTTCGTGGACCTGTGTGGGAGACGGAAAGCCGCAGCAACAAAAACGGCAACGGTCACATCATATTCGTAGAGCGCCTTCCACGTCGGGAGGACGCCCCGAGGCGCTGGAACAACAACAGCGACAATTGGCATTTATGCAGAGTTCCCTCGCGCTGCGCGGCCTCCCAGAACGCTTGACATGAAAATGTCACAGTGGGGAGGAAGGGAAGCAGCTTACTCTATCTCTGATCTGGCAGTGCCTGAGTATTAATGAACATGGTCTGAAATGATGTAGCTCTCAACACACCCGAATAAACTCCCCACTTTTGTGAAGTACTGTAACTCTCGGGACTAGATCCCTGCCAAAAATCTGAAACCTTAGACAATATGAACAAGATTTTTTTTCATGAAGCAAACTTTGCACTATAACTGCACTGTAAAATTATACCTGATTTATTGGTGAATAGCAGGGAAGCCAGAACTCCAACAGTGACTGGGCCCCCAAACCCAGGGGCCCATCAATCCTCACCCCCCCTGCCAAATCAGCTTTCAACCACCCAGCTAATGGGTCATTAATTCCAGCAGGTTTAACCCTTAGGCCGCTGACAGCTCTGCGCCATTCGCATCTCAGCAGATCAACTGAGGCTGTGATCTTGACTAACGCATCCGTACAGCTCCCGAACATCAGGCCAGACTTGTGTAGATGTCATTTTGAATCCCAGGCAGTTATAATAATACATCGTTGTTGTTGTCGCTGTCCCTCCCTCGCGATGCGGCCGATTAACACCTTACCAACCAACCTGCCCCGCTGCCTCCCCTCGGCGGGCACAGGCCTGCTCTAACACCTTGGCCCTGCCCAACCCCACTTAACAGCCTTTCTGCCCCTGCTGTGCCTCCTTCATGACCCGTCTCAAGACCTTCAGCTTGGGCTGTGCCTGCTCTCCAGTCCTCATGATTCGAATCCCCACAGACTCCTGACTCAGAGACCAGAGCGCTGGCCCTGAGCCCGGCTGACACACAATCATGATTGCTGTATATTCTATGGAATATGATAATTCCTCCTTCATCCACCCATCAATCCATCAGCCCGCCTTTCAAATTCGTACTCTCTTTGAAGCCTGGGCATCTTGTTCAGCTGCCAAATGTTTCCGAGCCATCTTTCGTATTTGATCTCGCAATTTTCTATTTCATGCCTCTTTGCCAATTTCAAGCGAGATGCATTCCCGACTCCGCGCACAGCGCTCGTGGACAGCCATATCACTGGGGACGGGCTATCAAACCCACTCCTTTTCCTGCTGTAAGCAGTTACGGTCCGCTTCTGTCCCTTCCAGAAAAAGTACAGGGTTGGCGAACAGCGCACGTCTTGATTAGAGGTTGAATCACCACGGCGGTCTTTGGTTACTTTCTTACCCACAAAATACACCCGAGTCACACCCGCTTTACTTGCACTCCGTTCCGTGAAGCGTTTCGAGACGTCTCGACTTTGGCAGACCGCGCACGGCGGGTATCGAACCCCCGCATCGAGTCAGCGATAATAAAGACAGCGGCAGCAAACCAGCCTTCACGTCGGGAGGACGTCCCAAAGCGCTGGACAATCAGAGATCTGGACCCGAGCTAGGGGGATGGGATCAGGGTGAGGCAAGGGTAAGATTTGTGGGACACACGGATGGGTTCAGTGTCTTGGCCTATGTCACTGCAACGTTGTCACGGGCACTAACCATATGGTTCAGGCTGTATAATCTGTGATAATTGGTGTCAAATGATGGGTGTATTTTAAGATGCAACATGAACTGACTGTGATCACATGCCTGTCAGCACTCACTCGAGTTATTTTCTTTCATACAGTTATCTTTCTCGCTTTCCTCTGCCACCCCCCACTTCCCTCCCCCCCCACCCCCGCGCCCCCCACCCACACCCCCCCCCCACCCACCGACTTCTCCTCCACATCCTGCAATCAATCTTTGCTGTCAAAATATTAATAATCATAATCACTGCACTTGCCACAGCGTCTTATCACATCATCAAAACACCTCAAAGCGCATTCGTGGGATTTCGCAGTGAAGGTGTAAAGGACTCGTGTATTTGTGGGCAAACGAGGCGGGTGAGGTGCGAACAGGGTGAAAATGGAAATGAAATCAAACTCTTTAATTGAAGGCATAGTTAACAGTTCCTCCAAACGATGACAGGTCTCCATTAAAATCCACGTTCACATCAATACGATTCACCGCAGAAGCCGTTAAGTAAATTTTTCAAAACTGTACCGCAGCTCAGCTAATTGCGTGCTGTGTTGAGTGCATGCACTCTCGGCCAAAGATTGCGAGTTGAAGACCCACACTGGGAATTGGAGCTCGCACTCTAGGCTGGCTCTCCAGTACTGTACAGTCAAGCAAGTGCTACATTGTCAGTGGTGCCGCCCTACCGATGAATAGTTGAAACAAGGTTCTACTAGTTTGTCCAGGTTGACATTACAGATCTCGCGGCGCAATTCAAAAAGGGAAAAGAGAGTTTCTCTAGATGGGAGCTCCTGCGGCTCAGTGGTTAGAGCGCTCGCCTAACAAGCGCGAGACCTGTGTTCGAATCCAGGCAGGTCAGGGCGAAACCTTGGGCAAGTTTCCTTATTCCACTCACACACACACACACGACTAATAATAATAAGCCCTTCAAAAAAAGCAGTAATAAAATTGGTCATTTCAATCCACGACTGTTTGTGGGGGACGCCATTGGCTGCTGCGTTTCGCCCACAAAATATACAGTCAATTCACTTTACAGTTTATTGTGTGAAGCGCTTTGAGACGCATAGAAGACGTGAAAAGCTCTATATCAAAATACAGGGATTAATATTAGATTGCCAGAGGCAAACCCCTCCCGATTAATACATTGTTTTCCTCATTGCGTTGCGTAAAACTGCATGTGGAGACACGTGGCTAGACTTGCCAGCGAAGCGCTATTGAATGTTTCGATGTTCCTGGCACTGTGCAAAACACAGGGTTATTACTCATTCATCCACAAGAGGGTGGATGTCACACGTCTAATCTCATGTGGGTCTGGGTGCGTTCCACTTCATACCAAACACCACGTTCCATTTCATACCTGTGCGGATTTAGTACATGCTTTGCGATCATAAATCGAGCAATTTAGTTGGACAATTACTTGGCTATAATTTATAATGCTGTTTTTCAGTCATTTCAAGAATGCCGGCATGAACACAAAGTGCGTTTGTTAACTGAGGCAGCCCGGCTGGCCTTCTCTGCCATGAACTAAAAAGCGTTTTGAATATTAAATCATATTCACAGAGCGTGCCACAAATTGAACGGTCCATGGAAGGGGACATACAGTCTGTCTTTTGAGCTCTAGCGTTGCGTTCCGAGACTCTGGATACAGAACAAGCGAGGCAGGCAGGGTGAAATCGCACCATTGTTTTGCTTTTCAGAGGGATCTCTCTGTGAAATTACCCTCGACTAGTTTCATTCCATTACCATTAGGATGTACGATATCCACAGAACAGAACTGCATGTACACGCGAAAGCGGTGATGAAGAAACAATCTAGCTGTTTACTTGCAGGCAAGCTGATATATTTTAATTTGGAATGACTTTCAACATCAAAAACGCGCAGTAGCAAAAATATTTTGGAGCGCCAACAAACAAAAACATATATATATATATCGTGTATTCACTTTTTTTTTCTGCATCAGGATATATTGATATCATTTTCTTCCTTCTCTATTGAGATGATATTTGAATAAAATGAATGCATGAAGCCAGAAAACCTTCCTCACCACATGTAGCTCAGTGAGCTGTTTGCCTTGTGCTTTTCACACAGTCTTGTTCTAAGACCGGATTTGAAACCGAGTGCCCGAGTTGCAGATACAACAGTAACAACAACTTGTCACTTGGTAGCGCCTCAGAGCACTCGATGCAGGTTCGCTCTCAGGTACAGGGAGACCAGAGGATTCGTTGTAGAGGATGGCGGAAGCAGATTCGATAATTGATTTGCTTCTAAAGGGAACTGGAGAAGTGCTTTGCAAAGGTACATTCCATCGCAATGTCCAATAAGTTTTAAAGGAATGAGGAGAAATGTTATTTTTTCTCTCCCTCTCTCTCTCTCTCTCCCTCTCTCCGGATAAGAGGGTGAGTATATACTGTGACTTTTCGGTCACTCCGTGGAACCTCACACATCTCTTACTTCTGCTGTTTTCGAAACGGACCGTGCGACTTTGAAAACGACAGCCCACAACAGGCGAATGATCTCTTTGCTTCGCGGTAAGGCATTGCGTCCTCGGTCCGGGCTTTTTGAGGAGGTGTCTGCGGAGGCTCAGTAGCCGGCTGGGTAGCCGCCTTTGCGGGAATCTGACTTGGCGACCCATTTGCCGTCTTCCTGGATGATAACCTGTACCACGGAGGAAAAGGTGTAGTCCTTTATCTTGTGATGTCTCCGGCGTAACCCAGCCCGGACAGCCTTTTGGGGAAGAAAACAAAACACAGACAAAAAAAAAGAGCCCGAGGATTAGAAAGCGCAAAGAGAATACTGCTTTTACACGCGGATTTCGATTCAAACGTAAAATTGCACCAGGTGCACTTTCACACTGGAGGTTTCAAGAGGCGAGTAACCGGAAATCATAATATCATCCTCACATCTGATATAATAATAATCTTTGGCATTTGATATAGCGCTTTTCACGTCTTCTAGACTTGGATGTTTACAAGACGTCTCAAAGCGCTTCACAGGATATACTGTAGAGTGAATTGACTGTATATTTGTGGGCGAAACGCGGCAGCCAATTGCACACAGCAGCGTCCCCCCACAAACAGTCGTGGATTGAGTGACCAAATTATTGTTGAATTTTTTGGAGGGATTATTGGTTGGAGCGCTCTAACCACTGAGCTAAGGGACTCCATAATAAAGGTGGAACATGAACAGGATAGTTTGCACCAGCTAACAACAGGATATACCACCTTCTCACCTCGATGAGACACGTCAAGGCCCTTCACAGAAAATATTGCAAAGAAAATTGACTGTATTTTGTGTGTGAAACACACGTGGCAGACGATCGTCCATGGCAGTGTCTCACAAACAGCCGCGGATTGAGCGACCAAATTATCATTACTATTTTTGGTGGTGGTGGGGGGTGGTGGGGGAGGGGGCGGTACTGAAGGGATTATTACCCCCCCGGAAAGCGACCTGTTAATTGATTAACAACTGGGTTCCTACTTACTGCTGGCCAATCACATGTGTAAGGAGCAAGGGAAACTGCCTAAGGTTTTACACCATCCAAGAATCGAACCCGGGTCCTCTCACTTGCGAAACAAATGCTCTAACCAATACAGGACTCCACAATATGTGTGTGTATAAGGAAGAGGTATAAGGTATGAGGCTGTGAAAATTGAACGGGCAGCTCGCTTTGAGAACCAGTGCAGACACGATTTGCTGATTCACCTCGTCCTGTAAATCAAATATCAGTCATTTAACCCAAATCTCAGCACCACAATTATCACAGCAAATAGAAATGATTGCTATTGTTACTGATATCCATTTCACTCTAGATAATGAAACCGACCTGATCAATTTTCGTCTCCAGTTCTGCCTCGTTCGACACTAGGTGATGGTGAACTCTTGGCTTCTCCACGGCCTCATTAAGATTATCACCAAACCAAAGAGCGTTCATTATCACCTGGTAAAGAGTGAAAACATTGCTCGTTTAATTAGCACCAATCTCTCAAGTTTTCTCTCTATTTTAAACACCCGTCTCCCTCTTCAGGTGAAGATTAAAGATCCCGTGTCACTAATTAAAAAAAGATCTCTTCCCTCCTGAGGTCTCACTAGCAATTCCCTTCCCTTCACACCAACCCCACCGACTCCCCACATGTCCCCCAACCCCCCCCCCCCCCCCCCCCACCATCTTGTTCACAAATTTCCTACTATTTCCACCTACAAAACACACGATCACTTCTTTGATATAGTAAAATGTTCTCAAACTCTTTGAGAGGCCTTCTTGGTGTGAAAGGCGCTGTATCGAGCGCAAGGAGTATTATTCCTAGAATCTCATTGAATCTTTACACCACAGAATTGAGGCCATTCGGCCCACCGTGACTGTACCGGCTCTTTGAATGACTGGTTCCCCCATTCCCCAGCTCTTTGCACCACAAGCCTGGAAACTTTTCCTTTGTAAAGTACTTCTCCAGTTCCCTTTCGAAGCAAATCAATTATCATATCTGCTTCCATTACCCTCTACGGCGGTACATCCCAGACCGTATAACTCCTCTCTGTGTAATTATTCTTGGATGTCAGGATTATTCAACTCAAGAAGGAACCATCTCTTCTCTCTCCTGTAGACCAGCTCAGTTGATGGTCTAATATGAGCAATGAACAATTACAAAACACTGTAACCCATTGTAAACTTTGTTCCAGGATCCAAAAGGGCCGCATTTACCAACGCAGTTGCTGTGATGATCTTCCTGCTTCCGGACGCCCCGATCACCATTTTCACCTCTTTGTTTTTGTCAAGGATAATGGAAGGACACATCGACGACATAGGTCTCTTGCCTTGTTGAAGCGAAGAGAAGAGAGGAGTTACTGGCAAATTACTCACAATCCATTTCAATCTACAAACCAGTGGACGAAACAATACAAACGACGCAAGATTGGATTGACATTGACCTTGTTGGGCCTTTCCCATGGCGCTCGACAGCCTTGGCTTGGCATCCGAATTGGGAGTAGGGAGGCAGGTGGGTGGGATGGGTAGGGGCGTGGAATGGGAGGGGAAGGATGACCAAAGACAACAAAAACAACAACTTGTCCATACAGCGTCCGCCATGCCAGGCATTATCTAAGAGCTCTTACAGTGATGGAACCTGACTCCAAGCTGGGGGGGTTGGGGGGATGGGTGGCGGGGGAGGGGAGGGGTGCTTACAGGTGGCTATAAGCATAGTCGAAGAGGAAAGTTTCCAGGCAGGACCTTGTAAAGGGGGAGAGGAGGAGCAGGGCTGAGGGATTGAGGGAGAGTGTTCCATACTTCTGGAGTGTAGAGGTTGAAAGCGCCACCTCGGATGGTGAGGGCAGAGGGTGCGAAGGATGAGCAGGAGGTTAGTGCTAGTCGAGCGGAAATGCTGGGTGGTGGTTTGGGGAGTGAGGAGGTCGGAGAGTTTAGAACCATAGGAGTGAAGAGGTTGACGGGAGACAAGGATTATTGCTTCCATCTTGTCTAGCTGTTCGACTGCAGGAAGTTTACACTCCCTTGAGACGAGGGAGCAAAATGATGATGTACGTGAACCGATGTTTTTAGGTGACTTGCATTCATTCCATCAATTGGTTTCAATTGAATGCAATTTAATAACAAGAGTAATTATCCTTGCATTTGATATAGCGCTTTTCACATCTTATCACTTTGAGAGACCTTCTCAGTCTCAAATCGCTTCACAGAATACATTGCAAAGTGAATTGACTGTACATTTGGGGGCGAAACACGGCAGCCAATTACGCACAACAGCGTCCCACAAACAGCTGTGGATTGAAATAGCAAAATTTTATTATTGTGGGGGTGGGGGGGGAATTTTTTGGGAGGGATTATTATTATTATTGATTTGTCTCCAAAGCTTTGCCTCAATTCTTTATCTCTCGCTGAAACGACGTTTCCGAGAAAGGCAGTTAAATGCACCAAACCTGGTTCAACAACGTTTTGCGTCCTCTCATTGGCGTCCAGCGATGTGAAATCGTCCATCTCGTTGTTGTATATGATTCCGTTCACTCGCGATCGGATGTTCGATCCAAAACTGCGAACGTAGCAATCGGAAATCAGAAATCACATTGTCTCATCTGCCACCAATGGGTACAACAACAACAAGAAAATTACATTGATAAAGCACTTTTCACGTCGGGAGGACGTCCCAGTGGCATTTTGCCAAGAGTTGAGAGGGACAAGAACAAGTTTGGCTCTTGAGTTTTATAATAATAATAATAAAAATCCTTGCATTTGATATAGCGCTTTTCATGTCTTCTAGACGTCTCAGTGCGCTTCACAGAATATACTGTAAAGTGAATTGACTGTAAGTTTGTGGGCAAAATGCGGCGGCCAATTCGCACGGCAGCGTCCCCACAAACAGTCGCGGATTGAATGACCCATTTTGTCATTGTGGTTTTTTTTTTGGAGGGATTATTATTGGGCGTGTATGTAGAGTAGGGAAACTTGCCCCAAATTCTCGCCCTGACCTGGCTGGATTCGAACGTGGGTCTCACGCTTTGTAAGGCGAGCGCTCTAACCGCTGAGCTCCACAGGAGCTCCACAAAATGACACAGAGAGGATCTTAAAGAGCTGCAAAGGATTTGAAATGGGTTTGAGAAAGCACAATAAAAAAAAATCCATTTATGGAGCACATTTTCACGTCGGCAGAATGTCCCAAGACACTGAGCAAAACCCAGAACAATACCCTCAGTTGCTGTCTTAAATGTCATGACTGTGTACTCTGCTTGGGAATGAAGGTGTCTATTGCACCACTGCTCTGTCAATTTATTAGGCCACAGGAGACTTTTCAAAACCCTTCGCTGTTTTTCCTCAGTGCAACAATGACGTATATTTATCTAGCTTCCTTCACGCAAGGTAGCATCACAGAGAGCTTACTACCATTGCCTCTCAGAATAACAGTAAATAATCCTTCAATATGGCACCTTATCACGTCAATGAGACATCTCAAAGCGCTTCACAGATCATATTGTAATATTGTGGGCGACGCTGCAGCCAAATGTGCACAGCAATGTCAGTCACAAATCGAGCAGCCAAATTATTATTACTATTTTTTTCGAGGTGGTGGGGTGGGCTGGTGGGGGAATGGAGCGGAGGGACCATTACCTCCCAAAAATAACCATCCAGCTCCCATTTGAAACCTGCCGCTCAATTCTGCCACGAAGGAGTGGTTAGAGTACTCGCCTTACAAGAGTGAGACCTGTGTTCGAATCCAGGCAGGTCAGGCCGAAACTTTGGGCTAAGTTTCTTTACTCCACACGCCTAATAACAATCCCTAAACAAAAAATTGGTCGTTTCAATCCACGATTGTTTTGTGGGGACACCGCAGAGCACAATTTCCTGCCGCATTTCACCCACAAATATACAGTTCATTCACTTTACAGTATATTCTGTGAAGCGCTTTGAGATGTCTAGAAGGCGTGAAAAGTGCGATATCAAATACCAAGGATTAGTATCGTTATTAGTATTAATTCTGCCTAAATAACCTCCAGAAAGGCTCTTACTATCTATTGATGGTGCTGGTGACGGACACAGCACTGCCATCTTCTGCCACCACGGAGAGGTGGGTGGTCCCATGGGTCTTGGGCACGGTGATAGGCGACCAGTAATATTCCTCACCATGAGTGGTGTTGTCGGTGATTCTGTCCTTGACGGCGCGGGCGAAGGCATCCGAGGTCAGCTTGCCGACAACCTGCCAAAGGCCAAACAAAATGGTTAAAACCCGAAGGCGAGGCCGGAGAGGTCTCCATCGCCTTCGGCCGAGGCTGCGAACTCCGTCTCGTCTTTCAGTCTGTTTGACACGCAGGACACCCGCCAACCTGCTGAAGAGTGCACGAGTGTTAGCCTTTCGCTTGCGCATGGAGATTTCCGTGCGAATGGAATGAATAATTCCCGAGAGTATTAGGCGCAGGTTGGCGATAGTGGAGGCTACGGTGGGGGGAGGTATAGACGGTGGGTTGGTGGGGTAACTGCTACAACGACAACAACAACAACGTTACATTTGTAGAGCGCCTTTCACGTCAGGAGGACGTCCCAAACTGCAAAGTTGCCTTGGAACAAACTCTTTCCAAAATGATGACTGAATTGAAGAGCTCGTACTCTTGTGAAGACTATAAGACAGAGTGATCCTACAACAACAACAACAACAACAACAACAACAACTTCGATTTATACAGTGCCCTCCACGCCAGGCGACGTCTCAGAGCGCTTCCCATTAACGGATCCCGGGGCCGAGCCAGGGGCAGGGGGAAAAAGGTGACCGAAGGCGCGGTCGAAAAGAAAGGTCTTCAGCCGAGGTTGGAGGCTGACGGAATGAGGCCAGATGGAATGCCGGGGCTCAGGCAACTTTAAAAAGCCACAGTGATCACGTTGATTAAGAGGGTACGAGAGTTCATCGTGCTAATCGAGTTACCCAGCTCGAACTCCAAAGACAAATGATGAAAGGTTGGCTCGGCGCAATGGTTGAGGTTGGTGGTTATGACGCAGGAAATCTGAAAGGGTTTTCGGAAATGATATAAATAGATACGAAAAGAAAAGAGGGACCTTCTGAAACGACTTCCGAAGCATCATCTTTTCGTTTCACGCAGTGTTTAAAGATTAAATTATTGAAACACTTTAACACGTTTCTGCTCAACAGGGAGAAGGGAATGGTACGCTGTTGCTGTTTGTTTTTTTGGCACGCATCATCAGCGTGAAAGACTCTTCGAGCGAGTGTTCAAGTAACTGAAACAGACAGTAATAGATACAGGGCACTTTCCATCAATATAGCCAAACACCAGGCTAATAATAATAATAATCCTTGCATTTGATATAGCGCTTTTCATGTCTTCAAGCGAAGGATGTCTTAAACGAAGGACTATACATTTGGTAAAGTATCTGGAACCTGCTGCTTCGGAGAGGAAGGATGCTACAGACTGAGCCAGGCCGACACACTATTTTAATTGTCCATTGCAATTCCCCCAACGCTGTGTGTGTGGGTGTGTGTGTGTTTTTCTAGGAAGATTAATATTGCATCTGCCTATCTTTATGGTGCAAATCCATTATAATAAAATATTTATTAACAGGATCGAGGGAGGTGGTCCGCATTCAATTCTATGAATAGAACAGTTATCGGTGTGAGAGAGCAGGCAGATCTCGGAAGCAAAAAGAAATCCTGAAAGTTATATTTTTATATAGAATCATCCACGTCCTAAGGCGCTGGACAGTCAAGATTTGCACCCGAGCTGAGGGTTGAGATCAGGGGAGAGGGGAGAAGGCAGGGAGAATGGGGTTTAGGAAAAGGACTGAGGGAGCAATCGATGGAGAGGGCAATGGAGGGACGAGGCGAAGGGTGGAGTCAGGCTTGGGATGGGGTTTGATAAGGTCACAGAGCTTGGTGCGGGAGAGGTCACGAGTTACGGAGGACTGAATAATCTGCAGCTTGCGGAGGGAAGAGCAGCGCGACAAGCAGGGAGTTAATACAATCGACTCGTTCGTTTATTGAGTCACCCGCCGTTATTATATTCTCAAGGACATATTTACTTCATCCATGTTGCTGAAATCGGGATCTCCTATCTTGCTCCACTCCACGAAAGCAAACTTGAAAGTTTCAATAATCCTATGGTAAGTCAGGGCCCTCTTCTCTGGCGTCGAAAGACTCTCCCTGGTAAAGTTATAGGCTGAAATAAGAGGAAACGCACACCGCCTGCTGTCTTGTGAAATGAAACAGTCACCGTGGATTTGCATGCAAACATTTCATGATACGCCCAATGTTCGATACAACGCCTTTCATGTCAAGAGGATGCCTCAAAACCCTTTGCAGAATCACGATAGAGTGTAGTGACTGTGTGTTTTTTTGGGGGGGTAAGGGAGCGCGCCAGGCAATTTGTACAGAGCAACAGGCCGTCCTGTTAAACAGCTGTACTGGATCTTATCTGGGGGCTTGTGGTCCAGGACGATGTGTGAGAGAGAGAGAGAGAGAGAGAGAGAGAGAGAGAGAGAAACTCCTTTCTCTTTTCAGATAGCACTTTCCCGAAAGCGCACGAAAGCGCTAAGTCCTGATGTGGGGCTGGAACCCGCAACCGTCTGATTCCGAGATGACCGAGCCAGCATTCATTTAAAAAGTCTACACTAGCTTAACACAAAATTATCTCACGGTGACAAGGGATAAATGGTACCTGATAGAATTTTGAGTATGAATCCGAGGACAGGCCCACTGGAGGGAACGCTGGGAGAATACAGTGTGTATTTACCGAAGGATATCTCTGTTGGCTTTTCTAATTTAGCCTTATAGTTTGCAAGATCCTCCCGTGTGATATTTCCACCTGAATCGCAAGGAGAAATAGATACGGCCTCAAAATAATAAGCGCTACATCGCATGAGCACCTGGTGCTTAATATTGCCGTACATTTACAAAAGGATAAATGATCAGGAACAGTAATAAGCCTTACAGTTTCATTACAGGGACATCACAAAGGAACATCTCAAAACGCTTTGCAGGAATTATTACATAGTGTAGTGACTGTGCGTTTTGTCAGGTGAACATTCTACAGGATCACCAAGTACTGTGACCTCCCCCTTCCCCCGGGTTTTTTTTTCCTTACAATGAGGTTTTATTTTCTGTTGCAAGTGAGTTGAGTGTAGCAACGTCTGGCGCCAGTAACTTCCTCATGCGTCACTCCCTCCGTGTTACAAAACATCTGTCACCAAACATGGCCACGGATAATTGTCTGGCGTGAAAATGATGACATTCTCGCACACACACACACACACACACACCACACACAGACCACAGGACGTCTAAATACAATTACACAACAGCTTACATTTGTATAGTGCCCTCCACGCAGGGTAGGGACCCAGAGTGCTTCCAATGAATTCTTGTAATGAATTCAAGTATGTACTTCTGAATCCGATTCTCATCACCATTCTTCCACACGTTTCAGTTGTGGGTCAGTGTAGTGTGTGTGTGTGTATGTGTAAACATATGGGTAGTGGGGGGTAACAAGACTTTGTGAACACCCTGTAGAATCACACCTGGATCAGGCTGTCGGCAGCTGTTGCCAAAACGCACGTACCTGCGTCCGACACGTCTCGGACAATCTGCTGGGCGATGCTCCCGTTGTAAAAGGCCTCGGGGCCCTCCTCTGCTATAATTTGCAAGGTGTCGGCCAATTTCGGAAACCTTAAGATGTCGTTCGTCTTCAGGACCTGGCCGTCTGGCCCGCAGTACACTGCGCTGTGAAAATTGAATCAGGGTCAAATCCATATCGAAAAGAGAAAGAGTCTTGTCCCATTTTATTTTTTGATACAACAAAAAAAGTCTCTTTCCTGTGCGGCGACAGGCCCCCTCATAAGAGCATAAGGATTTGCTGGGGGGAAGGAAGACCTAGGCTTGGTTTTCTGGACTGGAGGGAGAGAGAGAGCGAGAGAGAGAGAGAGAGAGGGTGGGAGTAAGAGAGATAGAGAGGGCGGGAGCGAGAGAAAGAATGAGACCAGTAGCGAGAGAGAGAAAGAAAGTAGGAACGAGCGAGCGAGTGCGCGCGTGTGTGAGAGAGAGCGAGTGTGTGAGAGGAAGTGTCAATTCTTGCCTCCCTCTCACTCTCTCTCTCTCACACAGGTCGTATCCCAAACTATTTCCCTAGGTATTATTTCCTGACAGAAATCTATCCCATTAGTTCTTCAAACAATCAACACTTTCTGCTTCCACCATCTCGCTCGGGAGCCTGTTCAGTTCGCTCGCTACGTCTTCACTCAAGTCATGTTTCCGCAGATTTGTTCTGAATTTCACTCCTGTTTCAATCGCAGTCCCGCGAGACCACCATTTAAAGACAGAACCGCGCAGGTTCACAACAGAGGAGGAGGCAGAGAATTGGGGATAAAAAAATAAGTCTTAAAAAATCCGACAGCCTTTTGAAATGGCTTCCAAATTCGGACTGGATTTAAGATTTGTCCCCAACTTTGTGTGATCTTCAATGTTTAAAAAAAAATAGTCTCACAGGCTCAGAATTTCAGGCTTCCAGTGAGCACAGAAGCATTGTGAAGTCAATTTGGTTCCAATAAACTTCCAGCAACTATTTTTATTACGAATTATCTCGTTTTTTTCCTACTCTTCCCCTATCAGAATTATTCTGGTTTCTATGAATACTCTAGCATTCCATTACTAGTGGTTATTCCGGTCACCTCAATTTGGATTTGGTAGAAAATTTACATGAACGTCGATTTTAACACAGACTTAGTGCCGTCCGTCTCAGAGATTCTTTTCCCCTCCACCTCTCAACTACTGGGGGAGATGGACATTCGCTCTACTATTCTGAGGGTGTAGTTTCAGGCATCCTTCAAGCATCTGCAGCCTAGAGCATGAGAATCAATAGATGAAACGGCCATTTGGGAGGTGTTGCTGTCCAGCCCGAACCTTAACTCAGTCACCGTCTACACGACAACTAAATTATCTAATTGCATCACATTGGGAGGACAGGTCAGGACTCGAGCTTGGTGGGGTTGGGGTTGGTTGTGGGGGGGTGGAGGAGTATGGCAGGGTTGGGGTGAGGGAGGGCAGAGAGGTAGGAGGGGCGACTGAAGGCACGAAGAGGAGGGTCTTGAGACCGGTTTTGAAGGAGGCGAGGGAGCAAAAGCGAAGGTGGAATGGAGTTCCAAAGCGTAGGAGCAGAGGTACTCACACTCCTCTGGGACAGGGAGATCTTGTGAGGATCACTGGGTGATTATACTCACCTTAAGATGGGGCACTGCAGCTAAGATACAACTTCTAGCTCCTCCACTATTGCCATGAGGCAAACTAAATGGACGTTCCTCCCTGCGTGAAAGGCGCTGTACAAATGCCATTTTCTATTGTGCTGTAAATGTTTGCCCAATATGTCATCTCGATTTTCGTTTTTCAAAGCAAAAAGCTCCACATCGGTTCCGAGGCCAGAGTACACTAATGCAGCATTTCGCCCACAAAATGTACAGTCAATTCACTTTTTATGGTATATTCTGTGAAGCGCTTTCATGCCTCAAAGACATGAAAGGGCCGCTGTATCAAACGCGAGGATTATTATTATTATTATTTTGCAAAAGCTCCAGAGTCAACCCATTCTTACCAGAAAGAAGCATCTGCCTTCACTTTTTTCTCGTAGACCCTGAGCAAAGCTCCAGTGACTTCTTTAATAGGATGTCCATCCCTGGCCAGTCGGATGGATGGTTCAAATAGACGTTTCCACGGCAATCTGCCGTGCCTTTGGTGGGCTAGAGCGTAGCCCCTGATCTCACCTGGAACCGCGATGGACAGTGGTCCTGGAGAGATTTCGGAGAACGAAACGACGTTCAGATCAGTTCAGTGGAAACATAGCACAGAGGTACACAGAACAGTTATGGTTTTACAACAAGGTCGACGACCACGACAACAACAACTTGCATTTGCATTGCGCCCCTCCGCGCAAGAATAGTGTCCCAGAGACGGTGAGCGGGGACGAAGCTGGGAGCTGATGTGACCAAAGGGACAGTCGAAGAGGTCTGATTTCGGAGGCTTTTAAAGACTATTCAAGTGGGAGGGGAAGCGGGGAGGGATTTAGGGAGATCGTGACGGGGTATGAGGGGCATCTGGTTCTAAATTAGCGATCTTCGTTACACACTCCTTCCATTTCATCCACTGAACCACAGTCTGTATATCGCCTTTCAGATTGGGAGGCTGTCCCCAGGCATTAGATAGTCAAGGATTTTCACTTGAGCTGGGGGCTGGGATCAGGAGGGGTGGAGGGCCAGGATGAAGTAGGGTAGGAAGGTGACCGAAGGTGCGGTCAACAAGGAGGATCTTGAGAAGGTCCTTGAGGGAGAGGCAAGGGAGAGGGTGAGGTGAAGCATCTGCAGGATGGAGTTCCAAAGGGTGTGGGTGGAAAGGCTGAAGGCCCGACCACTGATGGCGGGGCAGGGTAGCGCGTTTGGAACAGGCCAGTGCCCACTGAGCAGAGGGTGTGGACACGTCAGTATGGAAAAGCACCGGATATTTCAGCCGCAGCTCTTACCATTGCGCAGCAGCTTTGCACTAAGTTTCTTTGCGTCCGCACTGTTAGGCGCTACCTCTCTGGAATTAATCACATCAACGGTTCCTGGAAAGAAAAAATATTGTTCGTCACAGGCGTGCAGAACTCAGCAGATAATCGATATTTATGCTGCTGTCGATCACTTTGACCTACGGGCCTTTTGCGTGTCGCCCACAACAAATACAGCCAATTCACTTCACAGTATATTCAAGTGAAGCACTTTGAAGATGTCTAGAAGACATGGAAAGATGTTGAAATCGCTGTATCAATTGCAAGGATTGTTATTAGCATACAAGCGCACAGGAAGTCACGTAAGAGCTCCTGTAGCTCAGTGGTTAGAGCACTCGCCTTACAAGCAAGAGACCCATGTTCGCTTCCAGGCAGGTCAGGGCGAAACCTTGGGCAAATTTCCTTACTCCACACACACACACGCCTAATAATAATCCATCCCAAAAAAAACACCAAAATAAAAATTGGTCATTTTCAATCCACGGCTGTTTGTGGGGGGACACTGCCGCGTTTTGCCCACAAATATACAAGTCAATCCGCTTTACAGTATATTCTGTGAGGCGCTTTGAGACGTCGATAAGATGTGAAAAGCGCTTCATCGAATGCAAGGATTGTTATACATTATTTATAATTGTCGACCCAATGACCCAATCAGTCTGCGGGAGGGACCTCAGTTGTTTTTGGTTTGAAGCCTCTTGAGCAAAGTGATGGGTTGTCCGAGAGTGTTGGGTCACCCACCCGGCTGATCGCGTGTCAGACAGCCAAATAAAGGGAACGGTTGCCATCTTTTAAGATGAAACTGAATGCGAGCCACGGCGTTGGTAACATGCGTCAGGCAGACATGTCGTTAGGTGAGGGATGGTATAACTACTCACCTGTCGAGGCGTTATATACGGTGAAGATAACGCCCCCTCCGATCCCCGAGCTCTGGGAATGCACAATGCCGACGCAGATCAGAGCCGCAATTGCTGCATCAACTGCTGATCCGTGCTCCATCAACACATCCCTAGAACACAATACGGCGGTTTTCAATCAATTGGAGCTTGAAGAGAGGGCACGTTTGTGTCGCTCATCTCTGCGCCAGAAGGCTGGTGAGTATGAATAGATCCTGCGGCGCTATTCGAGGAGAGGAGGGAGTTCCTCTCTCCTTCCTTATGTCATTGATGACAACTCCCCACCAAGGTACAGTAGTAGAAAACGTGTTCAATTAACATGTAGAGTCCTGTACCTCAGTGGTTAGAGCGCTCGCCTTACAAGTTGAGGCCTGTGTTCGAATCCAGGCAGGACGAAACCTGGGGCAAGTTTCCTTACTCCACACACACCTACCTAATAATAATCCCTCCAAAAAAATACACAATAATAAAATTGGTAATTTTCAATCCCTGACTGTTTGTGGGGACGCTGCTGCGCGCAATTGGCTGCCACGTTTCGCCTGTAAATATACAGTCGATTCACTTTACAGTATATTCTGTGAAGCGCTCTGAGACGTCTAGAATGGCGTTATATCTAATTCAAGGATTATTGTATTACAGTATTATTATTATTATTATGTTAACAACATGGGTTGACAATGAAGAGAGAGGCTTATTGAAAATAATGCGCTTGGTTTTATTAGTGTGTTGGCATGCCTGTATTTATTATGAGAGTGCAATTAAGATGTGTTCCTGTAACAGCTACTTCAATTACCACTGGAGCTGGTTGCCAGCCAGACTGGAATTTGCTGGCAGTTACACTGACGTTTATATAGCGTGTCTTATACAAGTGTCAGTATTTTCCAGTTAGGATTTTTTTCTCTCTCTCTCTTTCCACACTGAGTTCATTTATAGTGCAGCCCCGTTAAATTGCAATGCTGGTTTATTTATAAAGTTTGCTCCATGGTTCGTTCAACACGTTGGTGGAGTCCGGTAGCTTAGTGGTTAGAGCACTCGCCTCGCAAGCCAGAGACCCAGGTTCAATTGCGGGCAGGTCAGGCCCAACCCTTGGGCAACTGTACTTACTCCACGCACACGCCTGATAATAATCCATCAAGAAAAGAAAAACAATAATAAACTGGTCGCTTCAATCCATGACTGTTTGTGGGACACAGCTGCGTGCAATTGGCTGCTGCGTTTCACCCACAAAGATACAGTCAATTCACTTTACAGTATATTCTGTGAAGCGCTTTGAGATATCCAGAAGACGTGAAAAGCACTATATCAAATGCAAGGATTAATATTATTATTATTGTATCACTCAAGGTTGCCTCAGAGTGGGGACTTTGCGGAGGTGTGTAAGATTCCTGAATGGGATTGAGAAGGTAAATCCAGAACAATACATTTGGCCGCAGCAAGACAGTGTAATAATAATAATAATCCTTGCATTTGATATAGCTCTTTTCACATCTTATCGACACCCCAAAACGCTTCACAGAATATACTGTAAAGTGAATTGACTCTATATTTGTGGGTGAATCGCGGCAGCCAATTGCGCACAGCAGTGTCCCACAAGCAGTCGTGGATTGAAATGACCAATTTTATTATTGTGGTTTTTTGGGAGGGATTATATTACTAGGCTTGTAGAGTAAGGGAACTTGCCCTAGGTTTCGCCCTGACCTGCCTGGATTCAGACACGGTTCTCCCCAGCTTGCAAGACAAGTGTTCTAACCACTAAGCCACAGGATCTTGAGAGGACATGGGTTTAGAGTTGCAAAGGGCAATCTGAGGACAGACACCAGGAAGTATTTCTTTATGCAAGATGTAATTAACAGCTAGGAGAGGGGGTTACCAGAACGGTGGCTGAAGACAGTAAACTGAGACTCATCCACTGTGATCCCTTGCCTCTTTCAAGGCATGTCACGAGACCCTCCACTTCGACAGCACCATAAGTCACCCTCTACCATCACCTTCGCTGCCCTCCACCCCTCCTGATCCCAACGCCAGCTCAGGTCCAAATACCTGACTGTCCAGCGCTTTGGGATGTCCTCCCGACATAAAAGGCGCTGTGTAAATGTAATTTGTTATTGATGAGAGGACGGATGTTAGGGAAGGCATTTTGGAGAGATGAGATCAGATAATAATGAGAAATAACCCTTGCATCCGATATAGCACCTCATCATGTGATTAAGACTTCTCAAAGCGCTTCACAAAATAGACTGTGACTTGGAATGTCTATGCGTTTTGTCAGTGAAACGATCAGATGTGATAAAGATCAGGTCTGGACCCATCTTGTCATCTCGTGAGGTTGTAGCTTACCTGCCAATTTTTGAACACTCTACCGCATCAGCAGCCACGGCAGCTTTCTTGAAGACGACTGCACCCGTAGAGCTATTTGGCGAACTCGGGAAAGCCCAATGAAGGGCCCAGATGACAGCCACCAAGACGATAATGGCCAAAGTAGCCAAGCCACACGCAACCTTTGTAACCCTAGGGCAAGAGGAGAAGTAACAATTTAGGTGCCTATAAATCAACATCAACAACAAAACCACTGAACAGATCAGAGCACAAAACCAGAGCGAGAAAAGTACTCCGAAGGTTGGCAATTATGACCCAAACAATCAGCCCAGGTTGCCAACTAATTGATGTTATGCGCAGTTTCCTAGCCTTGCTCGTCACTCTATCAGAGAAGGCCTGCCTTAGAATCGTTATTCCAATGTATTCACTGCAAAAAAAAAAACAATCCCATGGGATCTTTGATATCCATCTGAACAAGCATTAGACAGGACCTTTCATTGAAGCATCAGCCTACTCCACGTGATTTCCAAGTCCACGGCATGAAGATTGAACCCACAGACTCGGGGGCGAGAGGGCTCCAGAGGCTCACAAACAAGAGTTCAAGTCTGAGGCCAGAGAGACAAAGATCAAAGTGGAGAAAAGCAGAGGAGATCTGGCAAAAGCAAATTGAAGATTACTGCAAAATACTGCAATCCTGACCGGAAAAGTCAATTGGACGAAAGCCACAAAGCAAAGCAACATCAATTAAGTTTGACTCAGGGCGAAATCTAAGAGAATTACAATAGGGATACAAGTCTTTCTTTCAACCCGAAATTTGGTGTAAGCTTCCACCGGTTGCATTATTTTACATTCATCCAATGCACCCAGAAAGACAAGCAGCATATGGCAACCCAAATAGGAACAGGCAATGTTCCTCTATCCAGAGAATAGAGTTCTGTTTTTAAATCTTAAACACTGGTTCCATTGAAAAGGAAGCTTAATTCTACCTGTCTGTGAGAGTTTAGTTGGAAGGGAGATGGAGCGAACTTCGTTCACAAAATCCAACCCAGAATGGCTTGTCTCAAACAAGCGGATATTTCTGAACTGAGATAACATTTCCTAATTAGGAAATCACACAAAATTGAACCCTTAAGAGGAAGGGGTACAAAATATGCCACAGTCAGCAAGTGATCTGATAGGGAATCTGGGTGGAAGTTGTGAAACCTATGGCACGATGGAAATTGTGGTTGAATCAAAGGGCATCAATGCATTGAAAAGGTGTATTACAATTGTTTCTGTATCGTAATAATCAGAGTAATGCTATACGGTTAACTCTCTGAAAACTACCCCGCGTAAAGGGTGCCATATAAATGCAACTTTTCGTTCTTCTGTGGGCATCAGGACTCCAGTGAACACGTTGTCCATTGCTTGATTAGAATGAATAATAACTTAGTGACCTCTTACAACCCCTTCTGACCCAGCCCTGCCCTGTCTTAGCCTGCCTCACACTCTAGTTCCTTCCTCTCTGCCCCAGCAAATTTTTAAAGATTAAAATACTCCAACTCCGTGAAGTCAACAAATTTGCTGGACGACACCGACAACCACAAGATTTTATATCAGCATCCATCATGTATGGGAAGTGTCGGTCTTAGAGCATTGCACGCACAGTGTCGCAATGCTTGAGAAAGCCTGGGCTTATTTTTTTTCCACACTATCGCGATCGATCCACCAAAGGCAGGTGCGATGGATGGCTGGAGATTTACAGCAGGATCAGAAAGAAAAAAGGCAGCTCCGTCAGAGGACACACATCAGCTCTCCGTGGACAAGATCCCGAGAGAGCATATGCAGTCTAACCTCTTTAAACACTGCCAACCTTCACTGCCTTGCCAAATTTGAGAACAAATCACGAGCTTCAAAAAAACAGGATCCGAGAATTAATATTCAAACCCTAGACATCGAACAGGCATACTCTCTTGAGTCTTATCAAACCTTAAAAAAAATTCTTCACTCGGTAAAGGAAAAATAGTGCTTTCTTCTATGAGGTTTTGTCTCCTGAATGTCCCCCATTCCCTTCCCCATCAGAAAACATGCTTTCAGGTTGACTGTGCCCCCTGGAACTCTCTGCCTCCACCTTGTCCCCCTCTTTGCCCAACTTCAGATGGCAGCCGAAGACCTTTCTCCTCGAGCGAGCCTACCATCACCTCCCATGCTCACCGTCAAACCCCAACACTGCAAAGCGCTCTGAGACTCTATCTCGTATGCAAAGCGCTGCATAAATACATTCTTAACCTAAGAAACCCATCCAGTTCGCCTTCCACCATCCCAACAGTCATCTATACACACATCATATCTGAAAATGTACAAGGACAAAATAATCTATATCAGAAGAGTTGTTGTTGGGTTTATTGTCCCATACATTACCTTGGACAGGGAAGGAGAGGCGAGGTTCCGGAGCTCATTTAAAAAACAATTGTGACTTAGTGATGGGAGAAACTTCAGGTGAGGATCCTGGCCAGAATAAAATCAGTCAGGTCAGAGGGTATTCTTCAGCCGAACCTGCCTTGAAATAACGAGATGGTGCTGCCTTTGCTGCAACAAAGAGAAGAGGTTATTGGAATTTATGAAGCTTGAAAGCCTGCAAGGGATCAGGGCTGGCCAAGAGATTGAAAGTGAGGTCACAGACACTCAGCATTGGTGGAGGAAAACCAATTGCATGTCCTGTCCTGTTCTGCTATGCTGTGGTACATTTGTTGCTGACTTCCCCTATTTTGTCATATGACTGACAATCATTGCTCGTTTACTAGAAAAGACAACAATCACGCAGGAACCACCGGTAAGATCTCTCTGCACTAGTTTCTCCAGATATCTAATCAAATCGAGTGTTTTATTCCAACATCAACAATATTGTTTTCAGCTCAGCTTGAAGCGAAGCTACAAGAACATCAGCCAAAGGAAGAGTTGCTATGGTTAGTAATGCAAACACATCAGAATCTACATTGGCAAGTTTCCTTACTCCACACCCCCTAAGAATCCCTCGAAAAACAAACAACAAATTGGTCAGTTCAATCCACGAATGTTTGTGGGGGACGCTGCTGTGCACAATTGGCTGCCGCGTTTTGCCCACAAATATACAGTCAATTCCACTTTAAAGTATATTCTGTGAAGCGCTTTGAGATGTCTAGAAGACGTGAAAAGCACGATATCAAATGCAAGGATTTGCGCTATTAACTATCGCTAGCATTCTCTCCTCTCTGTTAAAAGGTCATGTGCCCACTTGGTGACTTTGAGCTCACAGTCTCGGCTGACACACTGGTGTAGCGCTGGGCTAGTATCTGCGGTGCTGGATACGCCATCATTTGCACGAGATGTCAAGCTGAGAGTTTTCATCTGCCTGTTCAGGTGGACATTAAAGATCTCTCAAGACACTATTTAAAAAATAAAAAGAGAGAAAGGAATTTCTCCCAAAGTCTCTTGTGGACAATCTTCCATCATAATTGATCATCCACCTTGAGTTGTTTGCAGGACCTGAACGGATAGAATCTTACGGCACAAAAGGAGGCCATTCGGCCCATCGCGTCTGTGCTGGCACTTGGAAAAGAGCAACTCAATCCCATTCTCCAGCTCTCTCTCCCCCCATAACCGCACAAACCTGTCCTCCCCAAATAAAAGTCTAGCTCTCTTTTAAAAGTTGTTATCGAATCGGCCTCCACTGTCTTTTCAGGCAATGCATTCCAACTACAGTTGGAACACTTTGTAGGGTACTACGTATAATTATGAACAACAGTTTTCATATCAAAGGATTAGTTTTAATGTAAGATACAGGTTATGGGGAACCAACCATATCTCAACAGAGCTGAGGTGGGAAGGCAAGTGAAAATTAACTGTAGAGTTTGCAATGTTAAAATTCAAATAAGTGGTTAAACCTTAGCATCACTTCCCCATTTCGAGTTCAAAGAAATTGATTATTTTTACAAAGAGAAAACCGTCAGACAAGTTGTTGGGAGGCACTCCTGGCAGGAAGAACAAGAAAGGCGGGAGATACTGTACTTAGATACGTTTAACTATTTGTCTAAACTCCGGTCACCTCCAACAATAATAAGAATAGGAATAATCAAAATAATATTAACCGTAGTAATAATAATACTTGCATTTGACATTCCGCTTTATCGTGTTGTTGAGCTGTCTCAAAGAGCGTCGCTGAATGTATTGTAAAGTGGATTGACTGTGTAGTTTGAGGGAGTGGGGGGGCGAAGCGCGGCAGCCAATGGCGTACGGCAGCGTCCCCAAAAACAGTCACGGATTGAGCTGTGACACCTCACTTTACGTCTCCCCGGCTAGAATCTGCTCCGATTTAGAGCAGTACTAGCTATCACCATAACAACCAGGTTCTCAAGGAACACAGTAAGAAGTTGCTGACTCCAGCGCTCCGGTCATTAACTGGCGCTAAGCAGTCCGCAGCTGTCAGCGGCTTTCATAAGCCGATCCATTTAGCCACCTGCATCGCCGACGCCATCTGGTCCATTGGCAGTGAAAATATAACCTCGGCTTAAATCTCACAGCAACGTAGATTATTCTACGTAACGGATTCCTATCTGTGAGTAATATACGAATGCAACCACTCCCCGAATCGATTCCCAGCTGATTTTTAAATATATATATATTTATAGATATATATATATATATAAAACGAAGCATTAAAAGAAAAAACATTCTAACTTCCAAGCTTAATCAATGATAATAAAAACAATAACAATCCTTGCATTTGAGATGGCGCTTTTCACGTCTTCGAGATGTCTCAAAATGCTTCACGGAATATTGTAAAGTGAATTGAACTGTCAGCAGTGAGCTGTCAGCGGAGACAGGAGGGGGGGGGGGGGGGGCGCGGGGGAGTGGGGGAGGAAGAGAAACTGAAAATAAAGAAGCAGGGAAAAAAAACACCATCCCCCTACCCTGGCCACACAGCCTGGGATCTGATACTGACCCGCTGATCGCTCACTCCTAGTCTCTGCGTGCGCGTTTTGGCTGACGTCCCGACCCGAGCCTCCCCCACCACCTTAAATGTCTCTCTTCCCACCCCCTCTCTATGTCTCTCTCACCACCACCCCCTGTATCCGCTACTCTAACTCTGTCCTTCTCTCCCACCGCTCACACACAACCCCACCTCACACCCCACCCCACCGGGTACTCTCCTTCCTGTCTCCCGTCACTGCTTCCCTCTGCTCCAGTCTGGGCATCCTCCGCCACGCCCATCATGGAACCAGGCGCTGAGGGTATGTATGGCAGAGGGGGACACCATGTCCCACTTCCCCTCTTCCCCTCCCTCCTCTCTCCCCTCGTCCACCTCTCCGACACATCCTCTCTGCACCACTCTCTTCTCCCTTTAGCAAACCCATCCGCACTGCCCTCCAGAACATCAGTTCCCTTTCCAACAAAGCCCTCAGTATCTAGGACCTCATCCTGGATGAGAACATTGATATTCTTGGGTTTACAGAAACCTTGCTCTTCCTCCAATGACCCCGTGCCTCGAGTCGAGGCCTCCCCTCCAGGCTACACCTTCCACTACACCCCCCCACCCAATCAACGTGGCGGCGGGGTGGCCATCATCTCCAATACCTCCCTTGGTCTCTCCCCCTATTCCTCTGTCTGTTTCCCCTCCTTCGAGCACCTCACTCTCTACCATCCTTCTCTTTCCTTCAAAATCCTCCTACTCTATCGTCTTCCCAAACCCCATCGCTCTTCCCTCTCCGATATCGCCACTCTCCTCTCCTCCCTGTCCCTCTGCTCTGAGTGTCTGCTCATCATGGGTGACTTCAACCTTCACCTAAACTCCCCCTGCACCACCTCTTCCGACTTCACTGCCTCCTCTCCTCCCTAAACCTCTTTCTTGCAGCTGAATGTTGACCAGATGGAGGCCATACTCTTTGGCTCTCGTCAACGTCTCCATTTGCACGGCTCTCATCTCCTCCACCTTCCCGGCCTGCCTCTAAAACTCTCTGAACCTGTGCGCAACATCAGTACATGAAATGCGAGACAAAAAGAAGATCAAAGTTCATCTAGTTCGCCTTCTACCTTCCTGGCGATCGCAGGCACATTTGTCCCGAACTTCCTACGTACTATATCCCATAATGTTATTTCCTAAAAGATAACTATCTAATCTGCGTTTGAAGGAATCAGCACTTCCTACTTCCGACTCCCTAGAGAGCCTGTTCCACTGATTTACCATTTTTATTATTACAGTATTACTTGAGGTATTAAACACCAGTATATTAAACACTGAGGCTTAAACCTTACACCGTTTGAACCACAAGTTCTACCAACTGAGCCAAGAAGACAGCAAAGAAATAGTCCAACGACTACCAATGTCTAATTGCTTTTCAAGTGATAAAAATGACACTCACAGTCAATGCCGGGCATCAGCTAATTCACATTCCTTTAACAAGTGTTGTGCGTTCCTGTTTTATTAAGCAACTCTCCACAATATATCCATCAAGAGACATTGCGACATCACACACACACACGCTTTGAACCACAAACTGGTTGCTTATGTAACTTCGATGATTTATTTTCAAAAATGGGTGGTGCTGGGAGTAAACGCCTTGATAATTATCACTCTGGCTTCATCCGTTCAGAATGTTATGGCGCTGAATGATCCTCCACCCCCACCCCCCTACCCCCCCCCACCGCCACCACCCACCCCACCCACAATGTATTTAAGAGGAAGCTTGCAGCACCCACGAGGCAGAAGAAAACAAAAGCAGGGCCCACCAGAACTATTTTTGTGCTGAGCGTGTGATGTAATTCTCTATAATTTGGCCCTGAAGCTTCGTCACTAATTCCTCTTCCTTCTCGCTCTCTCGCGCACTTCTTTTGCAAAACGACCGTCTAATTTTCCTTTTAAAAGGATTAATAGCCTGATCCACAAGTGGTTCAGCTAATTGACTTTTAAATTATGGAACTGACTCGGATTCAATAGCTGGGGAATGGGAATGCGCTCCACATTTTAATTTCTCTTTGGGTCGAGTAAATTCCTACACGCTTTCCCATAACAGACTTGTTCCCCTTACAACATAAGAATTTGCTAGCGAAAGAATAATAATAATAATAATGATAATAATCGTTGCATTTGATACAGCGCTTTTTGCATCTTATCTATGTCTCAAAGCGCTTCACAGAATATACCGTAAAGTAAATTGACTGTACATTTGTGGGCGAAATGCGGCAGCCAATTGCACACAGCAGTGTCCCACAAAGTCGTGGATGGCAAATGATCGATTTTTATTATTGTGAAAGAAGTCCACCTAGTTCACTTCCACTGTCCAGCAGTCACTTGACAAATTGTGTCCCAAACTATATGCTGTATCCCGAGATATTATACACTATATCCCTTGCCCGCCAGTTTAGCCACACGCAAAAATAATTTAAATCAATATTCACCCTCTCAAAGCTCTTCATAACATTTAGGTACTTCTCTTAGATTCCATCTTAGCCTTTTCGGTTCCAGTAAAACACAGTAAAACACAGCCTTTGTCTTGTCCTCTCCGAGCCTATCAGTACTACCATCTATCGATTTTAACTTCAACACTCAACTGCACCATTTCAAACCTTATTTACAAAGATGTACATAGAGTGATGTGGCACGACAAGAGTCCATTGTAACCAACCATGTCCCCAGCCCTGCCCGCCCCACCATCGGTGGTTGGACCTTCAGCCTTTCTGCCGCCACAACTCTGGAATTCCATCCCTTCACCTCACCCCCTCCCTTGCTGCCTCTCAAGTCCCTCTTCTTTAACACTTGCCTTCAGTCACCCTCCTACACTCACCCTCACCGCTCTCAAACCCTCCTGAACCCAACCCCCATACCTTGACTGTCCATCCTCCCAATGTGCAAGCCGCTATACAAATGTAATTTGTTGTTGTTGTTAATACATTGATTTATTCCATAATAATCCTATATACATTATATTTACATTATATATTAATACTTATATTATATACAGTATATAATATATATATAGGCATTTGGTATAGCACTTTTCACATCTACTAGAAATTCAAGTAATGCTTACGCTGGCTGATGGGATCACTCCCTTGGCAATTAAACCACTCCACAAAAGAAGGAATTTGCATTTTTGTGGCTTTTTTATGTCGAAACAACACTTCAAAGCAATTGCCAATCGGAATAGTGACAATAATTTTTTTTAACTGGAGGCACAGTTAAGGTCCCACAAATAGCCGTCGATCCCTCGATTCATATTGTTGAATATTAATTCCATGAGTCAGAAGAAACTCCCATTTTCACCACAAGATTTGTTTACCGGTAATAACCTTACCAGTGGAGTCTTGCAGCCCTCGCTTTGCAAGCAAGAGACGTGGGTTCAATTCCAGGCAGGGTGAAACTTTGGGCAAGTTTCTTTACTCCACATGCCTGATAATAATCCCTCAAAGAAAAACAATAATAAATTGGTCAATTCAATCCACCACTTGTTTGTGAGACACTGCTGTGAGCAATTGGCTACCACAATTTGCCCACATATATTAGTCAATTTACAATACATTTCGTGAAGTGCTTTGCGATGTCCAGAAGACGTGAAAAGCACTAAATCAAATGCAAGTGATTATTGTTATTACTGCTAAAGCTTTAGTCAATGGCAATTTCCAGTGAGACTGGCATGGGTTAAAAGCTGTAGTAAAAGTGATACAGTACACAACAAAACTCACGTTTGCGTGGAGGCTTTTCACATCAGGAGCACCTCCAGTAAGCCCTTCAAACACGCAATGTGAAGGTAGAATGTTCTGCATTCAAGCCCTTCCTCCGGGAGAAACACAAGCTCACAGACCAGATTGACACTCCAATGTTGTGCTCAAACTATTCTGCTCTCTCCAAAACTCTGCTCTTAATTTTTTTTAAAACAAACATGAATCGCATTGTTGCAGTATTTACAGGAAACATAAAGCTGCCCATTTCCTGTTTGGAATGTGGGAAAATCCATTTCCATACAAGAAATAATGTAACACAGATTGCGCACGTTAAGTCATCCAAAATTTGTCTGTGGCACTCCGCTCTTCTTACTCTGCTGATGCCTCAATCTTGTATAAGAGTAGGGAAGTCTTGCTGCAACTGTATAGAGTTGGATATATACCTGGAGTATTGTGTGCAGTTTTGGTCTCCTTATTCAATAAAGGACATACTTGTCGTAGAGCTGGTGCAGCGTAGATTCACTAGGTTAGTTCCTGGGATGAGGGGACTGACGTATGAGGATAGGTTGAATAAACTAGGGCTGTATTCTCTAGAGTACAGAAGAATTAGGGGAGATCTTATTAAAACATATGAGATTCTTAAAGGGCTGGATAAAGTAGACAGTGAGGGACTGTTTCCTCTGGTAGGAGAATCTATAACCAGGGGTCATAATCTTAAAATTAAGGGTCAGCCTTTTAGAACAGAGTTGAGGAAACATTTCTTCACTCAGAGAGTAGTGAATTTATGGAATTCACTATCCCAGAAAGCTGTAGATGCTCAGTCCTTAACCATTTTCAAGGTTGAGACAGATAGATTTTTTTTTTAAAAAATAGGGGAATTAGGGGATGTGGGGATAGAGCAGGTAAGTAGAGTTAGGTCAGAAGATCAGCCATGATCTTATCAAATGGCAGGGCAGGCTCGAGGGGCCAAATGGCCTACTCCTGCTCCTAATTCCTATGTTCTCAGCCACTCTGTCCCCAACCAAAGAACTCCACCCCGCAATCTCTCCACCTCGCCCCCTCCCTGGCCTCCTTCAAGTCCCACCTCAAGACCCTCCTCTTTGACGGTCCCATCGGTCCTCCCAAATCCCTCCACCCTCAGCGCCCCCGACCCCAGCTCGGGTCTGAAACTCGGGTCTGAAACAGCGCCTTGGGACGTCCTCCCGACTTGAAAAAGGCGCGATACGGATGTAATTGTGCTGTTGTTGTTTTATCCCTTTACGGCAAGACTGTGCAAAAATGTTGAGTTTCGATGGGTTTGTGCCTCGGCTATTTTATTCGAGAGCGTAAATGGCTTCTGAGATTGCAAGGCACTGCGTGAGGCAAATTCAACCTGCAATGTTCCTCACAAATTCCACGTGAGACCGGACTGGAAATACATCAAAATGGACCAATTTGTCTTCATCTGCAAGATGACACTTCACTAGATGAGGTAAGTGGTTCCTGCGGGCAGTGTGGACCATAGCAGTTCAACATGCTCCATTAGAGAGAATAAAACTCAGCCCCAATTATGTGATGGTACACTTAGTCACGCACTCAAAAAAGTTCCAGAATCCATTAGCAAAACGTTCGTGGTTTGATACAATTTGGGCAGTAAATTTACTTTGTGTTTGTGTTAGGATTGAGTTTGAAATCTTCGTCCTCACTTTTGAAGCCCTCCGCAGTCATGCTCCTCCCTAACTCTCCTCCCTAACTCTGCATCCTCTTAACACTGACCATACCAACCTATCCGATCCCTCCTCTCAGCAGGCACTGGCCTGTTCCATGTCGCCCGCCCCCCCACACCCCCCCCCCCAACCCACCCTGCCCAGCCCACCATTGCTGGACAGGCCTTCAGCTTTTCTGCCTCCTCCCTCTGGAAGTCCACACTCGAATCCCTCTGCCTTGCACCCTCCGTTGTCTCCTTCGAGGCCCATCGCAAGAGCTCTCTCTTTGACCGTGCCTCCAGCCACACTCCCATTGCTATCCTCCAACCCTCTTGATTCTAACCCCTAGCTCGGCTACAAACCTTTCACTGTCCAGTGTTTTGGGATGCCCTTCCAACATAAAATTCGCGATATGAATATAATTTTGCTGTTATTGTTGTTGGTTTATTCCACCACAAAGGACAATGCTCTTTTAGCCAATGGGAGTGCAGCTCTGCTTTTCCTCTGGAATGTACCCAGTACGATAATTAAAGCGTGAACAGTGATTTGTGACCTGTTGACGTCAGAGAGTTACGAATTCATCGCAGCCGAGGTCAATAGCCATGAAAGGCAAGCTGGGCTAGACGCAAGCGCTACTCAAGAGAGTTCAAGAATGATGAGCCGATTCCTAAATACAGTACAATCGCAATGCGACACACAAGACATTGTGGAAGTTTTGTCTGCAAACAGTCACTACGGTTGACAGCAATCGCCCCGCTCTGGGACGATTTGAAGTTGTATCAAATGCAAGGTTTATTGTTTTACCGTTTCCTTGGTTTGTCAGCTCAATCCAGCCGCTGATTTCAATCAAAGTGCACGGTTTATAATAATAATAATAATAATAATCCTTGCATTTGATATAGCGCTTTTCACGTCTTCTAGACGTCTCCAAGCGCTTCACGGAACACACGATCAAGTGAATTGACAGTCTATTTGTGGGCGGAAAGCGGCAGCCGATTGCGCACAGCAGCCGTCCCCACAAACAGCCGTGGATTGAAATGACCAGTTTTATTATTGTGTGGTTTTTGTTGGAGGGATTATTAGTTGGCGTGTGGAGTAAGGAAACTTGCACAAGGTTTCGCTCTGACCTAAGGCGAGTGCTCTAACCACTGAGCTAACAAGACTCACGGATATCTTTGGAGATAACCCTCTCCATATCCGTCTCAGCCTAATTATAGGAATACATTAAAGAAGATTGCGTGCGGGGACAATGGGTGTTCCTGCGTGGGCAGAAGGCAGTTTCAGAGATTAGATTTCCATTAGCGCTGCGATTGAAATGGAATTAATAACGGTGACATGCAAATGAAGAGGTGACTGAATTTTTCTACATAAAGTATATATATTTTTTTACTGTATATGGGGAAACTCGCACAATCATTCCGCAACAGTTTGGAGGGAGGGCAGGAAGACCTTTGATTCTCTTGGTGTTGGTACTCCCAGTTCAGGAACTTTCCTACTGATATCAACTACGCAACAACAACCACAGCAACTTGCATCTTGTCGACATCTCAAAGCGCTTCACAGAATATACTGTAAAATGAATTGACTGTGTATTTGTGGGCGAAATGCGGCAGCCAATCGCGCACAGCAGCGTCCCCCACAAACAGCCGTGGATTGAAATGACCGATTCATTATTATTCTATTTTTGAGGGATTATTATCAAGCGTGTGGAGTAAGGAAACTGGCCCAAGGTTTTGCCCTGCCTGGAATTGAACCCAGGCCTCTCGTTTATAATGCGAATCCTCTAACCACTGAGGTACAGGACCCCACAGATTACACTGCTACCACGTCCTTCAGGCATCTTGGAGTGTTTAACAAGTGTGTCATCAGGATATCACCGCTGAATCGGTCCAGGCCAAACAAAGTAGCTTTTTGTTTCAAAAACTGAAAGGGGGATATTTGGGGTTTAAAGATCTTAAGGTAATCTGTTTGAACTTTTCAGTTCTTGTGTCTACTCGAAGAACCACAGCAGTCGTGTAACCTTGAAATGTGATTAAAACAGACTTTTCAAACAGATACTCACCGGACACTGTCTAAACAGACTTACTGTGTGTGATCAACCATCAGAGGAAAATGAACTCTGGGCGAAAGGTAGGAAATGTATTTCAGGTCGAGAGTCAAAACTAAGAGATTAACAGGTCGTATAGCCAAAACAGTAACAAGGCAAGTCAATTCTACCATGGTGGTTGTTATGTGAACACATACCCCCTCCCCACCCCCCACAGCACATGCTCTCACACACTCCTCTCCCACCCCCACACCGCCCTCCCCCAAGTTAGATTTCATGCCATTCAGTCCATTTGAGAGCAAACTATTGAGCGGACTAATCTCTTTATATCCCGATCGATAGAGACGCAATTACAAAATGTAATCAAGGGATTGGTCGGGGAAAATCGTTGCAATAGAGCTTTGAGGACATTGATTAAGAGGGCCCGTGGGAATGAATCATTTAACCCTATGCTACACCACCCCCCAGTTATTGCAAACCAGCAGCAACACCACCAAAATTACACTTGTACAGAGCCTTTCACGTCAGGAGGATGTCCCAAGGCGCTGGACAGTCACCGTGTCAGACCAGAGCTGGGGTCGGGGGTGAGGTTCAAATAAAATCCTGACCCACTGATAACAAAAATCATAAATAATAATGAAAACATTTTGAAAACATTCACATTTTGACACTGGAGAAATCCCGTTCAATCAATGGATGGTGATGCTGTAATAATAATAATGATTATATTATTATGTCGTCATTATATTAATAATATGTGATTTGGTCGGACCTTGTACGTGACCCTGTCAATGTTGCTCAGTTAAACACGGACACACTGTGACATATTGCCCACCCAATTTTCCCTGCATAACAGGGATAAAAGGGACTCAACAAACAAACAACAGCAACGTACAAAAATAAGTCATGCACGCAACTATAATCATCAAAACGCAGACTTCAACTGCCGGAGGATAAAATAAAGTTTGTAACCAGCTGTGATCGCCGAAAAGTACATCAATGTATTTAATTTATAATATAGAATAATATAATCTTTGCATTTGATATAGCGCTTTTCACATCTTATCGACGTCTCAAAGCGCTTCACAGAATAAAATGTAAAGTGAATTGACTGTATACTTCTGGGCGAAACGCAGCGGGCAATTCCACATAGCGGTGTCCCACAAACAGTCGTGGATTGAAATGACCAGTTTTATTATTTTTGTTTTTGTTTGGAGGGTTTATTATTAGGCGTGTGTGTGGAGAAAGGAAACTTGCCCAAGGTTTCGTCTTGACCTGCCTGGATTCAAACCCAGGTCCCACTCTTGTAAGCTGAGCTTACACTGAGCTCCAGGACTCTCCCGTACGGTACATTCTACACCGCCCTCTACAACCTCGTAATAGCTTTTATGATGAAACAGCCCTAATAACCTTTGGGTGTAATGAACATGATCAATAATTCAATCCATCGACATCATCTGACTAATGCCACGACCCTGATTTAGCGGCTCGATGAAGAGAGCCCATCTATTCCAGTTAGCGACACTTAAACAGTTTTGAACCGTAACTCGGCAAAAGTCAATTCGATCCGGGGAGAATTTGGGGCAGGTCTGGTTCCAACCACCTTCACAGAAAAGCGTTGGCAAAGCCACCTCAATTTGTCGCTTCAGCCCCCGTAAATGTACCGATCAGCAGCAGCGAAGATAAGGAATTTGTTTTTTTAGTTGGGATAAGAATTCCCCCCCCCCCCCCCCACCCAACTTAATTAAAATCCTCTTCTTTTGTCAAAACTAATGATTTCCTTTGTGACACAGCCCCGGCTCAGCTGGGAGCTCAACTAATCTCTAGGTCAGAAGGTTATAGGTGAAAGCACCACATCAGGACACGTCAAACCAAGAGATAGCTCAGAGTACTCGCCTTACAAGCGTGTTTGAATCTGTGTTTAACCCGTGTTTGACCTGTGTTTGAATCCAGGCAGATCAGGGCAAAACCTCGGGCAAGTTTCTTTACTCCACACAATAGTAATAATACCTCCAAAAAAAATAAAATTGGTCATTTCAATCCGTGTCTGTTTGTGGAACACTGCTGTGCTGTTAGAAGATAATATGAGCCATGAATTACAGGAACAATATCAGCTGCAGAATGAAGGAATGAGCTATCCTGTCCCAGAATTTAAGACTACAGAATTTAAGGGGTTGGAAAACAGCATGTGAACACTGATAACGCAGAACTGTTTATTGTCAGGAACTAAAGTATGTCACAAGTTTTAACTAATAGGTACTGAATGGGAATTTGAGATGTCCACAGGTCACGGAGTAAAAATAAATACTGTAGACCACACGATTTCTGCAAGTTATCAGCCTTTTCAAAGTATAAAAAGGGCTCAAAGATCAGATAGATCAAATACAGGCATCTCAGGAAACAAGCAAGTGACGAGTCACTGGATCTGGTAGTGTATGTTTGTTCTGTACTTAGGGCTGAGGAAACATGTACGGTTGAAACTTGAGAGTTGAAGCTGAATAAAACGATCATTGTACCCCGCCTATCGGTTCGTTGAATAGCCAAGAACAAACTAAAGTGCTCCGTTCACCCATAAAATACAATCAATGCACTTTATTAGAAGTAAACTGTGAAGCGTTTTGAAACACTTGGACACGATAAGCCACATATCAAAAGCCATTATTTTTATTGGCTCAAATAGGGTTCCGCTAAATATGTCTAGGATTAGTCTGTTTCTTGATAGCACTGTCTTGCCTCATCTGAGTGGGAGCTGATCCCTGGTGCTGGCGTCAGCCAAAAGGCAAGGCAGGGTTGTGTGAACAGCGGTTCAGAAAGCAATGAGCAGGAAGTCGAGAGGGAAAGGAAAAGGTAGTCACCCAATCGCACTGGCAAACGACTTGACGAGCATCACTGACTAAGATGCCAGTTTGCCTCTAGATTTATAGTCTGGCAGTTACAGAGTGGTTGAGATTTCATCATACACCTCTCAAGATTTGCCGACCGCACCGCGCATCACCTTGAATCAGACATGACTTCATCCTCCTTTATCTCCGCTGTCTCTCCAGCTCTCTGAGGCCCATTAATCCTGGGTTTCCATGGCAGCTCTACACTGTGTCCCGTACATTAGATTAGAATATTGGATTTAAGACTATTGAAGCAATAAATTTGCAGATAACGAGACAGTCTCTTTTTTGTTTTGGGCACAGACGGGATTTCAAGTTTTAATTTGTCTGCCTAAGGTGTTGAATCTCAAAGTTATCAGGTCCTTTTAAACACGTTTTTTTGTATGCCAGTTTATTACAAGCCGTTTAGATTGGCAACACGCGCACACGCACGCACACGCACGCACGCACAGGTGAATTCTGTCCTGGATAAATGATAAGAAGTATGACAATCCCAGCCTCATGAAAATAACACACACACATACCCATGGACAAATTCCATCTTTGCAAACTGGAAACGTCAAAACCAGAGAGATTCATTCAACAACACGTGAAATGGGACTTTGGTGGGGGTGCTGGAGTGGGGGTGCGGGGGTGGGGTTGGGGGGGGGGGGTGGAAACAGGGCAAAAATGCTTTGCATAAACGAGATCTAATGAACAGGAGACTGCCGTGCCTCACAGGCTGATGAAAAATCACCTGTCACCGAAGGCAGAAGTGTATCCACACACACACACGGTAAAATCTGATCGATATTACTCGTCTCGCAAACGGGAGAACTGGGTTCAATTCCCGGCGCGGCGAAACATTGAGCGACAACGTTTCCTTACTCTGCACACCTTCATTTACCGAGCAGTAAGTAGGAACCCAGTTGTCAGTCAATTTGCCGATCGTTTTTCCTGGGGTAATAATTCCTTACAAAAAAATAATAAAAATTGGTCACTCAATCCACGACTGTTTGTGGGACACGACGGTACGCAATTGGCTGCCACGTTTCGCTCACAAAATATTTCAATTCACTTCGCAGTATATTCCGTGAAACGCTTTGAAATGCCAAGACGTGATACGGTACTATGTCACTTGCAAGGATCATTATTATGATTGTTATTACTGTATTTATGATTATTATTATGATGAATCAGAGCTGTGTCTTTCAGCCCTAGTCCCCGCACTGTTGTGTTTTCTTGACAGTTGACTTGTCTAGATGTCAAGATTGGGACACTGTCAAGATGGGAAGATTGGCTCAGCAGGTAAACACTCACGCCAGCTGATCAGAAAGTTGTGGGTCAAAGGCCCACTTCGGGTGGGGGTGAGGGGGAGAGGGGTTGGGGGCTTCAATCTGAAACAACCTGCATTTACACAGCACCCTCCCCGCGTGGCAGAGCCTCGGAGAGTGCGTGGACAACCTGTTGTCAAGGTCCCTGCAGTGTAAGAGTTGCATCGTTGGAGGTGCCGTGCGTTCAATAGGATGTGTATGGACGTGCTGTCAGGCTGCTCTGCCTGATCCCATGACACGATCGGAAGAGAGAAGGGTATTTCCCCCCCGAGGACCCAGCCATCCATCCTCCAGATTAATTGGTCACTCACCTCGTGGCTGCTTGTGGGACATTGTGTTTGCCAACAGAGGGAACAGTCGATGCCTTAATTACCTTTGAAGCACTTTGAGACATTGACATGGAACGGAGCCATGAAAATGCCAATTCTCTGCAATGCAAACAGAGACACATTCCGAGCTGGACAGAGCTAGATAGTCCTGGATGGAGTCCTTTTGCTCAGTGGCTAGAACACTCACTTCGCATGCGAGAGACCTAGGTTTGATACCCGGTTGGACAGAAACCTCGGGCAAGTTTCCTTACTCCACACATTTGATAACAATAAAACTACTGGGGAAAAATTGTTGGTCAGTTCAATCCACGACTTATTTGTAGGACACTGGCTGTGCGCAATTGGCTGCTGTCAATTCACTTTGCAGTATATTTTTGAGGCACTGCGAGATGTCTATAAGATGTGAAAAGCGCTATATCAAATGCACGATTATTATGTTATTGTTATTTGATAGTTTTGAACAGATCTGGTCAGAGCATATCCCAACCAACAACCCACCTCCCTGTTCATTGAAATGATAAATTTTGGGAGGGGGGGGGGGAAAATGCAGGGATTTTTGAAAAGAGAAGGGAGTTTCAGCATTACAAGCCCATCTCTTTCCTCAAGCTGTTTCTTTCATGCGATTCAGCAGGGGGAAAAAAACTCAAGAGCGCATGAGTCACTGACTGTTCTTCACAAGCAATGGGAACTTCAAAGCGTATGGCGTGTAACAAAATGAATGAACCGTTGGTTTGAAGCAGTGCTCAGCTCTCTTCAGATCTCTTCAATCATTCAGAGGAAACAGGAGTGTCTACTATGCGCTATCTTCACAGAGTCCTGTAGGAGTTGCAAGATTTCCAAGATTTTTAGGTTGCGTCATTATAACTCACTCAACACCGGCCGGCATCGCCATCTCAAACGAGGGGTTTGTGTGAGAAGCAAAATTCGGTGACGCCAATTGCCAACAAATCAGCTATGGCTTCAACCCACAAAAAAACACGGTCAAGTCACTTTACGGTACATTCTGCGGAGCGCTTTGAGACACCTCGAATCCGCGATAAGACGCTGCGTCATTATTATTATTATTACTATCATATTATTATGATCACCAAGATCCCATTTCAATATCCCAAAGACCCTTGCCTCGTGTAAATCAAGCCAATAAAGAAGAATCTGGGAACAAGAAACGCAATTAACAGGGTGAGTGTGTATTTTTTTTTAAATGAGAAAAAATGCACAAATCATAATATTCTGGTGAGAGAGCCAAGCTGGGGGAATTTTACTATGCGCAGATAGAAAATAGCACCAGGTGGGTGACATTAAGTATTAATTTTTAATAGCCTTATGATGTTTTCACTCCGCTGCATTTGTTTACTCTGGTAAATTAATAACAGAGTCGGACTGAATTGGCCGCGCTTTACATTCGCCAATCCGAGAGGCAAGGTCGCCAGGCTAGCAACTCAATGACCCCCGGTTTTCGAATTGCTCTCTTCACCGCTGATCATTGACTGGGTCGCTAGAGTCACAATCAAATAGCTGTGCACTACAAAGCAATGCCAAGGACATTTTGCATGCGTTTAGACATTAAACTTACTTTGAACTTATGGGCTGCAAAGTAGGGCAGAGGCGGTGGGGAGGGGGGTGCTGGGGGGAAGGGGAGAGGAAAGGGGCGGCGCTACAAGGTCAGCTGCGTCATTTTTTGGATGAAGCGATAAAACAAGGTCCCGTCTGCCTGTTCATGTGGATGTTAAAGATCCCACGGTGCTCTAATAATAATAATAATATTAATCCTTGCATTTGATATAGCACTTTATCATGTCTTTTAGATGCCTCAAAGAGGCTTCACGGAATATACTGTGAAGTGAATTGACTTCATATCTATGGGCGAAACGCAGCAGGCAATTGCGCATGGTAACGTCCCCACAAACAGTCGTGGATTGAAATGAACAATTTTTAAAAAAATTATTGTTTCTTTTTGGGGAGATTTTTTGAGGGCTATTTGGGGGCTGTTTCTCTCTCCCGGCGTCCTGATTGACAATCCCTCCCCCACCCCACCAGATAACATTGGTCACTCAGACCATGGCAGTTCATGGGACATCGCTGTGATCCAATTATCTGTCGCGTTCGCCAACGAAATATACTGTCACTGCACAAGAAGAATGTTCCTGAGTTACAAGTGTACACTTTACCAAGCCTGTAAAGCACTTTGAACCGTCTTGTGAGGAGGTGCTATATCAAACGCAAAAGTTTCTATTATCATTACCACCATCATCGATGGTGTATACTACAGTATACGGATTGTGTCCAATTATTTTGGTGACCTTTAATTCCATTGGTATTCAGTCTGACATGAAGGAGAATTGGTTTTGCTTCTCAGTGTGGAAACTTATATAAATAAACCATAGGACCCCGGGCTTCTTAAACATATGGCAAATAATGAGCAACTTTAAAACAAACTGGTGCAAAACAGTGCTGTTAACGGTCCTTCTCATTTGGATGGCAAAAGGCACTAAGATAATGAGGAACAACAATGATATCACATCAACACAGAGGGAATTCTTTCTCATGGATCTTCCTCGGGATAAACAGGACACATAAAGGTACGGCAAGCAAAACAACCAACTGTTTGCCGTGAATCAGTGCAAACTGGCCACAAATCCACAGCAAGCGGTGATCGAGTGACATTTAGTGAATAATAAGGGAATTGTTTAGGAAATAGTAGTAATCAGAATAAATAATAACGATCCTTGCATTTGTCAGAGCACTTTTCACTTCTTCTAGACGTCTCAAAGAGCCTCACGGTGTACGGGTCGATTTATATTCATGACCCTGCGTGGTGAAGTAAGGACTGACACAAATGTTCTACAATTTATATATACCTATATATATATAGTATTTATTAATTCAAGTTAACTCAGGTTAGTAATACTATTAGTGACCAAACGAACATAATACAATAATTATTGCGTGCAGTATGCTCTGTTAAATTCTCTAAATGGTTACGGTATCCTAATCATTGTTAAATTGTCCAGATGAGTCCAAATTATTAAATTCACCAAAAAGAAGGGATCTTGTAGAGTTGTTCAGTTTTCTGTTCGACGTCCAAAAAGTATTCAAGTACCTGTATTTTGTAGAGTTGCCAGTCTTCTCCCCTTCCGATCTCCTTTCTCCTCTTCTTCTGATCTCCTTTCTGCTCATCTTCTCCTTTCTTCTCGTTCTTTTTAATTTCACGAGGTGACCTTTCACACACCGTCCCTTGCGAACTGGTTTCTGTGCAAAATTGAAAACGCAACACAGCTCCCTTTCCAGCTGCAAACTATATCCACCAACTCAATCTCCAGCAAGTCCCATAAGGTGCAACTATCCACATGCGCAATCACAATTTAAGATATTAATTTATCACATTAATTACAGGATCTTGCAACAGAATATACCGTAAAGTGAATTACTGTGTATTTGTGGGTGAAACGCGGCAGCTAATTGCGCACGGTAGTGTCCCCACAAACAGTGGTGGATTGAAATGACCAATTTTTTTTTGAGGGATTATTATTGGGCGTGTGGAGTAAGGAAACTTGCCTAAAGTTTCTCCCTGCCTGGATTCGAACACGTATCTCACGCTTGTAAGGCGAGTGCACTAACCACTGAGCTGCAGGACTCCACTGATCACTAATGATCTGATCTGGATACTACTGTCCATGTCCAGTACTAAGGAACAGATCATTATTGGCAATGGATTCCTAGCAGAAAATAAAACCACAATGAGCATTTATATGGAACCTTTTGCTTTGGGCTAACACCTCTGGAGTTCCGTGTAGTGACAGTTTGGATGCAGAGGTAGAGGGGGCATGGGCAAGGTGAGATGACCTTAGCTGTGGTGGAAGAGGTAGACTTATAGATGGGTTAGATGGGTAGAGAGAGTCCGAGACAGAGGGATAGAGAGAGGGAGGGAGTTCCAGAGGGTGGAGGGAAAAACTGTTTGATATCAAGTCTGGGTTCTTGGCCATTCGATTGCCCCTAACATCACTTCCTGTACATGTGGCACACACAGAAGGTAGTGTTGGTGGGCAATCGAATGACCCAGAAGGTGGCCATTTTGAACTTGCCATCAATGAAGTCAGTAGGTGGATTTTGTAGTTTTTGGGGTACTAAATGGAAGGCCTTCACCGATCGCCCTCCTCCCGCACCCCCCCCCCCCCCCACCCCCACCCCCACTCACTCAAAAATAAAACCACACAACAATAACTGATTCTGCGTGATAATGAAGCACCTTTTCACAGGGTTCCACCTTAAATAAGACTCCAGATGGAGCTCAGTGTGACACACAACACCAGGCCGCATGGCTTTACCCAGCACAAAGCTTCCGAGAGAACTTCACACTGAATGGAAGGACTCGCAGAGAGCTACGGTGGATCCAAATTCGTCTCAGACACCTTCTGGTCCTGAATTCCTACAGGGACTCGAATCGTCAACATTGCGCTGCAGGATTCTCCAAATAAGGCAACGCTGCCATTACTATTGCAGCAAACACACCATCGGAAGCTTCAAAGTAACCTGGCTGAGGACGCCCCCCCCCCCCCACCACCCCCACCCCCCCCTACCCCAGCTCACGTTTCTCGTTAGCGGGTGGATAATGCCACACTTGGAAAATTATTTTTCACGTCAATAGTAATAGTAATAATCTTTGCATTTGATATAGCGCTTTTCACAGCTTATCGTCGTCTCAAAGCGCTTCACAGAATATACTGTAACGTGAATTGACTGTATATTTGTGGGCGAAAGGCAGCAGCCAATTTTCGCACAGCGGCGTCCTCCACAAACGCTCATGGATTGAAATGACCAATTCTTATTATTGGATTCGAACACAGGTCCCGCGTTTGTAAGGCGAGCGCTCTAACCACTGAGCTACGGGAGCTTCAATACGAGAAGCCGACACCCACGAGTCAAGCAATGAGCCATTGGCCACCCGTCTCTGCGTTGGAGAGACGGAGAGAAGAAGAGCAACGAAATGTTGAGGTTTCAACGGTCTGAATGCTCCTAATGTAACGCGAGCGAGCGAGAGAAGACACTGGGGAGCGAACAGACCCGGAGTGAAAGCATCTGGATTAGAACCAACCCATACAAAGGCCTTTGTTCTGCTTCCGCAATCACGATTGTCATTGCAACACTCGATTCTCAGCTGTGCCAAGATAACGTGGTGTGTGACTGCACATGACTCGTAAAAGAACCTTCTGTTTCCCCTAGCTTTGAATGATTTATCATTCATTGCGAGGGAGTTAGAGGCACTGGAGTCAACGTGGGCACTGCATGCGGCTGAAAGGAAGCAATCAGTCTTTTTATAGCGCAGGGAAGAAAGAAATAGCGAGAGCTGAAGAAGATCAGTAATCCCAGTCAGGATTTATTAATTGAATCAGGAAATGGTCCCTTTATTGCCTTTATTGGACATCGCAGACTGCGTTTCAAAGCTATCCATCAGAGAGAAGGTGATGTGGTCCCAGCCAGCCGTTCTGTAAAGGCAACAGCTCCGATCTCGAGGGTGGTGAAGGTTTGCTTTTGATCTCATCCTTTGCGAATACCTATTCCATCACCCTGCCATCACAGCAATGATCTGCGTTTGTGTTTTTAGGACGGCATCTTCGACAAACCAATGCACCCCCCCTAGCACTGCATTGGAACATCAGCCATGACTAGTTCACATTGATCAGGACAAAACTCACCTCTACTATATTGAATCTTGAGTGGGATGGGATTAGATGTGAGGTAGATGTAATTCTTGAAACAAAACACACAGCATTGAGATTCGGGTGGTCATATCAGGTCAGCCTCACGATCTCATTCGGTTGCAACGCACATCTGATCTTTCCACAGTCAAACACAAAGACAAACGGCAGAGTATGAGTCACTCACTAAATTAACAATGACAACCCATCCCGGAGGAATCCTTGAGTCAAAGAAGAGTTTAGCTTTTAAATTGCCAACGTAACTTCACAAAAAACCTTCATTTTAAACGATTGAAAGATTTCTCTCCCCAAAAAAATACTTCACGGTTTGAAGAAAATCCTATTAATAATATAATAATCCTTGCATTGGATGTACTGCCTTATCATGTTTTAAGGCACGTCACACAATATACTGTAAAGTAAATTGACGATGTATATTGTGGGCAAACGACACAGCCAATTGCGCACAGCAGTGTCCCACAAAACAGTCGCGGATTGAGTGACCAAATTATTATATTTTTGTTTGATTAAAAGGACTAAATATCAAATTAGTTTGCTCCAATGTGAGTCTCAACAGGACAGTTTGGGATCAACCTAAACCTTGCCAGCTGAGGAAATGGAATATTTAGTTATACATAATTACTAATAACCTGTACATTTGATTGAATGCCTTTGACGTCAAGAGGGCGTCTCGAGGCGCTTTGCAGGATATAGTATAAAGTGTACTGATTGTGTATTTTCTGGGCAATGACGTAGATTGTTATGACATGGAGACAGGAGGCCATTCGGCCCAACTAGTCTGCGTTAGTGTTCCTTATTACTACGTGGCTACCTCCACGTAGTAATAAGAATAAGAATCCTTGCATTTGATACAGCAATTTTTTAGTTCTGACGGAGGGTCGTGGACCCGAAACGTTGGCTCAGTTTTCCTCTCTCCATAGATGCTGCCCGACCTGCTGAGGGTTCCCAGCCATTTCTGATTTGTGTTTCGGATTTCCAGCGTCTGCAGTATTTTAAACGTTTTTGAAGAATGCGAGCAGTCGGTCAGCCCCAGCAACTGGGCAGAAAACTTCACAGAGCCTCCCCCGCAACCCATAGCATTGACCCCTGTCCATTATTTCCCTGTGTTGAACTCTCTCCGCAGTGCCCTGCGCGCCGCATCAAAGCAGCACAGCTGGGTTCAAACAGGCGGCAGATACCCCCAAACGTATGTCCCTGATTATCAGAGAGGAGTCTGCAGCCCGGGGAGTGCAACACTGAGCTCGACCCACTGCTTTGCCAGATCCAGATTATACATTCAACATGCCACAGATACGCTTGCATCAAGTCAACCAAAGTGCAGGCTTGGGCTTGATTTCGATCAGGAGTTCCCGGAAAAGTGAATGGGGAGGGAGTGGGCGAATGGGTGGATTTACGCACCACTTGTAAAGAGAGTTAATGTGGGTTTAGCTGGTTAAATGCTCCAGCAATTACCCCTCTCCTCCTTCCCCCCCCCCCCGCCCGCGCCCCCCCCCCCCCCCCCCCCCCCCCCCCCCCCCCCCTGGCTCTTGGCAAGCTGCGCCTAATAGTTTGTGGAATTAGGTTTGCGTGATGCGTTCCTTCAAGGAAAGAGTAAAAGTGAGATAGAGAGGGAGAGAGTTCACATTCTGTTCCAACAAGTATGGGTGCATAGAATTAGCAGTTTGATTTGGACACTCTCAAATGCAGTGATGGATTCCGCATGTATCAAACCCCACCCACAAAAAAGCATTTGTTGTGGTTAATCCGGAGTTTATCAAGCCATAATTAATTTGCATCGACGCCAATCGCATTGTCAGGAGAAAATCTTCAAATGTTCAAGGGTTTTGTTTTGCTACTGCAAGTCAATTCTCACAAATAACATATGAAAACACTCTCCCAATGAACAACTCTGACACACATAGACATAAACAATGAATACTGTAGTGTACTTCACTCCCACGCAGTGTCTGATTACATAAGGAACAATTTATTCTTTCCTCCCATCCCACAAAATAGCCTCTCAGTTTAGAAAAGCGAGAGTCATCTGATCTGTCATCTTGTTCTTAAGAGCGCAGTGGTTAGAGCGAAGTGAGAGGTACCGGGATTGATTCCTGGGTGGGGAGAAACCTTAGGAAAGTCTTCATACTTCACTGTTTACCAACCATTAAGTCAGAACCTGGTTGTTAGTCGTTTGGCGGATGGATTGTTTTCTGGGAGTTAGAATCCTTTTGTGAGACACTGCTGTACGCGGTTGGCTGCGGGATTTCGCCCACAAAATACACAGTCAATTCACTTCGCCATTTGCATTCTCCCGTGAAACGCTTTGAGACATCTCATGACGTGACAAGGCACTATATCAAATGCAAGGATGATGATTATTATTCAATATATTATAGATAGATAGATAGATAGATAGATAGATAGATAGATAGATAGATAGATAGATAGATAGATAGATAGATAGATAGATAGATAGATAGATAGATAGATAGATAGATAGATAGATAGATAGATAGATAGATAGATAGATAGATAGATAGATAGATAGATAGATAGATAGATAGATAGATAGATAGATAGATAGATAGATAGATAGATAGATAGATAGATAGATAGATAGATAGATAGATAGATAGATAGATAGATAGATAGATAGATAGATAGATAGATAGATAGATAGATAGATAGATAGATAGATAGATAGATAGATAGATAGATAGATAGATAGATAGATAGATAGATAGATAGATAGATAGATAGATAGATAGATAGATAGATAGATAGATAGATAGATAGATAGATAGATAGATAGATAGATAGATAGATAGATAGATAGATAGATAGATAGATAGATAGATAGATAGATAGATAGATAGATAGATAGATAGATAGATAGATAGATAGATAGATAGATAGATAGATAGATAGATAGATAGATAGATAGATAGATAGATAGATAGATAGATAGATAGATAGATAGATAGATAGATAGATAGATAGATAGATAGATAGATAGATAGATAGATAGATAGATAGATAGATAGATAGATAGATAGATAGATAGATAGATAGATAGATAGATAGATAGATAGATAGATAGATAGATAGATAGATAGATAGATAGATAGATAGATAGATAGATAGATAGATAGATAGATAGATAGATAGATAGATAGATAGATAGATAGATAGATAGATAGATAGATAGATAGATAGATAGATAGATAGATAGATAGATAGATAGATAGATAGATAGATAGATAGATAGATAGATAGATAGATAGATAGATAGATAGATAGATAGATAGATAGATAGATAGATAGATAGATAGATAGATAGATAGATAGATAGATAGATAGATAGATAGATAGATAGATAGATAGATAGATAGATAGATAGATAGATAGATAGATAGATAGATAGATAGATAGATAGATAGATAGATAGATAGATAGATAGATAGATAGATAGATAGATAGATAGATAGATAGATAGATAGATAGATAGATAGATAGATAGATAGATAGATAGATAGATAGATAGATAGATAGATAGATAGATAGATAGATAGATAGATAGATAGATAGATAGATAAAAAGAAAGAGGCCATTTAGTCTGTTCAATTCTGTCTCTTGCAGGCCTGCAGCATTCCTTCTCACTCATTACCATTCTCATTGCTTTCCACAATCCAAAGCCTTTTCCCACGACCTCCTCCACCAACACACACACCTCCCCATCCCCAAGAGGCATTCAAATCAGTTTGATCCTAAAGACTTGCCTCTAACCTTTGCAGGTATGCTCCTATATCCTTACAGAGAATTTTTACGAGTGAGAGGTTCAAAAGACTGGTCCGTCAGACACCCTAGAGAACACATCAAATCCGTACCACAGATCAGCTCAGACACCCCACGGTTACAATGGAAACGCTACGGCAGGCAAAGGCTGTAATCGCAATGCAGCCTTTACAGATCCGCATGGTACGCGGCAAGCATAATAACACATGATCTGCTAAGATTTCCCAGAGGTTTCAGACCAAAATTGAACCGTCGCCTTGGGAAGGTTCAACCTGTTCACTGTTAACATCGACCATGATGATAATAATAATGATCCTTGCATTTGATATAGCGCTTTTCACGTCTTCTAGACGTCTCAAAGCGCTTCACAGAGTGTGTACTGTAAAGTGAATTGACTATATATATATGTATGTGTGGGCGAAATGCGGCAGCCAATTGCGCACAGCAGCGTCCCCCACAAACAGTCGTGGATCGAAATGACAAAATGATTATTGTTCCTAATTTATCATAATGTTTTGCATTTGATATGACAGCTTATCAGTTCATCGAGACGTCTCAAAGCACTTCACTTTCTGACTGCAACTCACTCTCCGTATTCCCCACCACCTGCCCAGGAGTTAAAAGAACAAGGGCTGTGTGAATTGAGTGTATTTTGTGCTTTATGATCTCGGCGTTGCTCAGTTTGTCATTGCAGAGTTGGAAACGGGTGCTCATTACAGGGAATAAATGATTAACCTGGATTAATTCGTAGACTGTTATTTTGTTCCTCAAAACATTTGTTAGACTGGTCCATTGTCGGAAGTGACACTCCTCGAATGAGGCATTAGGACCAAGGTCCCGTCTGTCGGTTAAAGTGGATAAAAATCCCGTTGCGCTATTCAAAAAGGGAAGGGACTTTCTCTCACCTGATGTCCTGGCCAACTATCCCCCAAATCAAATTGGTCACTCTCTCCATGACTGTTTGTGGGACACTGCTGTGCACAACTGGCTGCCATGTTTCGCCCACAAAATACACAGTTAATCAACTTTGCAATGTATCCTGTGAAGAGTTTTAATAATACTTTGATGAGGTGCGAGGGTTACATACCAAGTGCGAAGATTATCGTTAAATAATAATACTTGCATTTGATATAACGCTTTTCATGTCTTCTAGGCGTCTCAAAGCGCCTCACAGAATATACTGTAAAGTGAATTGACCGTATACATGAGGGCAAAAATAATTATTATTATTCTCCTGCTCCTCTTGTTTGATGGTTGCCTGGGGAAGATGGCGTGGAGCTTGCAAAAAGTGATGGAAATTTCAGTTTCTCTGCCTCGCTTTGGATGCGGGAGAGCGGTGTAATTCATACAAAAACAGCCTCTCCTTTAACAGAACAAGGACTGGGAAATGATTAATGATATGTGCTTATCAGTCAAGGGCACTTTGAGGTCCCTGATAGTCAAATCTTACGCTAAATTCAGGAGCGCTCTGGAGCACTAAGTAGCATTCTGACTCAAAAAACGGTTTATTGTGTTAATAATCAGAATAATCATCTGATAAAGTACCTTATCACATCATTGAGACATCTCAAAGCGTTTCACGGAGTATACTGCATTTGCCAGTTTCCATGCTGCACATATGTAGTTCTATATAACTCTCTCTCTCTCTCTATATATATATTTTCAAAACATTTATTAGACCGTTCCATTGTCAGAAGTGACACTCCTCGAATGAGGCATTAGATCGAGGTTCCGTCTGTCAGTTAAAGTGGATAAAAATCCTATTGCGCTATTGAAAAAGGCAAGGGACTTTCTCTCACCTGATGTCTATATACCTGATGTCTATTTAGTATATATATTTTATATATATATATACAGATACTGTATACAACTGGGGGACATGTCAAGCCAGTGAACTTGAGCAGAGGAAGTGAGCCAACTGAAAGGCAAGTACTTTGGTTTTAGTTGTGCTCCACTCGAGAAAAGTATCAACTTCAAACCAATTCATTTAAAAAAAAAGACTTTACTTCTCATGCTTCTGACCTTCGGCGGAAACTCTGTTAAAACTAGCATCAATCAAACCATCCATTACCTTCCCAGCCTCGCTCATAAAACTGATGTATTTGGATAAATTTAGGCGACAAGCGTCACAGAAGCCGTGCAAAAAAATCAACCGTCGTCTTAACTTATGAGCCACTAAAAATTATAATTGGAGTTCGGCTGTGGCTGCTTTTTTTCAGAACACGAAGAAAAAATCCTTGCTTTCAACACAGTGCCTTTCACGTCTCAAAGCGCTTCACAGGATTGACTTCAGAGTGAACTGTAGTGAGGAATAGAGAGGGGAGAGAAAGGGGAGGGGGAGTGGGAAGGGGAGACTAATTGAATCACCCAGATGAATAGTTTACATTTAAACACTTTGCAGTTAACTCAGGTGTTGGCTTCATTATTATTAGTCACTGACACCCAAACTCAATTAAACAGAGAACAAATCATGTGCAAAATGTATCCACAGACAAAGCAAAGGTGGGGGAATCATTTGATGCAAAGTATGCAAATCCTTGTGGGGTGGGGGGAGGAGGGTCTGGGTATAAGGTGGGGGAAGGAACATTGGAGGTAATCAACTGTTAGAAAATGAATCATGTAAAATTCATTAGCTTTCTAATCCAAGCGTTAAATCAGGCGAGCAAGGGATTTAGGTGAATAATGTGTAACCATGGCATCACCCAGGCAAACCTCTACAGACACAGTAACTCCACTCCAATTTTCTCGAGTCCCGTAGCGAAGCGAGTCCTGTAGCGTAGCCTCATGAGCGAGAGGACCCAGGTTCAATACCCAGGCAGGGCGAAACTTGAGGCAAGTTTTCTTACTCCGCACCAACTCTGTTTACCCACCAGTAAGCAGCAACCTGGTTGTTGTCGATTGGCGGATCACTTTACGGGGTTAATAATCCCTCCCTAAAATAAAAAATGGAGTCAATTAATCCACAACTGTTTGTGGGACTCTGCTG